>VMDO01000863.1:11816-249037 GCA_007922755.1 Pedetes capensis
ATCTCGGAAGCTAAGCAGGGTCGGGCCTGGTTAGTACCTGGATGGGAGACCGCCTGGGAACACCAGAAGCTGTAGGCTTGGGAGAAGGACCTGGCAACCCCCTCCCAAAAATCAATCTGCCATTGAAAACCCTATGAACAGCAGAGAAGCACTGGCAATAGTGTTTCCCCTGTTGTACAGAGGGTCGCTATGAGTCGGACACCGACTCGACGGCACCTAACAACAACAACATATCTTATAAATATGTATAATTATCGTTACATGTTAATCAAAGATTTTTTGTGTAAAATGTTTAAAGAGACGGAAATGTCAACAATCCTGATTTGATAATTGCACACATATATATGAACTGAATTATCCCTGTATATCCTATATAATGGGCTGGAATTTAGCTCAGTTGGTAGAGCGCTGTGCTGCAGTCTCTGAGGTCCCAAGTTCAATTCCCAGACCGTAAAAATTGGAGAAGGACCTGGCAATCCACTCCCAAGGCAATCCTGAAACAGTCAGCCTTTGAAAACCCTATGAGGGTCGCTATGAGTCTGATACCGACTGGACGGCACCTAACAACAACAACAAATCCTATATGATATATACAATTAAAATACTAACAAAAATGTAAACCTGAAAAAAAATATGTATTTATACATATATGACCTGGCAACCTCCTCCCAAAAATCAATCTGCCATTGAAAACCCTGTGAACAGCAAAGAAGCACCGACAATAGTGTTTCCCCTGTTGTACAGAGGGTCGCTATGAGTCGGATACCAACTTGACTGGCACCTAACAACAACAACAACATAGTATAAAAATATGTATATGTATAAATATTTATAAGATATGTATTAAATATGTATAAAATGTATATGTATATGTATAAAATATGTATAAAAATTATAAATTTATACATATGTATATGTATAAATACTCCATCACTAAGCTGAAAGGTTCAATTCTAAAACCAGTTCTCATATCTGGTCAAAGGTCTTATAGATGTGGGAATGAGGATGGAAGCAGCCCCCTCCTCACCGACTGTTCCAGGGTGGGACCAGCCCCTACCTCTTACATCCTTCTGCACTCTTTCTGATGACTAAGGATATAAATCAATCAGCAAGCGCCTGCCTCTCCCTCCAGCCCGCAGCCTCATGCCGCCCAGGTCCCTCTGCCTTCCGCGCTGTCCTGTCTGACACTGAGGATGAGGACCCCAGGCTTTCAGAGCCTGCCCCATCCTCCTGAGACCCAGGGTTTAAGGAGAGGCGGCTCCTTTCCCTGCCTCCCCAGCCTGGGCAGAGGGGAGGGTGCAGGGGGCCGCCTGGAGCTGTGGAGGGGACACCAGTGGGTGGGGTGAAGGGCTGCAAGAGTTTAAACACATATTCAAAATTTATTCCACTTTCCTTTGGACAGGAATGTGTCGCAATTCCTGAGTTTCCTAGGAAGCTGTTTGGTCTCCAAGCAGAAAGCACATAGTCTCTGGGTGAGGGGAGGGAACGAGGAAATAATGCTGCCCTCATTTACCTGTTGACGTTTTTGGTGACGTGGTTTTGCCTGGAAAGACACCAAAGCAGAAAAACAAACAAACCGAAGTTAGCCTAGTGTCAAGGCAGGGGTGGGACAATGAAGCCTGCGTGCAAAGGGCTGGCACTGAGCAGAGCGGCAGTGGCAAACCTGGGCCCACTGAGGGGAGGGCGGGGGAGGGCTTGGCTCTCAGCCTCCCAACCCCACCTGGTTCCCTGCTTCCTCCTGCTTTCTGATTCTACTAAGTGCTATGTCCCTAATGGGGATCTGCAGCCAGAGATCTCAGCTCTCAGGTGGGTGACCAGTCTTCCTGGCTGGCCCTTCACATTCATACTTTAAGCACTGGCTCCTATTTCCCAGGATCCCCTCAGTCCTGGGAATCCAGGCACATTGTTGTTGTTAGGTGCCATTGAGTCGAGTCCAACTCATAGCGACCCTCATAGGGTTTTCATTGGCTGACTGTTTCGGGATTGCCTCTGGAGTGGGTTGCCACGTCCTTCTCCCATTTTTGTGGTGCTGGGAATCAAACTCAGGACCTCAGAGACTGCAGAGCAGCGTTCTACCAACTGAGTTAAATCCCAGCCCTCTGGGCACATTGGGTTCCTCTAACTCTGGCCTAAACCTTCCTTTAAGTAGACGCTGTACTGAAGTGAGTAATCAATTCAATGTTGACGTAAACTGGATAAAAATTTCCCCTTGAGGTAGATAAAACATCTAAATTAATAGAAATCTCACCACTTCTGGGACTCAAGTTAAAAACGGAAAGTCCAGAGTCCTGAGTTCAATCACATGGCATCGCATGGTTGACGTGGCTCTGTGGCTTGTCCTGGTGATGTGATGGGCAGGCAGGAGCATGGCCTCTGTGTGAGACAGCCTGGCGGTACAGTCCTCATGGGCTGATGGTTTTCAAGTTATTTCCCTTCCTGAAGCCTGAGTAAATTCGGGCTGACAACACTATCAACATGGGCTTCCTGTCAGGGTGGAAAATTATTAATGTGGAGTAGTTGTTGTTGTTAGGTGCCGTCAAGTCGGCATCTGACTCATAGCAACCCTATGTACAACAGGCAAAACACCATTGTCAGTACTTCTCTGCTGTTCATAGGGTTTTCAATGGCGGACTGATTTTTGGGAGCAGGTTGCCGGGTCCATCTTCCAAGTCTACAACACCTGGTGTTCCCAGGCGGTCTCCCATCCAAGTACTAACCAGGCCCGACCCTACTTAGCTTCCGAGATCTGACAGGATCAGATGCCACAAGGCTATGGCTGCAGGCATAATGTGGAGTAGGGCATGTGCAAAATAAATGGAAACTAAAGTCCACCATGGTCACTGATGAGAATTCACCTGCTCCTGACCCCAACTTATAAACAAGAAAACCACAGTAGGAAGGAAGAGGACTTGCCTAAACCACATGCACGTCATGAGCAGAACAAGGACCAGGGATCTTGTTACTGGTACCCCGCTGGCTCCTTTTTGGCCGCACGTTAACTGACCCTTTCTAATCAAAGGCATCGTGTGCTGCCCGAAGCCAGGAATCTTGAGGGCCACCCCCTGTCATTCTAACTCCAGCCACCTCTGGGAACACCCGAGGTCTGGCAATGTTCCCACTGAGTGCCAGGCTGCCAGGCACTGTGAGCCACTGGGAGAGGACAAGGCTTCCGCGCAGTGGAGCCATAGGAAAGCTTAGGAAAATCAGGAGGATCAAAGAAAACTAGTATTTGTTTCTCATCTGCACACACGCCAGTGAGTCTTAGGTGATGCTTCAAGCTCCAAGGCACAGCTTCAGTCAGAACCTGGGTGGAAGGTTTATAGGGATGAAACACCCTTCCCTTCTCATGGCTGAAGTCAGATACTATAAGGCCATCTCACAAAGGATCCCTAATTCTGAGTCCTTTTCTAACTCTTGTCCACATTTCGGGAGGGCTCTGGACTTCCTCCTGGGCTGGGATTTAGCTCAGTTGGTAGAGCGCCATGCTGCAGTCTCTGAAGTCCAGAGTTCAATTCCCAGCACCACGAAAATGGGAGAAGGACCTGGCAATCCACTCCCAAGGCAATCCCGAAACAATCTGCCATTGAAGACCCTATGAGTTGGATACCGACTCTATGGCACCTTCTCTGCTTCTCTGCTATTCACAGGGTTTTCAGTGGTGGATTGTTTCAGGAGTGGGTTGCCAGGTCCTTCTCCCTAGCCTGTAGCACTTGTTATTCCCAGGTGGTCTTCCATCAAAGGACTAACCATGCCCACCCTGTTTAGCTTCCAAGATCAGATAGGATCAGATGCCAGTATGCTATGGCTGCAGACTATTAATAGATAGAACACTTTTAAGGAATAATTACAAGGAAAACTGAGGCAGCTGGCATTTAGGTAGATCTGGAAAGGATCTTGGAAAAAACCTAGGTTCCCTGGGTGTGTTGGCATAAGGCTATTTCTATTCCCCAAGGGAAGGTAAAGCCAGAGAGAACAAGAGAGTTAAGCAGGCTTTTAGAGGAAAAGTACCTTGGATAGACAGATAAGATGGGGGTCTGAGAGATGGGAGAGGCATGCACTGGTTGCTGGAGAGACCGGAGAAGAGTGAAGGGTGACGAGCAGAGAAAAAAGAAGAGAGGTAGAAGACAGAGCCAATGGAAGAAGCAGCCTGCCTGGATTCTTAACCGTTTGAAATGTCTACCTCTGAGCCTTTTCCCTTGAAGACACTAGGGAGTCTATTAACCCATTCCAGGCCTCCATCTCAGGTGTGGAATGTTTCTTTCCTTCCCATGAAGGCCCAAATTTCACTATAAAAAAATCACAATAAAAATTCGACCTTAGCTCTATATGGTAGTAGCGGGAACAGTAGCTCTTCCCTATTGCCCACTTTCACTTCTTGAAAGTAGAGTATCTTTTAATAAACTTTTTCTGCATTCTCTACCACAACCTCTGTGTTGGGTATGAATTCTTTTGTACGCAAACACAAATGAGACCAAAGTTTGTTGCTGCTGGCCTCTTGGATCTACACTCCTGGTAACACCAGAACTCCTCACAGTCCCAGGCGAGGGCCAGAATGTGTCTGGGGGTATCACAAAACCTCAACAGGACAGCCCATTGGTGTACACATGGGCTATTGTGTTGCCTTGGCCCAGCCTGAGCCCTTCCCGGGAGCCAAGAATGATCACACTGAAAATCAGTCTTTGAAAAGGACAAAGGTATGCCAGGCAACATGTAGCACATCTGTAATTCCAGCAACGCAGGAGACTGAGGCAGGAGGGTTGCAGGTTCAAGGCCAGAGGCAGCCTGTGCAATTTAGCAAGACTCTGCCTCAAGATCAAAGATGAAAAGGGGGCTGAGGGTACAGGTCAGGGGTAAAGCACTTGCCAGGCACACAGGAGGCCCAGGGTTCTGCCCCCTTTGTTGTTGTTGTTGTTGTTAGGTTCTGTCCAGTCAGTATCCAACTCATAGCAACCCTGCATACAACAGGTGAAACACTATCGTCAGTGCTTCTCTGCTGTTCATAGGGTTTTCAATGGCGAATTGATTTTTTGGGAGTGGGTTGCCGGGTCCATCTCCCAAACCTACGGCACCTAGTGTCCCCAGGCAGTCCCCCCTCCAAGTACTAACCAGGCCCAACCCTGCTTAGCTTCCGAGATCTGACAGGAAAGGATGCCACAGGGCTATGGTGACACGCTCTGCCCCCTAGTATTCTGGAGGCTGTGACAGGTGGATTGAGAATTGTAGGCCACCCTGGGCAACACAATACCACCCACATTCTAAATATAAAAAGATTTAAAAATGAAATTAAGAGGACAAAGGACAATATGGGAAAATTTCCCAACAGTGCATCCCTCTGAGGCCACAGAAGCGTGACACTGGAAATCCCTCACTTCTTACCCCAGGTTCTGACCTCAACCACCTTCTCTGGTTTCCTCATCCTGGTCTCTTGGGCCCAACTCTCTGGGCCAGGACCCCTGGGCATCGGGAAGAATTCAGCCAGTGCTGTTTCTGAGGCAGATCTTCTCAAGGTGCGTCTCATCTCAGAGCACCTGCTTCTCCTCACACGGGGTCCACCCCACACCACACCAGCAGTGGCAGGGACTCAGTCACAGACGTTGTCATCTGTGTTATCCGCTATTGCCGCTGTATCCGGACTTGATGGGCGCGTGGCTCCTGTGTTCACATTTGTGAAGAATGTCTGGGAGCAGCGTATTAGTTAACACGCGCTGCATTCAAAACGCTCTCCATGGTTTTCCATTCACAGAAGATTCCAGGAACCCCAAAGGTAGCCTCCTGTTCCAGTAGACACGGACACAGACACAGGCAAGGGTCACGTTCCACTTTAGACCACACCAGAGTTTGCCATGGTGTGGTCTGGGACACGGGGGAGAGGTGGAGGGGCCCAGCTGTGCAGACGGTCTCCCCACGAAGGAGCTCAGCGGTCATGGAAGAGTTTGCGTGGAGCCGAAGCAGGAAATCCACCACATGGACCCGGGCAGGGGAGCTGAGTCTGGCATGGTGAGGGGTCATCAGGACAGAGGGCGTGGGGGGAGCAAAGGCAGGCGGCTGCTGGATTCTGCAGTGGCCAGAACCACCACGTGCTGTGCTCAGCACAGAGGCAGAGGCCAGAGGGGAGAAGTGGTGGGTGGGGGACAGGGGGAAGAGATCAGGGGCCAGAGCATGAAGGAGGTACAAGGTGTGATGGGAAGCTCAATCATTATCCGGAAGGCCGGGCCACTGAGGGGCTTCCTTCCCATCAGGCAGGGAGCAGAGAGCTAGAGTGCATTGAATGCCTGTGGCAAAGGGTGCGGGGTGAGTGGAAGAGGCCAAGATGGCCTCCTCTCTAGAAAGCACAGCTCCAGCCTCCTTCTTAGAAAGCGCAGTTCCATCAGCAAAGCCTCCCCACGCAGCACTCACTTGAGAATAGTAAATGCCATTGAAATACATTCCTTTGCTTTCATCTCAATTTTCCACACACAATGTGTTTTGGGCCCAATGTAGTTGAAGACCTGCTCTCATGTGCTGAGAGGAGGTCCCCGCAGTCCTTACACCCTGCAAGAGAGGAAGAGGGACCAGGACTCCCGGGCACTTCCAGCCCAGCCCAGCCTGGCCATTCCCCCGTCATTGACCATCCCCCTAAGTGCCCATCTTCAAGGACAACACAACATTGAGGGTCCCATCTGATGGCCCTACAGGGTGGGCTTTTTTCAGTCTTTCCAGAGATTAGCAGGGAACTTGTACCCCTTTTTAAGTACCAGTTGAGGTTGGCTACTGGACATAGAAGAAATGAGACCTAATGCCTAAAATACTCTTTTTTATCAATTCCTGTGCAAGGCTGTGAGCTAAGATCAGCAAAAACACCTTATTTCTGCCTCCCTGAAGGTACTTTTCAAAGGACAGACTTAAGAGAGAGCACAAAGAAGAGGGTCCCCACAGCTGGACTTGCTGTCACCTTTTCTCTGGAAGACAGAATTATGCTTCGCCAGAAATCAGGCCTCAGGTGCAAAGCCCTCACGTGCCCAACACTTTGGATGATGCCCCTCTTCCACGTGCTCCCCAATCCTGATTCTTTGATCTAGGCCTTGAAGCATGGAGAACAGGATGCTCTCAACAATTGAGAACTACTTCTGGGCGCGGTGGTGCACGCCTGTAATCACAGTGGCTCAGGAGGCAGAGGCAGAAGGATCACAAGTTCAAGACCAGAGTCAGTCTGTGTAACTTAGCAAGGCCATGTCTCAAAAAAGTGAAAAAAAAAAAATGGGCTGGGGGCGCAGCTCAGTGGTCCAGCACTTGCAAAGCATGCAGGCACGAGGCCCTGGGTTCAACTCCTAGTACCACAAATAATAATGATAATAATAATAATAATAATAATAATAATAATAATAATAGGGAACTACTCAGGCCTCCAGGGGCAAGGTACAGCCCCTCGGGGAATTTAATAATTAACTCTGCCTCATTTTGCCTCAGAGCAGATTCCTGGTTCATAAGCTCCTCATATCAGTGCTGTTGGGTGCTCATTATTCTATATCTGAGGATCAGAGAAGTTGAGTGTCATGGCCAAGCTCACACAGCCCCTCCTAGCTTCTGGCTGCAAATTGAGAGCTGGCTAATCTTCCTGCATTTAATGCAACTCCCAGGGCCCTGCCTCCCAAGAAGGCAGGTGACTCTGCTCCTCTGGGGCACGTGCCCTTGCTGGGGAGCTTCTGTTTAGTGCTGCTCCTCAAGTTGCTCCAGACACCAGCTAACAATGCTCTGGGATAGAGGCAGAGCCCCCCATGCTGCAAGCTCAGCTGGAAAGCCTGGTTAGTCCTTGGTTTGGAGACCACCTGGGAATACTGTGTGCTATAAGCTTGGGAGAAGGACCTGGCAGCCCACTCCCAAAAAAACATCAGCCGTTGAAAACCCTATGAATGGCAGAGAAGCACTGACATGGTGCTGGGCATGGCATAGTGTCAGTGTTGAATAGTGTTTCATCTGTTGTACACAGGGTTGCTATGAGTTGGACCCCATTCAAAGGCACCTAACAACAACTATCCCAATCATGAGGCTCCACCCTGATGACTTCCTCAGGCCCCTGGTCACCCTGGGATGCCCACTCTGCCACATTCCTGCAGGGACCCTCTGCAGCACCTGCCCACACCCACACCACTGGGAAATCCTCCGGAGCAAGACTGGGTCAGATGCAGCCCAGCTCTCCTGGCGAAACCAAGCTGCCTCTCCTCAGCCCCATCCCAGCACAAGTTCGCTTAGGCAGGCAAGAGGCTGTCAGAGCACAAGTCAAGACAGGGGGCAGGAGTCCAGCAAATGCTTAAGGACCAAGACCGTATCAGCCTGTTGACACGGACATTCTCTTCTTTGTCCCTTCCTCCCCTAGCACTGGGGGAGACGCAAGACATCCCATTCAGAGGAGAGTATCTGGCAGCCTGTCCGCCACGGGCTTCTTTTGTGAATACCAAGCAAACTACCAAGTCTCCAAAGAAAATCCCAGGAGAGGCCTTAGGGGCCATGAGTTCCCTATGCTGACCAGCAACCCCCAAGGGACAGCTGCGGACACACTGATCCTCAGCAGGGCCCGGCTCCACCTGCAGGGAGCACTCTGCCCTGGTGGCCTGGGGCTATACGGAGACACTCCTGAAACATGATCTCCGCCCTCCCCACCTGGAGCCACGCTGGCCACCTGGCTGGTCTAGAGAGGGCGGTGTGAAGGGTGGCTACACATCAACTCCCACTCAGCTTTCTCCAGGCTCCAGGTCCTGGTCGCAGAGCTTGGGAAGTGATTGTCAGTCGTTCCTTCTCCTTTCCCCTCCCTGGGGACCCTGAGAAAGTGTCCCCAGCTGGCCACAGGCCAACAAGACCTCCTGTTTGGGGAGCCCTCCTGCCCTGGATTAATGTACTCCACTTTCTCATCTACTATGGCACAGAAGCTTCACGACATCGGGAAGGTAGGACAGTCCTGGAGTACCGGGACAGGTGAGCAACTGAGGCCAAGAGACTGAGAGCCCATGGTCAGCCGACATCCATGGCAGAACAAGGGCCAGCTCTGATCTCGTGACCATGGGATCTCTCCAAGAGCCCTCTGTCACTGCAGGAGAAAGTCACAGACACAGCACCTGGGGCTGCTCACAGGGTGAGAGAGCAACAGCGGAGCGGCTAGAGGAGCAGTCCCCCCCCCCCATGGGATTTCCAATAGATACATAGTTATCATGATGGGACCTCATGGCTCATTCCCAGGGCAGTGCCACGGTTTAAAAAAAACACTGCACAAACCTCTGTGGAAAATGGTCTGGCAGTTCCTCAAAAGACTACACATAGAGCTATCCAATGGACCAGCCATGCCACTAGATATATACCTATAAGAATTCAGAAACTCCCAGGCGTGGTGGAACACACCTGTAATCCCAGTGGCTTGGGAGGCGGAGGCGGGAGGATCGCAAGTTCGAGACCAGAGGCAGTCTGCGTAACTTAGCGAGACCCTGTATCAAAAAGTAAAAAAAAAAAAAAAAAACATAGGCTGGGTGCATGGCTCAGTGGTCCACCCATGCAGGTGCGAGGCCCTGGGTTCAACCCCTAGTAGAACAACAACAAAAAAATAAAAAGAAAGAAAGAAAGAAAGAGGAAAAAAGAAATTCAGAACCTATGGCCACATACAAACTAGTCTGTGAACATTCACAGCAACTTCCTTATAATAGCCCCCAAATGGAAACAACCCAAATGTGCATCCAAAGATAAGTAAATAAAACGTGGTATGTCCAAGCCACAGAATGCTATTCAGTCATGCAAAGGACTGAAGCGGCAATGCATACAAACACATGGATAAACATTGGAAACATCATGCTGAGTGAAAGAAGACAGTCACAAAAGACCACGTATCATGAGCTTCCACGTATATGAAATGTCCAGAAGTGGTAAACGCATACAGACAGAAATCAGATTAGTGGTTACTGAAGTTTGAGGTGAAGGATGGAGACAAATGAGGAGTGGCTTTGGGAGACATGGAGTTTCTTTTGGAGCTGATAAAAATGCTCTACAGTTTACTATGGGGATGGCTACACAACTCTGAATATTTTACAAACCATCAGATTGTGCCTGGTACATGGCACATGCAGCCCATGCCTGTAATTCCAGCTACTTGGGAGGCTGAGGAAGGAGGATCGTGAATTGCCTGCGCAATTTAGCAAGATGCTGTCTCAAAATAAAAAACAAAACAGGGACTTTGGGTCCACCTTAAGGGCAGTACACTTGCCTAACATGTGTGAGGACCTGGATTCAACACTTCAGTACTGAAGAGAAAAAAAGAAAACATTGAATTGTAAGCTGTAAATGAGTGAATTGTAGGTATGTGGATTATATCTCAATAAAGCTATTATATAAATAATACATATTAATGCTACAATTAAATCATTAAAACAACAAAGGTAGGGCAGAGAAAGAGCACAGCACATGTAGCCAAAACCAGCTCAGTGACTTCATCTGTTTTCCTCTAGCAACTGGCCTGAGTTCTTGTGAAGAGATGGGAGTAAAGGGGACCCCAGTTCCAAAGGGGACTCCCTTCTCTTCTTCAACCTGTGGCTGCTCTCCATACCAGCAAAGCTCTGGCCCTTGAACATCCCAGGTCCATCCTTGGCTTCCACAATCCCCTGCAAGGTCCCATAAACACAGCGAATAAAGGCATGAAAAGCAAGCACAGCCTGTCACCTTCCCACAAGGCTGAGCAGACCCGCTCTGCTGGCTCCCTCTGGAAGATGCCAAACTGCTCCGGCAGGTGGTTACAAAGAAACCTTCCAGATCCCTGGGACAAAATACTGACTTCAGCCCTTCAGAGGTCATTACGTACATCCACACAGGCTGCAGCTTCAGTTCAGTTCTTCACCAAAATCTCCAAAACAGTCATAGCTGTCAAAAAAATACATACAACTAAATAATGACAGCCATCAGAGGGAAATATGCAAAGTACTGTGCTTGGAAAATACCCATCCTGACGGCTTATATGAAACCATTCTTAATGACTTCCCTAACCTTAAACCCCATTACCTGTGCTTTCAAAAATCAGATTATGGAAAACCAAGCCACAGCTCAAATCAGTGAACTATGTATTGCTAACTGCAGGTACAATTCCATACTCCCATTGTAACAAAACACCCCAATATCATTCCGAGGAATTATTTCTAATCTTTGGTACAAACTCAGAAAATTCAAGTGAAACTGACTCGGACCTGATTTTCGGCAAAAATATCCAAATTCCTATATAGGTTAACTGATGTTCTAGATGCACTTCTCTTTGCCTATTATATTCTGTGGTAATTGTTACCAGAGAGATTAAGCCCAAATGAGTTAGCATAAACATAAATACCCAAAGGCATCATTAAATGTTCCCACCATTCCAAATACACCTGTTACTTACCCTTTGGTAAATGCTCCCCTGGGTGAGTAGTAAAGCTTTTAGCTTTCAAGTCAGCCCAGCTTTTCACAATTGAACTCCTCTCCCTAGCAGGGGTTGTTGCTGCTATTTTTGATACAGACAGTATAAGATGCTCTTCCCTGCTTAGAGATGAGACTTTGCCTTTTGGAACCTGCAATGCTTTCAGGGAGGAATGGCCTTGCTTGGCAAGAGTTATAACACCTTCTTAGCCGGGCGCGGTGGTGCATGCCTGTAATCCCAGCGGCTTGGGAGGCAGAGGCAGGAGGATCACAAGTTTGAAACCAGAGGCAGTCGGAGTAACTTAGCGAGACCCTGTCTCAAAAAGTAAAAAAAAATGAGCTGGGGGCACAGCTCAGTGGTCCAGCACTTACAGAGCATGCAAGCACGAGGCTCTGGGTTCATGGGTTCAACCCCCAATATCAAAAAATAAAAAAGAGTTATAAAGCCTTCTTTTTTTTTTTTTTTTTTTCAGTACTGGGGGTTGAACCCAGGGCCTTGAGCCTGCAAGCTCTACAAGTGCTGAACCACTGAGCTGCGCCCCCAGCCCATTTCTTTTTTTACTTTTTGAGACAGGGTCTCGCTAAATTACGCAGACTGCCTCTGGTCTTGAACTTGGGATCCTCCCGCCTCCGCCTCCCGAGCTGCTGGGATTACAGGCCTGCGCCACTGCACCCAGCGCTAAGCCTTCTTGATTCCAAAGCTGTGGTGGTGTCCAAGGGCTTCTAAGGTGTGGGAAATGTTCGCACTTACACTTTCATCTTCATGAGTACCTGGCTCATGACTATCAAAAGGTAAACATCACAACCTAAGAAACTATTCCTCAATGAGAAAATTAAAAAGGCAGCCCGCTTTCCACATTGCCCTTCCTATCTCTGCTGATTGTATACATGCATAAGTGTGAGACTACAAATCTCTTCTTAGAATTCCCAATGTTTTCACAACTCAAACATATATTCCCACTGAAGAATTTGTTTGCTTAGTGGCGGTGGGTTATGTCAGCAATATGGTGGAATAGGACATCCCTGGCCCTCATTTCTCTACAGCAACAACAATTTGGCAACCATCCAGAAGCATATATCCTTTATGAGAACTTCAGGTGGTAACTACGGGGTTCTGGCACACTGGTGGAGCCCAAGACCAAGGAAATCCAATCCACTTTAAGAAGTCAAGCCTGCACCCCAACAACAGGCCGACCACCACAGACTCAGCCCCATACTGAAAAGGAGCCACATCCCCCTGTTGAATCAGCTCTATCTCTGCTATCTATAGTCCTGGTGATAGCCTTTCCTGTCCACGGGCCCAGCAGGAACCATATCAACCTATATCCCTAGTAGCAAGACAACCAACCACAGAACCAATGGCAAATATGACCCAACTAAAGGAAACAAAGCTGCAGTAACCAGTTCTAAAGAAACAGAAATTCCTTAACTGATTGGCAAAGATTCAAAATAATTGTCTTAAAGTAGCTCATACAGAGAATACAAACAGACTACGAAATGAAATTGCCTGCAGCCACAGCACTGTGGTATCTGATCCCATCAGATCTCAGAAGCTAAGCAGGGTCAGGCCTGGTTAGTACCTGGATGGGAGACCACCTGGGAACACCAGGTGCTGTAGGCTTGGGAGAAGGACCTGGCAACCCACTCCCAAAAATCAATCTGCCGCTGAAAACCCTATGAATATCAGAGAAGCACTTACAATAGTGTTTCCCCTGTTGTATGTAGGGTCACTATGAGTCGGACACTGATTCAATGGCACCTAACGACAACAACATGAAAGGAAATCAGGAAAGCAATACATGAACAAAAATACATTCATTAAGGACATAGAAATTATATATTTAATAAAAACCACACAGAATTCTTGGAGCTAAAGAGCACAATGACGAAACTGAAAAAAAAAATTCAATCGACAGCTTCAAAAGCAGACTTGCTTAAACAGAAAAATCAGTCAACTTGAAAACCAATTTTTTTAAATTATACAGTTATTTGAACAAAAAGAAAAAATAGCGAAAAACAGTGAAGAAAGTGCGGAGAATTTATGTGATACCATCAAGCCAACCAATACACACACGAGTTCCAGATGTAGAAGAGAGAGAAAAAGGGGAAGAAACTATAATTAAATAATGGTTAAAAACCTGCCAAATCTATGGAGAGAAATGGACAGCCATATTCCTAAATTGTAAGCCTCTATTATTTAATTTTTAATAACGGTTGTTAACAACTGCCTTGCAAAATTTCTGAACATGCAGCATTCCCTGGCCACAGGCTTCCCCAAAGGGACTTTCTCCCTCTGTCACACTCACCTAAGCTCCCTCTCCAAGCGCACACATCCACACCACGTGTCCAGACCTACACGGTCAGTCAGGAGGAGCCTCTAAGGTCCAATCCCTCTTGGCCTGGAACAACAACCAAAAGCTATCCCTGATTAGCCCAGGCTAGAAGCCATCCTGATGCCATCAAACCTTTCACAATATGAGTTCCCCTTCTGGCCACATGCTGGCCACTCTAGCAATCCTTGAGCCAAGGACAGACTGGAGGAGGCAATGTCTGCAGGGACTGTCAGGAAGCCATCTTCAGCCTGAGGTGGGAACTGGAGTGGAAAGGAGAGCTATCAACCACTCCCACCACTCCGCTGCGATAGAAGACAATCAGAGTCTCTCTTCTTAAAGCAAAAAACAAACAAAAAAGGACACTGGCAGGCTTTTCCAGAGTCATTTGCTAGAGGTAAAAACTGTGGAACAGCTTCCTAGAGTGGAAAATAGGCACCCCAAAGAAACCAAGTAACATGTGCCCAAGAACAAAATGGCACTGAGACTGAGCTTTAGCGCCCTCTAGCAGCCACAAGTGGGGTGGCAGGAAGGAGAAGGGAAGAGATGCTGTTCTGCTTGGACATGGTTGGAAGGTGGGCTCTGTCCCCGGAAAGGAACAGAACAGAGCACAACTCAACAAGTGCCATGTGTTCTGCCCTTTCTGTTCCCTTCGCCCGTGGGGCACTTTCTCTGGATGTCTGCCATCCCTCTGGAAGTATACCCTCCACATAGGGTCATTGGGCTCTGTGCAGGTCCCCTTCTGTTCAGACCTGTCCCCAGGCTGATGCTTGCATTTCACATCATTACCATTGTCTGTCTGTCTGTCTGTCTGTCTGTCTTTCTTTCTTTCTTTTTTTTTTTTTTTTTTTTTTTTGTGGTACTGGGGGTTGAACCCGCCTGGCGCCTGCATGCTTTGCAAGTACTGGGCCACTGAGCTGCACCCCCAGCCCATTTTTTTTTTACTTTTTGAGACAAGGTCTCTCTAAGGTACACAGACTGCCTCTGGTCTCGAATTTGCGATCCTCCTGCCTCTGCCTCTTGAGCCACTGGGATTGCAGGTGTCTGCCACTGCCCCTGGCTACCATTGTTTTTCAGGACCACTTTGACCCCTGCAGGGTGGCCCACCAGGCTTTCCTTGACAGCCTCAGCCTGGGAGGGTAAAGGTGAATGTGGGCAAGGATGGCCAGGAGAATGGAGACCTGCAAGATAGTCCCGGGATCCCTGGCTCCTCTACCACGCACCTCTGCTCCCAGATGGGCTCAGGAGCTCACCCTACGTCCCACGGAGGCTGAAGACTTCTCCCCACAGCTGGGGGCAAGAAGCTCTAGCCAGGGCTGGCAGCAGCGGCCCATTTTCTGCTCCTGCAATTCTCTGTCTTTCTGTCGTAGGGTCTCTCCAGTAGCCGCTGCCCTGCTGGGGTCTTGCTTCATTCAAGTCACAGATCTGGAGTTAGGCTCATCCTAGCAGCCCCCTCTTGGGGGAGGGGTCCTGAGCCTGCCTGGAGGGGCAGATACTGGTGTTGCCAATGTAGTACACAAATACTCCCGTTCCCACGGAGTTGATGCAGGGGCCTGACATCTGCCTTCTTTTATTTTCTAGCAAATTCACTGCATCCTTGGAACCCATCCCATTCCTTTGTCTCTTCTGAGTTTCTGGGGTCACCTGTCAATCCACTTCTCCCCTGGAGACTTCATGCAATTAGGATTCCTGTCCTAGGGGTTTGCATCCTCCCCTAGACCATCCCCAAACCATGCTCTGCACATAATGTCACAAATGGAAAGATGGAGACTCTTAGAGGACTGGAGATCATCTTTAGTTTTAAATCACAAGCACTACAAAGTAAAGTGTGGCTAGCAGTCTTGTCTTTCTCTAGCCTTCATCCTGCATATCATGTTTTGTTGGTGGTGGTGGTGTTAGGTATTGGGTCCAACTCATAGTGACCCGATATACAATTGAACGAAACGCTCCCCAACACTGTGCCATCCCCAGCACGATGTCGGTGCTTCTGTGCTATTCATAGGGTTTTCAGTGGATGACTTGTTTTCCAAGATTGCTTCAGAAGTGGATTGCCATGTTCTTTTCCCATGTTGGTAGTGCCAGGGATTGAACCCAGGGCCTCAGAGAGCATACAGCAGCACTGTACCAATTGAGCTAAACCTTAGCCCTATCAATCATGCTCTATGGAGAATCAAAACATGCCATGGAAAGCCGGACATGGTGGCACATGCCTGTAATCCCAGCAGCTTGGGAGGTGGAGGCAGGTGGATCATCGCAAGTTCGAGAGCAGAGGCAGTCTATGAAATTTAGTGAGACCCTGTCTCAAAAAGTAAAAAAATTTGGGCTGAGGGTGCAGCTCAGTGGTCCAGCACTTGCAGAGCATGCAAGCGTGAGGTCCTGGGTTCAACTCCCAGTACCAGGGGAAGAAAAAAAAACAAACAAAAACATGCCATGGATAATGGGAGGATACAGGCTCCATTCTCCAGAAGGCCCTGGAATCCACATAGCCAAGCCCATCACCCCTTATCACTCTTGCTGCTTAATTAGAGGGGATCCAGTGTGTAGTAAGCCTTTGGAAACAATGACCAAGCAGACACGTGGTTGAAAAATATTCTTTATTTAGCTTGCCCTATGTAAGGAAAGGCTGAGGTTCAGACTGCAAGTCAAGGAGCTAAGGTATAAAAGATCAGAAAGGAAATTCTACCTAGAGAAAGCACCACTGCTGTTCCTGCGCGGCTCACAGTCGCATGTGGGATTGTCCATACAGCCACCATTTACCTGCGATTCTGCGCAGCCTGAAGGTCTGGGAAAACCTGATCCCCACCTTCCTTCATCGCCATCTCACCCCACCCTGTCATACACTTAGCCAAGGGAAACCGAGCCAGGTCTATGCCCTCGTTTCTCCGTTCTCTCCCGGAGCCTCAGCACGTCAGGCCGATGTCTGCGCGCGATCTCCAGCTTCACATCCTAGTTTGTGGCACTTGGCCACCGGCAGTGCGCATGCGCTTCCTCCTCCCCAGCGTGAAGGCGGCCACGGCCAGGACCACAACCAGGAAGACTCCCGCGGAGATGGCAGCGTCGTGATAGCTCTCCTGGGAGCTGGCCGGCTTCTCTGCATCTGCCACTGCCAGGTCTGGGGAGGAGAGGAGACAGAGGTAATAGTGAGGACCGGGCCAGAGTGCAGAGCAGACAGGGAGGGGAGACAAGGAAGGGGGTCCTTTCCATCGGAACCGTTCAGTGGGAAGGATAAGGAAATGGGAGACGGAAGTGATAAAATGGAAACTGAGGCCAGACTCCAAGAGGCTGGAGAGATTTATCTCCCATGGCCTTGCCAGCCTGGGGAGTCAGGGAAGGGTTTGGAGCGGGAACGTGGAGCTGAGCTTTGGAGGAACAGCTCTGGCCTGGGGCACCTGGTGAGTGGGAGGGAAGAGCGTCGGGGCCATTAGACCCGTCAGGAGATGGTCACAAGAGTCCCAGGCAAGATGTAGCCAGGACCTGAGCTACCTCAGCGGTTGCAGGAAATAAAATAAAGAGCAGGGCACCATCTACTCCTTCACCCTGCCTCGCTGTCCCTCTCTCTGTAGTTCCATCTTCACCGAAGTATAGTGCACAAGGCTTATCCTGACTCCATGCCCACCTGCTGCAGTATAAACGGCTCAGGGGAAGGGATTTGATCTGTTTATTTATCGGCCTCCTGGCACCTCTGCAGTGAATGATTAAACACAAACAGAAAGAGTCTAGAATCAGCTGGCCATGGAGACAGGCTTGACACAGGACTAGATGAGGAGACAGCACTGGCAGAGATGCCCTGGGCCATGGTGCCCTGGCCGAGGGCAGAGTTCATGACTGTCCTGTGGCCCCACATCTACCCAAGCTCCACGGCCACTACATCTGCTAACCCTGCCCCAACGTGGGCCTGAAGTCCTGGGAGTCCCACTGTGAACCTTTCCTGCCCCACCCCACCACAAAACAGCTCAGCAGAAATGGTGATTCCTCTGCTAGAAGGGAGAAAGGAGCTGGCCTCTGCGGTGCCAAGCCCCGCCACAGCCAGGATGAATACATGTGGCCGCCTGCACAACCATGGCCCGCCCCGGACCCTGGCTTCAGGACACCTGCCATTAGAGTTGATGGCATCATCGTTGTGAGAAACAGTAGCATCATTAAGGTGGTTAATACGGGTGATGACCATGACAAAAAGCGCTATTCATCAAACACCCAATGACTTGCACCAGGTAGGGGCCATGATGGGTTGGTTAACATTATTTAAACCTCTCACTAGTCCTATTGTTGTTGTTGTTAGGTGTCATCGAGTCAGTATCTGATTCATAGCGATGCTACATACAACAGGTGAAACACTATTGTCAGTGCTCCTCTGCTGTTCATAGGGTTTTCAATGGTGGATTGATTTTTGGGAGTGTGTTGCTGGGTCCATCTCCCAAGCCTACAGCACCTGGTGTTCCCTGGTGGTCTCCCAACCAAGGACTAACCAGGCCCAACCCTGCTTAGCTTCTGAGATCTGACGGGATCGGACACCACAGTGTTACAGCTACAGGATGTTAGGTGCCATAGAGTCGGTGTCTGACTCATAGCAACCCTATGGACAACAGGTGAAATAATATTGTCAGTGCTTCTCTGCTGTTCATAGGGTTTTCAATGGTGGATTGCTTTTTGGGAGAAGGTTGCTGGGTCCTTCTCCCAAGCCTACGGCACCTGGTGTTCCCAGGCGGTCTCCCATCCAAGTACTAACCAGGCCTGACCCTGCTTAGCTTCTGAGATCTGACGGGATCAGATGCCACAGGGCCATGGCTGCAGGCCCTCACCAGTCCTAAGAGGTAAGTATTAGCGTTCTTTACAGACGAGAACCATGAGTTCTGGGGGCTCAGAGCTCAGGGGATAATGGTGTCAGGTCCATCCGCCTTCCAGGTCAGACCTCTCTTGCCCATCCCCTGCACATAGGCCCCTCAAGACCTTGAGTTTGGGGGGAAGGCAGGAAGCAGGCCTAATTTAACCATATGACCAGGCATATGACATAGTAGGTGCTTACTTGGAGTTGAAACATGACACCCACAGAAGCATCCCATGTCCCCAAGAGTCATGAGCTTGGGCCCTAGTGATGGTGAGGTCCAAGGGTGACCACCTACCCAGGCTCCTCTTCTCTTTGTTGGGGGGCTGTAGCTGGAGGGGCCCCAGGACGACGTCCACCTTCTCCTGGTAGGAGGCCACGTCTCTCTTGGACCTCACCACACAGCCTTGGTAGCAGCGGGAGGAGAAGTCGTAGGCCCTGCACACCACCAGTTTGCACTGCAGGAACACCATCGGGAAGCGGTTCAGGAAGTGGAAGGAGTTGAATTTGAAGCGCGCGATGCGGGGCGATGGGGAGGGGTAGGATTGGTAGGTTTCATCCCTCACGCACCTGGAAGAAAAGAAAAGGAGCCCAGTCACTCCCACCCAGGGACCGGGGCCGTCGTGACTCAGTGGTCCCAGGCATGGCACGCCACAGCCTGTTCTGGCTGCTGGTGCCCCGAGCACCACCTCATCTTCCTTCCTGCAGAACATGCGGCTCCCACGCTCACCGTGAGAGGTGCAGACCAACCTTGGAGCCCCAGGCCCTGTGCGTCCCTTGCAAGTGCTCTGCCACTGAACGACACAGCCCCCCACCTCCTTTATTCACACACCCCTTTTTATTTTTTATCCTGAGACAGAGTCTCACTCTGTTACAGTTATGCAGGCTGCCTGTGGCCTCAGACCTGGGATCCTCCTGCCTCCATCTGCCCAGTTGCTGGGATGACGGGCGTGTGCCACCACACCGTGTGATCCCTTCACGTCACCGGCATCATAAGCAGCAGATCTGCCTACCCCCTCAGGGTTTCCAAACAGAGTGCACAGGGCATTGGGGCCCAGCCCTGCCATGACTAGGTGCTTAAGGGCCTCAGACAAACCAGGAGAGTCAGGGAAGTGGCCTGAGATTGGAGGCCAGGAGGTGGCCAGAGACAGGGCCGGAAGGAAGAAGACTTCCTCCCCTTCCTGGTCTCAGGGCCAGGCTAGGTGGCATGTGCCTACATGCCAAGCACCTCTGATGCTCCCTGGCCTGCCTCTCCAGGGCCATGCTCTCCTGAGCCACCTGGGCCTGCCCTGAGCCCTGCACAGCCGCACCTTCCACACTGGCCCAAGTACCCTCCGGAACCTCTACTCCATTGTCCAACTCTTCCCCCTTCCCTCTGGCTCCTCGTCTCAGCCGCTGGTGGGAGGAAAGTAACCTGTGAACTTGCCCGAGGAATTTTTCTGAGAAATGGATGAGGATGCAGCCAGGCGCGGTGGCGCATGCCTCTAATCCCAGCAGGTCGGGTGGCAGAGGCGGGAGGATAGCAAGTTCAAGATCAGAGGCAGTCTGCGTAACTTAGCGAGATCCTGTCTCAAAAAGTAAAAAAATGGACTGGGGGTACAGCTCAGTGGTCCAGCACTTGCAGAGCATGCAAGCATGAGGCCCTGGGTTCAACCCCCAGTACCGAAAAAAAAAAAAAAAAAAGGATGAGGATGCACCTCCTGGTGATAGCCCACATGCATTTGCAATGTGGAAAGAGATGAGGTGGGAAAGGGAGCCCGGGGCCTGAGGATGGGCCTGGTTCATGACCACGATCCCAGCAGCCTGGCTCTCCCAGAAACCTGGCCCCAGGTCCGCCACCCTCCTCCTGCCTTCCAGAGCTTCCTTCCTGCCTCCACCTTTAACCCAGCTGCCCTCAAATATCCAGATGTATTTTTTCACAGCACCCCCCTTAGCATCCCTGGTGAGAGAGAAAATCCCCAGAGCCTCGTGTAGAAGTGGGGCCCTGGAGAAAGAGGCCAGAATCAGCCAGGAGCTGCCTGGGCAGCAATGGCCCTTCCCAGAGAAGCCCACCAGTCGTGGGCTCTGAGCAGGCCAGAGCTGCACAGTGCAGGCTGTTTCTCAGAATCACCCAGGGAGCTGTTTTAAAATATATATACAAAATACAAACTAAGGCTGGGCGTGGTGGCACACGCCTATAATCCCAACGGCTTGGGAGGCAGAGGCAGGAGGATCACAGGTTCAAGACCAGAGGCAGTCTGCGTAATTTAGTGAGAGCTTGTCTCAAAAAGTAAAAAAAAAAAAAAATGGGCTGGGGGCACAGCTCAGTGGTCCAGCACTTGCAGAGCATGCAAGCGCAAGGCCTTGGGTTCAACCCCCAATACCAGACAAAAAAATAAAATAAAATAATGAGCTGGGGTGCAGCTCAGTGGTCCAGCACTTGCAGAGCATGCAAGTGTGAGGCCCTGGGATCAACCCCCAGTACCACAAAAAAAAAAAAAAAAAAAAAGTACAGAGCCCCACCAGGCAAAATGAAGACAAAGTGTGGGGGAGGGGGCCTGGCAGGAAGTATCTGAAGGTCCAGTTTATTCTTGTGGCCTCCAGGTGGGGGATGTGGGTGAGGACCAGGGGTAGCCAGTGGGTCCCTGTGCTCCAAGCCCTGTCAGGACACTGCCCCCACACAGCTTCACCTCCTCCCTGCAAACTGGATCAGCACAGATAGGGCAGGGTGTCACCATAGTCAAGAACCCCTCGGCAGGGAGGAACTAACATCGTAATGCTGCTTGGCATTCCTTTCAATCATTTCACATCCATCCAAACACCACCTTGTTACCCCGTGGAAAGGGGGCATCTGGGTCAACTTTCTCCCCATCTTTGCTGCTAAGGGACAGCTACCAATTGAGCCAACGGCAGAGACCAGACAAGTCTCAATATCTGTTTATAGAACTGGCACAAGCTGGGCGCAGTGGCGCACACCTATAATCCCAGCGGCTCGGGAGGCAGAGGCAAGAGAATTGCAGGTTCAAGACCAGAGGCAATCTGTGTAATTTGGCGAGACTCTGTCTCAAAAAAGTAAAAAAAAATGGGCTGGGGGTGCAGCTCAGTGGTCCAGCACTTGCAGAGCATGCAGGCGCGAGGCCCTGGGTTCAACCCCCAGTACCACAAAAAAAAAAAAGAAAAAGAAAAAGAAAAAAAATGACCTGGCACATATTCAAACTGTGCCTAGAAAGAGATGCTGTCTTTAGTGTCTCCAGGAGGATTAAAATCTAATCCCCACCCCCATTCCTAGCAGCACCCCTGACTCTGTTTGTAAGACTTCTCTTGGGAGACAATGGCTACCGAGGTACCAAAGGGCTCATTGCAATCCCAGAAGCGCTATGCCCCCCGCCAGCAGAGACCAGCGTGGGGACTGGACTTGTGTACCCAGCCTCCAGGGCCTCCTCCAGGGGTGCAGGAGAGTCATGCTTGGCCTCCCCAGAGTGCCTCGTCCAAGGAAGCTGGAGTAGGCAAGAGCAGCCTCCACCGGCCTGGCCTCTGCAGCCTCCTGACCTCTGCCGCCTGTGGCGCCATAATCCTGTGGACCATCTGCTGGGCACACTGTGTGCTCAGGGCCCATCCACTCTTTTTCATT
Source organism: Pedetes capensis (assembly GCA_007922755.1). Taxonomy (NCBI): domain Eukaryota; kingdom Metazoa; phylum Chordata; class Mammalia; order Rodentia; family Pedetidae; genus Pedetes; species Pedetes capensis. The sequence goes on from VMDO01000863.1 coordinate 33,976, forward strand.
TAATCCTCCCAACACCCTTCATGATGTGGGTGTCCCTGTCCTTAGTGAATGGGTGGGGAAACTGACCAGAGAGGTATGTCTTTCACCTGCGGTCTGCTCCCAAACCAATGCTTTTCCCACTGAACACAGGGCTTTCTAACCCTAAGGCTAGCGTTTAGTCACCTGGATCGAATCCCACTTTACAGCCAACATGCAGAGTGACCCCTCACGGGTCACTCCATTCCCCCCACATGTTAACTGGGAGATAATGCCCGATAACCTGCCCTTCTAAGCAGGATGTCGTCCAGAACACAGCACGCAAGCACCTCAAAAGCCAAAGCCACAGGATGTTACTCCGTGTGGAAAGGGATCTTGGCCGAGTGTGAACTTCAAGGAACTTCCGTTAACCACAACTCTGTACTCCTTCAGCCTCTGGAGCTACTCATGTTCGAGTTACCAAGCAAAAGTTTCACTATGTCCCATGAAGACAGTCCTTACCCGCTCCGGATGAGGTCATAAGTCAAAGATGAGAAGTCATTGGAATAGGGGGAAGCCACACAGGTGTCCACAAACAAGGACAGGGAACTATCAGAGTGGAGGATTTCGGCCTGAAGGTACAAATTCTGGTTCAGGTCCACGTAGTATGGGCTTCTGGTCACCGGATATAAGAAGGAGGACGATGTATAGAAGGAAATGTTCACGTCAAAATTGCCATATTGGACTTCCTGGACGTTAATGGTGTCGTTGGCAATGAACATGGTTTCCACCCAGGTGTTCTCGAGCATCTTGCAGCTGACATGAATGAGGAGGTCCTTCTTCCTTTTGATGATGCCATGAGAAACAGCTGCTTTCAGGGTGTTGGAATAGTTGATGGTGTCATTATTCACCTAGGAGAGGCAGGCAGGAGGGAGAGCAGAGTTAGACAAATGTTACCTGGGGAATCTCATTACCAATTTGGGTTAGAACGAGAGGGAAATGACTCAGCAAGGCTTCCAACCCTTCTAGAACCACACCGAAATGCTGCCTGCCTACTCCCATGGCTACTATTACCAGGGCTGGATGTCTTCTTAATGAGGAAGACCCGCTCCTTGCACACACCTTTACCACTGCCTTTACCACATAATGGGGCCCACTGGTGTGCCAGCTATTGCTCTTCCTAAAGACAAGACAGGTGTGTCTGGGCGGTCCCTTGACCTGCCATGGAACTGGCTGAATTACTGACCGGAGCCTGGGACAGAGTCATCTTGGCCAGCAGGGGGCACCAGAGCCTGCACTCCAGGCACCGATCTGGGAACTAGAGGACTGGTCTCTATGCTCTCCAGAGTCTCATAGAAAGCACATTACATTTTCTGCCTTTAAACTCTCTAAATTTTTTCTTCATATTTCAGTGCCAACGGTGGTTGTACTAAACTGAGTTTCATCACCTTCTTACCCTTTCAGAGACAATCTCAAATGCCTTGGGTTTAACTCTGTATATAACACGAGTATGTTAACAGAATCCACATTTGTCTAGGGCGTCTATGGTTGAGCTCAATTCTGCATCCACTCCAAACAATGAAGTTGGAGTGCAAATTTCTTTCTTGGTAAGAAAAAGTTCTACTTCTAGATTAAAATTCACTATTAGGGATTTGCTCGGTTGTGAAGGAAGTCAACTTGGTATGTAATATAATGGAAAGTCTTATAGCTAAGCCAGCTGGTATACCCAGAGACCTAGACTCTTCCTACCTTGGGATGCTTCTCAAGCTAGGTCATACACCCACTCAGTGGGGCAGCCTGGTATTGCTGTGGAAAGCTCTAGTTATGCATCATAGTGTCCTGCCTTTGTATCCTGACTCCACACTGCATGACTATGTGGTGTGGGAAAAGTCACTTAACTTTGTAAGCCTTTATCTTTTGTAAGCCTTTACCTCCTCATGGTTAAGTGGGAATAAGTTGTCCTGGGAATTTTAAAAGTCATGTAGAATTATTAGTCCAGTGCCTGGCATACATGTTGTTGTTGTTAGGTGCTGTCGAGTTGTGTCCAACTCATAGTGACCCTCATAGGGTTTTCAACAGCAGATTGTTTCAGGATTACCTTGGGAGTGGGTTGCCACATCCTTCTCCCATTTTTGTGGTGCTGGGAATTGAACTCGGGACCTCAGAGACTGCAGAGCTGCGCTCTACCAACTGAGCTAAATCCCAGCCCCTGGCATACATAGTACCTGTTAATACTACTATGAGAAAGTCTTAGACTTTGCACCAGGGTACTGAGGGCTACAAAGATGAATAAAACATTGTTCCTGCCTCTGAGGCACTCAGCAGCTGACATGGATATTTAAACAAGAATGTAGCATGTGCTGCCCAGAACCAGCCAAGTTAGAAGAAACAGGGTTGGCACATTGTTGGACTGCTCCTAACGGATATGAAGAACCACCAGCAAGGTCGTTCCAATGTCTGATTCTCCAGGCTGCATGTTTGAAAAAAGGAACGATGATCACCTTTGGTGCACTGACTCCAAGGGGCCAAACTCATGACAAACCAGAACACAACACAATTAATTTCCAGGCCGAAATATAAAACTCAGGTTGAATAAATCACTTGTGTAACAGGACCAATTTGAACTCTTCCCTGCAGGGAGGTCTACCTGACCCACCAAATTCCTCTTAAAAGGAGCCTTGGTGTACATGTTGTTGCTGTTGTTAGGTGCCAGAGAGTTGTGTCTGATTCATAGCAACCCAATACACAACAGAACAAAATGCTTCCCAACACTGTGCTGTGCCCAGCACTATGTCAGTGCTTCTCTGCTGTTCATAGGGTTTTCAATGGCTGATTGTTTCAGGGTTGTTTTGGGAGTGGGCCATGATAAATGCACCTTTTAATGAGGTTTGGCAGTGCAAGCATCATCACAGAAAGATACAAAACACTTTCGTCACCCAAGCAGCTCCCTCCTGCCCTTGGAATTCAACCCCTCCCATTCGGCAGCAGACCATCACTGTTAACCTTTCTGTCATTGCCTATTTATTCTCTAGTTCTAAATCTTATGTAAATGGAACTATAAAGCCTGCCCTCTTCTGCATCTGGCTCCTTTGCTCAGCGTAAAGTCTCTGAGATCCTGGATTCTGGCACTGGCCCTATCCCTTCCTGGCTGAGTGGCCTCAGGCCACCTACCTGACCTCTCTCAACTCAGTCTCCCCATTTTTATTTTTTTACTCATTTTATTTTTTATTAGTTTAAAAAGGCTTTTAAAATCATTACTGGCAACAATCATTACAGTAATTATGGCTTCTTTTCTGGAGTCGCCCCATTTTTAAATAAGAGAATACTTGATAAGCGTCTGCAGAGCGGGACATGGGCTAGTCACAGCACCTGCCACTTGTAGGATGCCAGTTGCCCGCATGTGCCCAGGACTAAGTGATTTCCTGAGACATGGGATATTCTATGCTAAAATCTGCAAAGTCTCAGGCAAACCAGGATGGTTGGTCATGCTAGATGGTGGCAACTCAACAAATGGTAGCTGCAGAAAGAAACTAATTGTAGCATCAATGAGTGCGCAGGTCTCCTCCAAGGCTTAGCAATGTGTCTAAGAAGCCATGTGTTTTGTAAAACTTAGGAAAAGTAAGACGTACTGTATTGGTATTTTTCAGCTTAGTGATGCCCCTGCATCTCTCACCTACCCAACTGCAAACTATATAAGCTTTAGTCCCCATAAAACCTAGAGCTGCCCCTGGGAGCTGCTCTTGCTTTGCAGATGTGAACAGCAGCCTGCCAGGTGCCCTGTCTGCTGGACACAGCTGGAGAAAACGCAGGCTGAGCTTTCTTCCTTCCTTTCTCAGTTCTCTCCTATTTAGAAGTACCTATAGCTACATCGTGCCTGCAGCCATAGCCCTGTGGCATCCGATCCCATCAGACCTTGGAAGCTAAGCAGGGTCGGGCCTGGTTAGTACTTGGATGGGAGACCACCTGGGAACACCAGGTGCTATAGGCTTAGGAGAAGGACCTGGCAACCCACTCCTAAAAATCAATCCGCCATTGAAAACCCTGTGAACAGCAGAGAAGCACTGACAATAGTGTATTTCCTGTTGTATTCGGGGTCGATATGAGTTGGACACCAACTCGACAGCACCTAACAACAGCAACATAGCTACACCATGATACCAAAGACTTCTGTTTCCCTTTACTCAGCTTATGTTCTGACTACACCATTGTCATAAGATCTGGATCCCCAGTCTTCAAGATGCATCGCACCCATCACTGTATGAAAGTATGCCAAATAGGAAAGAGAGTGGGTGACTGCAAACTTACCTCCTTCCTGGTACCACAGCTTCCGTAGGGGATTGTGAATATAACCTGTTTGGATGTTATCCGGGGCCGACACTGGGAGTTCCCACTCCAGCCAGGAATGACAAGGTCACTGGCAGAAAAGCCTAGGGACTGGAGGTAAGCCTTGCTCACAACAGCTCGCATGTGATTCGGCAGACAGAACAGATCTGATGGACAAATAATACAATCATTCCCTACCCCAAACCGCACAAGTCCAACAAGGCACTCTTCCCATATAAAGATGCACAGCTCAAGATGGCTGACACCGATGGTGGGCCCAGGGGATGCATGCTTACAATACACATCACTGCAATCCCCAAGACACCCCAGGGCTCCAGTGAGCCACCTTGTCACGAAAGTGTGATGAAGGCATACAGATGTGGGATTTCTCCGATGGAGAATTAGAGGCCGGACTTTAAATAAGTACATTTTCCCAAGTTAGCATTTATCCATAAAGGAAAGTAACTCTATAGTTATAACTTCAGAGGTGTCATGAAATCAAGTCATTTAGCCATGGAGAATGTCAATACTTCAAATCCTGACCACGAAAGAGACTTGCGATATCACACTGCTTCACCTTTGACCAATGTATGCATCAGTCCATACAGCATCTCAGATTGGAATCCTTATGGCCTCTGCTGCAAGTGGCTGTGACCAGCTCTACCCATCTTCAAATACAAACCAACTGTGTTAGGTTTCAGAACATGGCCAGTGTCCCACACGCTGGGAAGGACACAAAGCATCCAGTGGTCACTGCTGCCTCTGGCACTGACTTCTCATGGCCTGCTGAGAGCCTCATCTTTCGCCTTCTGCTTAGTCTCTGCTGACCATAGTAGGACCAACACACCACCTACCAGCCAGAGCTGGCCCTTGACCTTGTTTGGGGGCATCCAGAGTCCCAAGACCCACTGCGTGGCCCCTTTCTCAGGAAAATCAAGCTCTAAGGCCTTGAGGGGGCTGTCCTAACTTCCAACATCACCACCTGAACAGAGGTGAGCAGCGGAGGCTCCCAGGCATGTCCACATCCTAGCCGAGCACACTCACTGGGAACTTACTGGTGGTGTCGTTGGTCGGGCTGGGGTAGTACAGAGCCTGAAATCCTCTCCGCGTGATGCTGCCATCGCTGATGAAGCGAACTGATAAGAAGTTGGATGATGAGGTGAAAGAGCCATGTTCCCCATCGCAAACTCGAGCAATGAGAGGGGAGCTGTGGTAGGGGCCATCGAAGACCTCAATATAATCATAGCTGCAGCCATTTTCAAGCCTGGAGAGACAATCCAGAGAGTTAACCTCTGCTCCTGTCCTGAATTTGATGCCAGGGTAGGGGGTGGGGTGGGGTTCAGATCACAGGGAAAGAGTCAAACCTATGCACTAGAAACTCTGACACAGCTCATCATTGAAAGAGTAGATGGCTGCCTTAAATGGAAGGGGATTTATCTTTCCATGACCACCATGCCTGGGTCTTGGTCCTGTCTTTTGAGGTCACACACATAAAATCTATGGCTCCTCTCCTTCACTGCCTTTAAATCAAAAACAGAGGGACTCATACCCTGATTTAGACCAATTTTCTTCCATCAAAGACTCCCTCATATCCCCCAGAATAAAATAAATATCTACAAGTTTATAGAGATACAAATAAAGAATTGAATAAATATGCCACAGGTCAAATAATCTCTCTGAAGCAAGTGGTTGTTGTTGATGTTGTTGTTGTTGTTTTTGTTGTTGTTGTTGTTGTTAGGTGCCATCGAGTCAGTATATGAATCATACCGACCCTCTGTACAACAGGCAGTGTTTCTGTTTTTCATAGCATTTTCAATGGCTGATTGATTTTTGGGAGTGGGTTGCTGGGTCCATCTCCCAAGCCTACAGCACCTGTGTTCCCAGGTGGTCTCCCATCCAAGTACTAACCAGGCCCAACCCTGCTTAGCTTCCGACATCTGATGGGATCCGATGCCACAGGGCTACAGCTACAGGCCTCTGAAGCTTAGGTTTCTTATTCACAAAGGTGAAATATCCCTATCAGTGTACATTGAAGAAGGCTGTTGCGAGGCTCAGATGAGATAGCATAGGAGGAACAGCTTTAGAAAAAGTCACAGGTGGTGCTGACCACAGTTATAGGGGTGCCATTTAAAGAACCAGCCAGCAACCGGGCGCAGTGGCCTGTGATCTCAGCGAGTCAGGAGGCAGAGGCATGAGGATCACAAGTCTGAGGCCAGAGGCAGCCACATTAACTGAGCATGACGCTAACTCAAAGTAAAAAATAAAAGTAAAAAACTGGTAGGCGTACATGACAGTGGTAGAGCACTTGCAATGTGTGTGGGAAGCCCTGGGTCCAATTTCCAAGTACTAGGGAAAAAGAAAAAAAAAGCACCAGCCAGGGGTACCCTTGGCCCATAGGACTTCATGAGCTTTAGGCGCACCCTTGGGTTATGGCTACAGGAGGTTCAAAGAGCGGCTCTTTTGCAAACCCTGGATGAATCACCAAGGCAGGGGCTTCTACTGCAAACAGAAACCAAGAGAGAAAACTATTTTGTTCACTGATGGCTATCAGAGAAGAAAGCACGGCACCCCTTGTCCACGATTCTAGAAAGCACTGGTAGCTCTTCCGGGTCAGAGTGGCACTCCTCCCCCTAAATTTTTTTTTTTTTTTTTTTTTTTACTTTTTTGAGACAGGGTCTCACTAAGTTACGCAGACTACCTCTGGTCTTAAACTTGCGATCCTCCTGCCTCCACCTCCCAAGCCGCTGGGATTACTGGCGTGAGCCACCGTGCCCAGCGTCTCCCCCTAAATCTCTAAACACTATGCATTATCTTCCTAAATTTCGAAGGGTCCCACGTGCTCTGCTTTGCACCTACGCACTTACCGCACGTCTCTGAAGACAACTGTCACAAGGAAGTTGTTAGGGACCTCAATGTCCCACACACATCTGGCATTGTTGGGATAGTTCCCGGGATAGAAAGGGCTGGAAAAGTGCCCTGATGGTTGGGACAGGAAGCCTCCGCAGGAGTAGTTTGCTGTTGGGACAAAACAGAAACATGATCCCCAGAACACCCCGCACGGTCCCCTGAGGGGAATGCTTTACACAATTTCTCAGGCAGGAAACGAAGGAGAGGTGGCGAGACCTGGGCCATCCCTGAGGGTGTGTGGGGCTCTGCTGGGGAAGCCAGCCTCCCTGCATGGGGCCCTTGTCCCTGGGGGATGGGGGGAGGATTAGGGGGCATCTCTGCCACAACTCCTCTAGGAGCTCAGGACTTACCGTCTGGGTGGCTGGTGGTAGGAGCAGGTGCTGTTGACAAAGACAGAAGATTGCAGTCAGTTTCCCAGCCTCCTCCACGCAGTCGTTAAGCGCTGGCTTTTATGTGCCAGGCCAAGTGCCAACCCTGGGTTTCTAGCTAGGGGCTGGACCAGGCATGCCCTCTGGAAACCCACGGGGTGGAGGAAAGGATAGACTGTCAAGGAATGAGGTGGAGGTGGAGGAAGCCCAGGGAGGGCTGTGGAGCTCTAGCATCTTCAAACAGAAACTAACTGTGTTAGGTCTCAGAACATGGCCAGTGTCCCACACACTGGGAAGGACACAAAGTGTCCAGTGGTCACTGCTGCCTCTGGCACTGACTTCTCATTGCCTGCTGAGAGACTCATCTTTCCACTTCTGCTTAGGCTCTGGTGACCATAGTAGGACCAACACACCACCCGCCAGCCAATGCCTGGCCCTTGACCTTGTTTGGGGGCAGCTAGAGTCCCAGGACCCACTGCCTGGCCCCTTTCACAGGAAATCAAGCTCTGAGGCCTTGAGGGGGCTGTCCTAACTTCAAAAATCACCCCCTGAACAGATGTGAGCAGCAGAGGCTCCCAGGCATGTCCACATCCTAGCAGAGCACGCTCACTGGGAACTTACTGCTGGTGTTGCTAGGGCTGGAGTAGTACGAAGCCTGGAACCCTCTCCGGGTGACGCTGCCATCGCTGATGAAGCGAACTGATAAGAAGTTTGATGTTGAAGTGTAAGAGCCATGTTCCCCATCGCAAACTCGAGCAATGAGAGGGGAGCTGTAGGAGGGGCCATCGAAGACCTCAATATAATCATAGCTGCAGCCACCTTCGAGCCTGGAGAGACAGAATCCAGAGGGTTAGCTCCGCTCCTGTCCAGAATTTGATACCGATGGGTGGGGGGTGAAATCACAGGGAGGGGGTCAGACCTATGCAATAGAAACTGACAGAGTTCATTGTTGAAAAGAGTAGATGGCTGCCTTAAACCAAAGGGGATTTATCTTTCCATGACCACCATGCCTGGGTCTTGGTCCTGCCTTTTGGGTCACACACATGAAATCTATAGCTCCTCTCCCTCAACCTTTTAAATCAAAACCAGAGGGACTCATACCCTGATTTAGAACATTCCTCTTCCATCAAAGACTCCCTCATATCCCCTAGAATAAAATAAATATCTACAAGTTTATAGTGATACAAGTAAAGAATTGAATAAATATGGCACAGGTCAAATAACCTCTCTGAAACTTCTTGTTGTTGTTAGGTGCCATCCAGTTGGTATCCGACTCATAGAGACCCTCTGTACAGCAGGCAAAACACTACTGTCAGTGCTTCTCTGCTATTCATGGGGTTTTCAATGGCTTATTGATTTTTGTGAGTGGGTTGCCAGGTCCTTCTCCCAAGCCTACAGCACCTGGTGTTCCCAGGTGGTCTCCCATCCAAGTACTAACCAGGCCTGACCCTGCTTAGCTTCCGACATCTGATGGGATCCGAAGCCACAGGACTACAGCTACAGGCCTCTGAAGCTTAGGTTTCTTATTCACAAAGGTGAAATATCCCTATCCGTGTACATTGAAGAAGGCTGTTGTGAGGCCAGATGAGATAGCATAGGAGGAACAGCTTTAGAAAAAGTCACAGGTGGTGCTGACCACTGTTATACGAGTGCCATTTAAAGAACCAGCCAGCAACTGGTCGCAGTGGCCTGTGGTCTCAGTGACACAGGAGGCAGAGGCATGAGGATCATAAATCTGAGGCCAGAGGCAGCCACATTAACTGAGCATGACCCTAACTCAAAATAAAAAATAAAAGTAAAAAACTGGTAGGCGTACATTGCAGTGGTAGAGCACTTGCAATGTGTGTGGGAAGCCCTGCGTCCAATTTCCAAGTACCAGGGAAAAAGAAAAAAAAAAAAAAAGCGCCAGCCAGGGGCAGCCTTGGCCCACAGGACTTCATGAGCTTAGGCGCACCGTTGGGTTATAGCTACAGGAGGTTCAAACAGCGGCTCTTTTGCAAACCCCAGGTGAATTACCAAGGCAGAGGCTTCCGCTGCAAACAGAAACCAAGAGAGAAAACTATTTTGTTCAGTGATGGCTATCAGAGAAGAAAGCATGGCACCCCTTGTCCAGGATTCTAGAAGGTACTGGTAGCTCTTCCGGGTCAGGGTGGCACTCCTCCCCCTAAATCTCTAAACACTACGCATTATCGTCCTAAATATCGAAGGGTCCCACGCGCTCTGCTTTGCACCTACGCACTTACTGCACGTCTCTGAAGACAACTGTCACGATGTAGTTGTTAGGGGCCTCAATTTCCCACAGACATCTGGCATTGTTGGGATAGTTCCCAGGATAGGAAGGGCTGGAAAAGTGCCCTGATGGTTGGGACAGGAAGCCTCCGCAGGAGTAGTTTGCTGTTGGGACAAAACAGAAACGTGATCCCCAGAACACCCCGCACGGTCCCCTGAGGGGAATGCTTTACACAATTTCTCAGGCAGGAAAGAAGAGGTGGTGAGACCTGGGCCATCCCTGAGGGCCTGGGGCTCTGCTGGGGAAGCCACCCTCCCTGCCAGCCTCCCTGCACAGGGCTCTTGTCCTTGGGGGACGGGGGAAGGATTAGGGGCATCTCTGCCACAACTCCTTAGGAGCTCAGAACTTACTGTCTGGGTAGCTGGTGGTGGGAGCAGGTGCTGTTGACAAAGACGGAAGATTGCGGTCAGTTTCCCAGCCTCCTCCACGCAGTCATTAAGCGCTGGCTTTTATGTGCCAGGCCAAGTGCCAACCCTGGATTTCTAGCTAGGGGCTGGACCAGGCCTGCCCTCTGGGACCCCACAGGGTGGAGGAAAAGATGGACCGTCAAGGAATGAGGTGGAGGTGGAGGAAGCCCAGGGAGGGCTGCAAGGCAGATGTTTGGCTCTGGACCCCAACCAATGGGGAAGCAAGGGCAGGTAAGGGGAATGGGGGGCGGGTGGAAAGAACGGTGTACAAAGGCTCTCGACAATGAGAAGTGTGGGGACTTCAGTGTGGGTGGCAAGGAGGCCCTAGCCAGACAAATAGAGGGAATGGAATCTGGCCTGGATGCTCTTGCAGAGTGCGGGAGCAGAGGCTGACGCTGCTGTTCCCATTTCTCAAAGAAGCCCCTGGCTGCTTCCCTACAGAGCGTGGCAGGGCAGGGACCTCATGCTGCCCTTCAGTAAGCCAGGAGGTGAGGGGCTCCAGTGAGTGAGTGCGGGATGGACAGACAAGAGCTGCTGAGCCAGGAGGGGCAGGGAAGGGAGAGGACTCAGGAGCAGCCCAGGAGCAGGGGAGGGGGCCATAGACCCCACAGTGTGAGCTCTGCTTGGCCAGCACTAAACAGGGTCTGATGTCTTGTGTCAGGGGCCCAGCAGCCCTCATAGGCAGCAGCCTCCCACAGGCAGTGACTGGAGATTTGGATCCTGGCTGGCCAAGGATCCCCGCTGAAGGGCCAAGCAGGGCACCCTAAGGCCGAGAGAGAGCCCTGCTGGGGAATACAGTGGGCCAGGAGAAGCATGACAGGCAAATTCCTTGGTGTGTGGGCTACACGGGCCACACAGCCGGGCAGAGCAGCCAAGAGACCTGGAGACACAGATTGTGAACTGGAAACCCCAGGTACTTACAGGGTAATGTAGCGTGTCCTAAAACAAGAGAAAAGAAAAGCTAGGTCACAAAACGGGCTGGAAAGAGAGGCCCGAATGAAGCTTGGACACACCCAGGGGACTTATAACCCGAACCCCACTAGTGAGTGCACCCTGGTCCATTAGACTGCTGTGCTTGAGAGGAGGATTATGTGGGTTTCCCAGCTGCTCCCCCCATCATTATTTGGGGTCATTAGCATCGAAGGTGAGGTCACCACCAACATGATTTTCTACTCGCCCAGTATTGTTCTAAAATCACCCCAGAGGCTACCAGAAACAAGTGGTGTCAAGGTCACCTCCACTTAATAAACAAGGAGCCTGAAGCATAGACAAGTTAAACCACTGCTAACGGTCACAGAGCCAGATGTGTGCCTGGCATGATGACCTCAGGGCCAGAAACTGGTAAGGATAAAGTGGCCCTTTGCATGGTCTTCTGGAGTGGGCAGGTCAAGGGGACACACTGACAGGCTCTCGTGGGGTCCCACCTCCAGAACCAGGCCAGTGCCAACAGTGGCCCCCAGCCTGAGCTTTCATTTCATGGTGGGTCCCAGGGGAAGGGGCCTGCCAACACACACTGCCATACCTGCGCAGATGACACCAGCATCCTCATGGTGGCCACAGTTATGGGAGAACCATTCTCGGCTCTGGCACTGCCATAGAGTGGATTCTGTCCCTGTGCAAGCCACGTCGTCCAGGGTGATGGGGCCAGAGCCAGGGCCAAAATAGGCACTGCCTGGGGCTGAGAGGGCATGTCCACACCCCATCTGTCTGCAGACCACCTGTGCATCCAGAATGTTCCAGGAGTCGTCGCACACCGTCCCCCACCTGCCACTGTGGTAAATTTCCACACGCCCAGCACAGACGCCGTAGGTGGAGTTTTCATAGACGAGTCTCAAGGCAGCATCTGAAAGACACAAGGGGTAACAGGTGATATGACCACACCCCACCACAAAGCTCAAGTGCTGAGTAATCCACGGTGTTTCTCCACCCCAAAGATTCCAAATGGAAACAGGTAAACATCAGAGTAGACGTGCTGGGCCCCTCCATAGGAGGCTGAAAGGATGCTAGATATTGCAGGGCTCAGACTCCCTCGCCTCCAGATGCAGAGGACCTGCCTCAGCTACAAGAGTCACCATGTCACCTGGGATTAAATGGCAGAGCCAAGGCCAGATGCAGCCCCAATGCTACCCGTCTGGATGCCCTGCCAAGGACCTACCCCGCCTCAGGCTCCTGTGGGTCAGCTGTGAGAAAAGGCGAAATCATAAGGCCTCACCAAGGCCCTTCTTGACTCCTCCCAGGAACCACAAGGCACTCACAAGACAGGGCTGACCAAATCCACCCAGTCTCGCTGGCAGGATTGCCCTTACCTCTTGGATAGGAGTTATACCAAGCACGGAAGCCTTGGTTTTGGACACCGCCATCGCTTCGGAATAGAACAACCATTCGGTTGTTTGAAGATGTAAATATTTGCCCGCTGCCATTACAGATCTTCCCCAGCAATGTGTTGTTATTCGGTGACCCATCAAAGATTTCAACAGAATCAAAACTGCAAGTACTGTGTATCTCCAACCTGTAGGGAAGAAATGTACCCAAGTCAACACTGAAATGCCTACCGCTCTTCGATTTTACAGATGGTCTGTATGTTACAAGTGATGCTGTTGAACACTAGTATATCTTCTATCTCTTCCTCCATTAGATCAAAAAACTTCCCTCCAGCTCCCTTGTGGGGATCAAACCAGTGCTACAACACACGAGAGTGAAAAGTGGCCCACACAGCCTGAACCTCCAGGTGCGCCACTGAGGACCTACTTACTCTTCCCCAAGTGACCCGGTGAGACTTACTGCAGGTCAGTGAAGCCCAGGTTGATCTGATAACCAGGACGGACAGCTATTTCCCACATACACAGAGCATTGTTGGGGTAGGACTGAGGGTAGTTTGGGCTGGAGAATGTCCCACTAGCACTGCTTAATCTGCCGCCACAACTCGAGGGTCCTATAGAAGAGAGAGAGGGGGGCATCGCCATGGTCTTCAGGCGTATTCATAAGAAGCGATCATCACCTGGGTGACAGATTCTGCATTTCCATCCTTCAAGCTTTATAACATGACTTAGTCATAAATTAGGCAATTCCTTTGTCCTATAATTAGTAATTATTTAACAAATATGATACAGCCACACAATGGAAAATATGCAATCATTAAAACTCATTGTACAGAAATAATTTCAATCCCACAAAAACACTAACTCTCAGGCCACGGAAAAATCATTTATTATGTCCCCTTAAGTGAAATTGTTGTTGTTGTTGTTGTTGTTGTTGTTAGGTGCCATAGAGTCCTGTCCGACTCATAGTGACCCTCACAGGGTTTTTAATGGCTGACTGTTTCAGGATTCCCTCAGGAGTGGATTGCCATGTACTTCTCCCGTTTTTGCGGCGCTGGGAATCGAACTCGGGACCTCAGAGACTACAGAGCAGTGCTCTACCAACAGAGCTAAATTCCAGCCCACTAAGTAAAATTTAGCTCAGTGGGTAGAGCGCTGCGCTGCAGTCTCTGAGGCCCCGAGTTCAATTCCCAGCACCTCAAAAATGGGAGAAGGGCCTGGCAATCCACTCCCAAGGCAATCCCGAAGCACTCAGCCATTGAAAACCCTATGAGGGTCGCTATGAGTCGGACACCAACTCGACGGCACCTAACAACAACAACAAGTGAAATTAGGTGTTATAAAATGAGATATAAAACATATTGTACTGTATGTGTGTGTGTAATGTTCGCCAAAATGCCAATAGCAATTACGTATTTATCCATTCATTTATTCTGTCAACATGCATTTCTTGAATGGCAGACACAATGCTAGAGAAGAAGGGTACAATGATGAAGAAGGCAGACATGGCCCCTCCCTTCAGGAAACACACAGTGTGGCAGAAAAAATAGATGTGATCTTTCAAAATATACTTGGAGCTCTGAAATCCCCCAGCTTAAACATTTGGAACCGCTCCACTGCCCCCAGGATAAAGTCGGGAGCTTAACCAATCCGCCCTCTAGGGCCTCACGCCACTTCTCTTACAGTTCCTCCTGCTGCCAGCCCCTCAGAGAGCCAAGCTCCTTCCCACCTGGGGCCTCCCAAGCATCTCTTCTGGCTGGAGGACACCTTAGTGTCTAAACCTGCTCCCCTTGTAAGTCTCAGCTTAATTGTCACTTCTAAAAAGAACTTCTGTTAATCCCCCAGTTAAGGAAGGCCTCTGCTAGTGCGGGATGGGATTTAGCTCAGTTGGTAGAGTGCTGCACTGCAATCTCTGAGGTCCCGAGTTCGATTCCCAGCACCACAAAAATGGGAGAAGGGCCTGGCAATCCACTCTCAAGGCAATCCCGAAACAGTCAGCCATTGAAAACCCTATGAGGGTCGCTATGAGTCGGATACCGACTCGACAGCACCTAACAACCACAACTGCTAGTGTGCACTCAGGCACCCTGAGCCTTCCCTTGGCAATGCCTAGCACAATGGAACTACATAGCCAGTTCTATAGTAAATGGCCTGCAGCGGTAGCCCTGTGGCATCTGATCCCGTCAGATCTCGGAAGCTAAGCAGGGTCGGGCCTGGTTAGTACCTGGATGGGAGACCGCTTGGGAACATCAGAAGCTGTAGGCTTGGGAGAAGGACCTGGCAACCCCCTCCCAAGAATCAATCTGCCATTGAAAACCCTATGAACAGCAGAGAAGCACTGACAATAGTGTTTCCCCTGTTGTGCAGGGGGTCGCTCTGGGTTGGGTACCAACTCGGCGGCACCTAACAACAACAACAAACAGTAAATACCTAACACTGTGATCTACCTGAAGTGGGAGATCAGTTTGTCTCTTCCATCTTTCTGTTCTTTTGCAACCATTCTCCATGGCAAATTTGGCCAAACACACAGCAAGATCTTAAGGCACTCAACAGTGGAAGAGTCTGGTATTTATCAGGTACCCTCTGTGTACCAGGCCCTATGCTAATGTTAGTCTGGTAAATCTATTTCTGTCCTAAAGAAAAAAATTATAAGATGTGCACAGGTTTATAAAAATATTCTTCATCACAGAATCATTTGTAATGCAACATAGACCACCTGTCTATGCCCAGTGCCTAAGGGGCAGTTAAATAATTCATGGCACAGCTGTACAAAAGAAGACAATACTATGCAGGGCGCAGTGGCCCACGCCTGTAATCCCAGCTGCTCGGGAGGCAGAGGTGGGAGGATTGCAAGTTCGAGACCAGAGGCAGTCTGCATAACTTAGTGAGACCCTGTCTCAAAAAAGTAAAAAAAACAATATGGGCTGGGGGTGCAGCTCAGTGGTCCAGCACTTGCAGAGCATGCAAGTGCGAGGTTCTGGGTTCAACCCCCAGTACTGCAAAAAAAAAAAAAAAAAAAAAAAAAAAAAAAAAAAAAGAATACAATACTGGCATCTTTAATGATGGTCAGAAAAGAATTAATGACACAAAAAAAGTAGCCATATCACTTTTTCAGAGCAATGGAAAGCTTCTAAAACATATCCATATTGTGAGATTATATAGAAAAGGGTGACTTGGAGGTGATCCATTTATTATTTGCCTGCCTTCTTCCATCCAAAGCTTTGGAGATACTGCAAGAAAGAAAATCTTTCAAGTCTGATCTTTCATGAACACTTATTGATTTAAGTGAAGAAGAACCAGAACTCCTTAGTTAAAACCAAAATCATCCTCCTAGCAGGAGGGGTGAAGGGCTTGTGTGTGCCGAGTGGGTATGGAGTGCAGCGGGTACAGCAGGGTTAGGCTGTGGAGGTGGAGTGAGGTAGGCTGCAGAGAGGAGTCCACATTACGGTTGGACTACCCTAGGGATAGGGGCTGGGATTTAGCTCAGTTGGTAGAGCACTGCACTGCAGTCTCTGAGGTCCCGAGTTCAATTCCCAGCACCGCAAAAATGGGAGAAGGACCTGGCAATCCACTCCCAAGGCAATCCTGAAAGAGTCAGCCATTGAAAACCCTATGAGGGTCGCTATGAGTCGGATACCGACTCGACGGCACCTAACAACAACAACAACACCCTAGGGATAAGAAATCCAGGTCCTGTATTCAGGTAGAAAAAAAATGATACTTACCTGTAGTAATTGAAGATATCGGATACCAAGCTAGAAAGAAAATGAAGATTGTTTATGATTATTTTTATTTGGTTTTATTTTATTTTTATTATCATTATTTTTTTGTGTGGTGTTAGGGTTCAAACCTAGGGATTTTTATATCCTGGGCAAGTACTCTACCACTGAGCCACATTTCCAGCCCTGTTTAAGGATTTCAATCAATAAAATTTTAATCCAGGGTCATTAACTTGATAGACCATGTCTTGAGCTGGACAGGCTGGGGCTCTCCTGTAAGTCCAGCACTTGGGAGGCTGAGGCAGGAGGATCTTGAGTTCACAGCCAGTCTGGGTTACATAATGAGCCCTCTCAAAAAAATAAAAAGTCCTTTTCCTCATTACATGACTTTCCAAAGACTTGACTATTCTGTTGACATTGTTAATGCCTAGTAAGCACTGGAGTATGTTGCATATCCCAGCATATTGGCACAGAATATTTTCATTGTAGCACAAAAAACACCCTAAGAATTGTTTTTCCCCACCAGGCGTGGTAGCCTATAATCCCAGCGGCTGGGGAGGTGTAGGTGGGAGGATCAAAAGTTCGAGATCAGAGGCAGTCTGCATAGTTTAGCAAAACCTTGCCTCAAAAAAGTAAAAAAAAAAAAAAAAAAAAAAGGGGGGGCTGAGGGTGCAGCTCACTGGTCCACCATTTGCAAAGCATGCAAGCTCCAGGCCCTGGGCCTAAGCCCAGTACCACAAAAAAATAAAAAATAAAAAATTTAAAAAAAAGAATTGTTTCCCCAAAGTGAAGGGACTTTTTTGTTTTTTACAGTGTCTTGCTGTGTAGCCCAGACTGGTGTTGAATTTGTGATCCCAGCATTACGGGAGGGCACCACCATGCCTGGCACATGAGGGGATTCTTTATTAGACAAGCATGCGCAGAAGTCCCTAAGATGAAGGTTATGATTCCCTGTGGGCTAATTCAGACAGCTATTTACATCTTCAATGACCAAAGCCCCAAAGTTTCCACCCACCAGGAGCATCCCTGAGCAGCAGCCCTCATTGGCAATGGCTCTGAGGCTGAGCCAAATATGAGAGAGATGGTACTGGCCACTCAGGGGTCATCGCAACAAACTCCAGAGTCCTCAGAGAGCAATCACTCCTGGGAAGCCTGCCCTGCTCCTCCTTCCAGAAACAAGAGAGGGAGGTGTTCCAGAGAGGAATATCATTAGGTTGGGATGGAACAGACTCACTTGTTGTTGGAAGAGGCTGAGTTGTCGTCAGAGCAGTTGTGGTTGCATCTGCAAGAAAGAGAAGGAAGAGTGAGTCAGTACCAGGGCCCAGCTGTGTAGAAACAAGCCACACGGGGCGATGAGCAAGAGGCCTGCGAGAAGCCAGATCCCCTGCGCTCCTCGGGAACCTTCCTTGGGAGGCGCCTGGGAGAGCTGAGCAGGAGCCGTGAACCTCAACAGCTAGTCTCCAGGAAAAAAGATGGAGGAGTTTGTTCTCACAATTTTTAGGTCAATTAAACCCTCATCTGCTGTAGAGACCAGCCCAGGGAAGGAGTGGCATCACATCACTTGGATGGGAGACCACCTGGGAATACCGGGGACTGTAGGCTTGGGAGAAGAACCTGGCAGCCCACTCCTGAAACAATCAACCATCAAAAACCCTGTGAATAGCAGAGAAGCACTGACACAGCTCCGGGCATGGCACAGTGTCGGGAAGGGTTTCATCTGTCATAGGTAGGACACTATCTTGTTGTTGTTTGGTGCTGTCGAGTCGGTATCCGACTCATAGCGACCCTCAGAGGGTTTTCAATGGCTGACTGTTTCGGGATTGCCTTGGGAGTGGATTGCCACGTCCTTCTCCCATTTTTGCGGTGCTGGGAATTGAACTCGGGACCTCAGAGACTGCAGCGCAGCACTCTACCAACTGAGCTAAATCCCAGCCCAGGATAGCTATGAGTCAGACCCAACTCAATGGTACCTAACAACAACAACAGCGATGTAAAGGGCTGCGTCTCCCTGGAGGGACACCAGGAGCTCCACCTCACAGAGAGGCTCAGGGTAAGAGGAGCCCTGGCAGAGACACCTCAGCCTGAGGAACACCACCCACGAAAAGAGACCCATTGCATTATCACCTGAACAGATGACACCAGCATCCTCAGAGTGAACGCAGTTATGGACCAGCCAGCCGCTGTGGGGGCAGCTCCACAGGTAGGACTCGTGTCCTGAGCAGTTCACGTCGTCCAGGACAATGGGCCCGGAGCCCTGACCAAAGTGGGCATTTCCAAGGGCCGACACAGCATAGCCACAGCCCAGCTGCCTGCACACCACGTTGGCATCATTGATGCCCCACGAGTCGTCACACACGGTGCCCCAGGATCCCTGGTACAGGACCTCCACGCGGCCCTGACACCGGTCTCCTCCGTTAACCAGCCTCAGGACCAAATGGAAATCGGTTCCTAGAGGGGACAGGAGCAGTCGTTAGGAAACCTGCTCCACGGTGGAGGAAAGCTTCTCTGGCTGGCAGACAGTGGTGGTCACCTGGCTGCTGGACCTGCACAGGGCTCCCAGCCATGGAGACAAAGGGATCTTCCAGGGAAACTTTGCCACTATCGAAGGATTCCTTTCATAGGGTGTGGATTTCCTGATGTGGCTCCACTCTCTGAGAAGAATGGGGACCCCACAGCAAAGTACCACTGAGCAGTCGTGTCCGACTCATAGCGACCCTCATAGGGTTTTTGTTTTCAATGGCAGATTGTTTCAGGATTGCCTTGGGAGTGGATTTCCACGTTCTTCTCCCATTTTTGTGGTGCTGGGAATCGAGCTTGGGACCTCAGAGACTGCAGAGCGGCACTCTACCAACTGAGCTAAATCCCAGCCCACTAGGATATAGACTTGGGGGCTAATAACTGCTGTCCTCCCCTCATGAGCAAAAGGTAAGCTGATAGCAAGCTACCCACACACAAAGAGCAGGCATAAGAAAACCCTAAGTGGACAGTCTTGGAACTTCTGGATCCAGGTGTACCTATGGCTTCCCATCCAGTAATAATAATCCCACATATGTGAGCCAACTCATTCTTCGCTAACTTGGAGTTTGAGTTGCGCTTCTGCCACATGCAAACAAAAGCCTCCTGACTCACAGACCCCCTTCGCCGGACAATGCAACTGGGAGGTAAAGGGAATCCTTCACATCTGAGGAGGTGGCGAGTGGCCAGAGACCACATGCAAGACCCAGGGATTTCCTCGAGACCTGTTGGGTCCAGTGCTGGGAATTGATGCTTTGGCTTCATTCAAAGGTGCTTACCGTGGGAAGGAGTCGTTGTAAACCAATCTGGATGGAAAAAGAGAGCAGGATTAGAAGGGAGGGGACTGAATGAAGGTTAGGTCTAGGGACCTGTGGCTGGGATCAGGGACACAGGGTCAGAGAAGCACGGTGGCTGGAGAAGAGCAAGACCTTTCCAAGAGAGCCTCCAGGGAGCAAGCCCGTGCTCTTGAATGCCCACCACAGTGGCAATGAGGTGGCCTGGTCCACCAAGGACAACCACAACTCTCTCCTGAAGAATAGTTGTTTGGTAAAAGCCTCACTAGGTCTATCCCTGGGGCAAAGGATATGAAGTCTCTGTTGCCCCTTGCCACGTGACTCTTGGCCCAGACAATGCTTTGCAGCAGAAATAGCCCAGGACAGAGCCTCCTTCTGCCACCAAAAGCATCAGGTAAGTGCTGCTTAGCAACCCAGGTCAGGTGCTAGAACTTTCTCATCCCACTGGGGCAGGCAGACTGATTAACAGGGTGTGTGCTCAGCGGCAGGCCATCTCTATACTTAAGAAGAATAGGAAGGTTCTGGAACAGCACCCCCCCCCATTGCTACCTAAAGGAGCTATCGCTTGGGGTTGCGGTAGGGGAGCAGAGAAGAGACTAGCAGGAGTTAAAAGACAGCAGGACTCACCTGGCGTGGTCGTGGACTGCTGCCCAGCTGTAAGAAAGAGAAGACCAGATCAGATGCCCTGCACTGCAGGTGGCCAAACGGGGACATGAGAGGCAGACGCTGAACAGGCCAGGCACCCCCTTGGGTTTGTCCCTTGCCTCAGAGTGGGGATTGCTCGCAACCCACACCCCCAGAGAGATGCTCCTTGGAAGGGGTCCAGGCAGATTCTGTCCTCTGTAGCAAACCTCAACATGACCAACTGCTGGATGCCATGACCAGGCTGAATGAAAGTCTCCCACCCCCTTGCGTTTTGTAGCTGCTCAGTGAGTGAACTCACAAGTCCAATTCTTTGGGTACCTGAACCTGGACGGTAATGAGATGAATTACAGTAATGTACTTGTAATTCACAAGTCAAATTCTTTGGGTACCTGAACCTGGACTGTAATGAATTTGACCCAGGTCCAGGTCAAATTCCTGCCTGTGGGCTTCCCATCCCACACCAGCCCTGGAGCACAGACAGTGCGTGGTGGTTCCCTGAAGGGGGTTGTGGTCCAGGCCACAGGTCCTCCAAATCCAATCCAGCCATGCACATACACACACTTGCAGGCCTAGCCCACGGGCCTCCATTTAGAGGCTGCTACATAGGAGGCCTCGGCTCAAGAGGAGCCTTCAGCATAGCTTTACGTTAGATGGTGCTGAGGATCAGACCCAGGTCTCGTGCATGCCTCACAAGCGCTCTACCGCTGAGACACATCGCCAGCCCTTGATTTTTTGAGACAAGGTCTCACCGTATAGGTAGCCCAACCTAGCCTGGAATTGCAATCCTTCTGCCTCTGCCTCATAGTGCTGGAAAAACAGGTGTGTGTCGCCATGACTGGCTTGAACAGAGCATTCTGATTCAGGCTCTAGTCCACCAGATGGTCCCTGCTTCACGCAGTATCCCCGTCACCATACCAGGTCCCACCGGTAGTGCAAAAGGAAACCTGGAAGGATAGGGGTTTCCAAATCATAAAAACCATCACAAGCAGTGCCTCGGGAGATGGAGGCAGGAGGATGGCAAGTTCGAGACCAGAGGCAGTCTGCGTAACTTAGTGAGACCCTGTCTCAAAAAGTAAAAGATTGGGCTGAGGGTGCAGCTCAGTGGTCCAGCACTTGCAGAGGATGCAAGCGTGAGGCCCTGGGTTCAACCCCCAGTACAGAAAAAAAATAAATAAATAAAAATAAAAAAGAAAGAAGGAAAGAAAAAAGAAAAGAAAAAGAAAACAAAAAAGAAAAAAACATCGCAAGGAAATCAAAACGTGAGGAAGACCTTCCAAAGCAAAGCCAACATCACACAGGTAACTGCAGGTTCCCAAGGGCTCACCTGAGCAGATGACACTAGCATCCTCAGAGTGAACGCAGTTATGGACCAGCCAGCCACGGTGGGGGCAGTTCCACAGGTAGTCCTCATGCCCCGAGCAGCCCACGTCATCCAGGACAATGGGCCCGGAGCCCTGACCAAAGCGGGCATTTCCAGGGGCAGACACAGCATAGCCACAGCCCAGCTGCCTGCACACCACGTTGGCGTCATTGGTGTCCCAGGCGTCGTCACACACGGTGCCCCAGGATCCCTGGTACAGGACCTCCACGCGGCCCTGACACCGGTTTCCTCCGCCCACCAGCCTCAGGTCCAAATTGGATGCCGATCCTACAGAGGACAGAGTGATTGATCATTTAATCTGTCACCTGTGTGGACTGTCAGGGTCAGGTAGTTGCAGGGCAGCCAACACCACTTCCTAGTGCCACATTCCCTCCTGAGGGTGAAAGGACTCAGGAAATTGAAGGGGGCCTCCTGCCCTTACGGGGACAGCAGGTGCTCCTGCTCATAAACTCATCCATGGCATCAAGCCTGACTGGAGAACACTGACCCTCTGCGTTTCTTTTCTTTTTTGTTTTCTTTTTTTTTTTTTTTTTTTTTGTGGTACTAGGGGTTGAACCCAGAGCCTCGCTCCTGCATGCTTTGCAAGTGCTGGACAACTGAGCTGCATCCCCAGCCCATTTTTTTACTTTTTGAGACAGGGTCTCGCTAAGTTATGCAGACTGCCTCTGGTCTCGAACTTGCGATCCTCCTGCCTCCACCTCCTAAGCCTCTGGCATTACAGGCGTGCGCTAGCGCGCCCGGCTCCCTCTGCGTTTCTAAGTGTGACTTACTGTCTTTGCATTTAGCAAGCCCTGGCCATTCCTCTGCTGACCCATGACGTTACTTCTCCTCCCACACCAGAGCCTGTATCTGCCACCTGCAGAGTACGGTGCCAGGGAGCAGCCCAGGGCAGTGAGGTTCACTGGAAATGAGCAGCCATGAGTCCATCCTCCCATTTCTCCCCTGGGTCAATGTCCACCTCCACTGATGCCCTGCAGAATCCAAGGGGAGGCAACGGGTGCGAGAAGAGCAGAGCCTTCCCCACGCCTAACACACACAGGGACCGAAGTACCAGGTTCCATGGCAGGGATAACGCCCTGCACTGCTGGCACAGTCCTACTCGGGCTCCCAGAGCAGAAAAGGCTGGAAGCTCACATCACAACTCCTTCCTAAGAACCATTTAACAATGATGAACTCTCCCTTTTTACACCACTCAGATGGGGATAGGTGGACTCCATATGTCCCGTGCGGTCTATGCTATTGCACACTAGAGTGCTTGGGTTTCGTCACTGGTCACCTGAGTTTTGCTGATGCTAACATCTCATTATGGGCTGGGATTTAGAGCAGTTGGTAGAACACTGCTCTGCAGTCTCTGAGGTCCTGAGTTCGATTCCCAGCACCACAAAACTGGGAAAAAGACATGGCAACCCACTCCCAAGGCAATCCTGAAACACTCTGCCATTGAAAACCCTATGAGGGTTGCTATGAGTCGGACACAACTTGACGGCACCTAACAACAACAACAACAACAACATCTCATTACAGTCCAGGTTCAGGTACCCAAAGTCATTAAGACTGATAAATATCAGCACACATTGGGCCCCGTTGCCAGCTCCACACTCTCCAGGTGGTACTCCAATACAGTCAGCCCGGAAAAGAAAACCGCCAGAGCCACTCCTGATTCAAAACGTGGGATTCCCTTCTAAAATACCAGGGGACAAAAGGGCGCTATACCTAAGCAAGCCCTAGAGTCTCAGCCATTACCTAAGGCCTCCTCTTCTAAGGAAAAAAAGGTCCTTTCCTCAGGGGAGGGGTGCATAGGACTCGGGAGATGCAAGGCTCACGGATCTAGCATTCCTGCCTCCCCAGTCCCATCCACCCTCTTCCATGTTTGCAGGTAGTAAAGAAGTAGCCCTTCTGTCCTTCTTTAAAGACTTAATTGGGTGAAAATGAGGGGTGTTCTTAGGTGCAATCAAAGTGGTGTCTGAATCATAGCAACCCTACCTACAACAGGGGAAACACTATTGTCAGTGCTCCTCTGCTATTCATAAGGTTTTCAATGGCTGATTGATTTTTGGGAGTGGGTTGCCAGGTCCTTCTCCCAAGCCTACAGCATCCAGTGTTCCAGGGGGTCCCCCACTAAGGTACTAACCAGGCCTGACCCTGCTTAGCTTCTGAGATCTGACGGGATCGGATGCCACAGGGCTATGGCTGCAGGCAATGAGAGGTGATAGACCAAAAATATATCCAGTTTGGAAGCAACACCGTGCCTACCCAATTGGCAACAGCACCTCCTACAGCCTAGGGGCCCAGTGCCAGGACACAGAGGGGCCTTCTCTAGGAGGAGTGTGGAGGCGGACTCTAGGGTTCATCCTCCAAATGCCCAGCACAGAGATGCCCTCCATCTGTCCAAGAGGCCAGTGGCAGCTTCAATACTCAGACAGGGACATACACAGGACATGCGGGACCAGTGCCCACTGACACAGGCCCATTCCCAACATCAGGGACCCAAGGGTCGGAGGCCCACCTGTGCAGACCACGCCCGCATCCTCGTGGTGGCCACAGTTGTGGGAGAGCCAGCCTCGGTGGGGGCAGTTCCACAGGTAGGACTCGCTGCCTGAACAGCTGACGTCATCCAGCACAATCGGCCCTGAGCCTTGGCCAAAGCTGGCTCTTCCTGGGGCCGAGGTGGCCGAGCCGCAGCCCAGCTGCCTGCACACCACGTTGGCATCAATGGTGTCCCACGAATCGTCACACACGGTGCCCCAGGATCCCTGGTACAGGACCTCCACCCGGCCCTCACACCGGTCACTGCCATTCACCAGCCTCAGGGCCAGTCCAGTATCTGGAGGGGTATACAAGACCACGTCATCCATCCCGATCTTGACTTCTGGGTCTAAGGCATGGTGTTGGATCAGGGCTCTTAGGATTGGACCACAGCCCCAGGACTGACTGTCACTTTTGAACATGCCAGAGGGGGAGGAAGACGGGATGCTGTGCTGCGCCAGGTCAAAGGAGGCTCAGGTCATGGGGAGCACCCAGGACTCCAGGGGAGGGGACAGGTGTTTGCACATCAGACCTCACTCTGGCACAAACAGGACTCAACCAGAGCTACAGAGGCTAAGCCCAGACCCTCCTTAAATAGAGAACCTGGCTGGCGCCTGCATGGTCCTGTCTGGATTGAAGGAAATGAAATTGGGTGACAGGCCCTGGTGCACACAGAAGCTGGACAGGCTTAACCCCATGTCCTGGGCCTCATTACCAAGGCCTGAGAGCAAAGATACAGGAACCACTACAGCTTTGAACAATCAGGGCTGCTCCGCTTCAGGAGGATCGCCCAGGATCGCCGGGATCAGGAAGAACTGACACAAGTCACTCCCTTCACAGGTAAGACCAACCTCATAGCCTTTAGGGGCCCTGCCTTTTATGCCACCAAACCCACAGGCTCATGGATAAGGCAGGGAGTCCCTTCACCCACACCCCATCATTTACAAAGCCAGATTGGATAGAGAGGTAGGGGGGAGACTCAGGGATGGTTGAGAGGATTACTTACCTGTCGGTATAGGCGCGGGTGAGGGAAGCCACGTGACTGCAAGTGACAAGAAGAAAAATGACGAAAATTAGACTGGGAGGAAAAAACAATCACAAGAACCCAAGGCCCTGTGGAGGCCTCTGGCAGTTCCGGTTCCACGCTTGCCACGGGCTCCCTGGCTGCCTGCTCAAGGCTGCTGCTCCTGAGCTCATCCAGAGCACAAAGGCAAGCGGCATGGCACACTGGCCGCTCCGTCTCCTCAATGCATCATTCTCTCCTCAGAGAGAAAAACACTGACCCTCCGTCCATTGTTGACCCATGTACCCTGGTACATCTGCCACCATTGACTACACTCTGACACCATGAGCCAAATAGTTGAGGGGAGCAGGGTATGGATTACGAATAGCAGGTCTGGGGTCAAGGGTGCCAGAAAACATTCACTGGCCCATTCAGCCATTTGGAGAAAGCTCTGGCTCTTCCGTATGCAGACCAGGCCCTTAAGAGTCTGAACGTGCTTCTAAGCGAGAGACAAAGAGAACAGGACTGCCTCACATGCCTTCTGCAGAAGGTCATGGAATATTAACAATTCACACATGTTTATGTCAGCATTGACATGAAAGGCTGAAGCTCACTGAACCCAGGGCTTTTTCTTAAGCTATAAGAGTGTCAGTGGGTGCCAGGCGCGGTGGCACACGCCTATAATTCCAGCAGCTTGGGAGGTGGAGGCAGGAGGATCGGAAGTTCAAGACCGGAGGCAGTATGTATAACTTAGCAAGACCGTGTCTCAAAAAAAGTAAAGAAAAATGGGTTGAGGGTGCAGCTTAGTGGTCCAGCACTTGCAGAGCATGCAGGTGCGAGGCCCTGGGTTCAACCCACAGTACCGCAAAAAGAAAAAAGAGTGATCAGCCATGGCTTGCCCAACTATTTGATGCAAACTCAGATGGGCTGACTCCAAGCCCAGGTCAGAATTGTGCTCCTGGCGTGTCTCGTACACTCAGGGCAAGGATGTGTATAGAGCATGCGCCACCAGGAGAGGATGAAGGTGCAGGAGAGCGGGGAGAGGAGCAGGGACATCCCGAGTCAGGTCGCTGGCACTCACCTGGGCTGACGGAGGACAGGGATGGGGAAGCTGTGGGAGAGAAAAGGAGGTGAGACAAAGCACACGGAGCTCCTGCCCTCACAGGGGCACCGACTCGGCGAATTCACAGCCGAGGGGATGCTCCGTCTGGGCCCACAGCGGACGCTGCCAGGGGATACCCCCAGTCCTTCTCACCATCAGGGAGCTCCATGCTGTGCCGTGAAGCCCTGGCCTGTACCGCAGAGCCTGAGGCGCAATCCCCAGAGGAGAGGTCTCGGCCCCCCGGGGGGACAGAACAAAGCAGCCTTTGCCAACACCAGGTAAGCAGCCAAGAGCTGTCCTGAGCCCTGAGCTGAGGGAGACCCAGGATCTGTCCTTAGGGAGGGCGGTCTGGACGCCCTTCTTAGACTCCAGGGATGGACCCTGCCATGATGCTCCCACAACCTTGGCCCTCGAGCACACTCACACTGTCCCTGACTCTCCCCGGGGACCATACACGAGCCACTCACACTAAAACCTGTCCTCTCAGTCAGCTGCTGGGACCCGCCGAAGACCTCAGCATGAAGGAGACGGGAGGCTTGCTATCCCTTCCCCCAAGGTGCTGCCCCTTGAAGGACGCCAGGCACCATGGGCTGGGGGTCAATTGGATGTACGTCAGCTACCAAAAAGGCTCACTGTTTAGCCGGGTGCAGTGGCGCACGCCTGTAATCCCAGCGGCTCGGGAGGCGGAGGCGGGAGGATTGCAAGTTCGAGACCAGAGGTAGTCTGTGTAACTTAGTGAGACCTTGTCTCAAAAAAGTTAAAAAAAAAAAAAAAAAAAAAAAAAAAAAAAAAAAAAAAAAAAAAAAAAAAGGACCGGGGGTGCAGCTCAGTGGCCCAGCACTTGCTAAGCATGCAGGTGCAAGGACCTGGGTTCAACCCCCAGTCCTGCAAAAAAAAAAAAAAAAAGGTTCACTGCTTTTGCTCTCAGGCTGCTGGAACCTGAGTCTTCACACTAGGGCCCAGGCACCCCCACATCAGCATTGTTATACTGCTTACAACAGGCCTGATACGCTCACCCTGAGTTTCTACAAATACAGGGTCTGTTATGGCACCTCCAGGGTCATTTTCCCAAGGGAACTCTAGACTACTCAGTAAGTACAAGAGGCTTGCCATTGCTGTCTGTGAGTTTGGTATCTTCTCTGCCTATTCTCCTACCCACATCGGGGCCCAGTGAGGATTGAGACCAGGGTGAAGTTCTGGGAACAGGGACAGGTGGCCTGATCCAACATCATTCTTGGAGACAGACACGTAGCAGTCTGTTGGGCTCACCTGAGCAGAAGACACCAGCATCCTCAGAGTGGCCACAGTTATGGACCCGCCATCCGCCGTGGGGGCAGTTCCACAGGTAGTCCTCATGCCCTGAGCAGCTCACGTCGTCCAGGACAATGGGCCCGGAGCCCTGTCCAAAGCGGGCTCTTCCAGGGGCAGACACAGCATAGCCACAGCCCAGCTGCCTGCACACCACATTGGCATCATTGGTGTCCCACAAGTCATCACACACGGTGCCCCAGGATCCCTGGTATAGGACCTCCACGCGGCCCTGACACCGGTCTCCTCCGTCCACCAGCCTCAGGTCCAAATTGGACTCAGATCCTACAGAGGACACAGTGATTGATCATTTAATCTGTGTGCATGGTGAAGGCCAGTTTCATAGGAGGACACCCTACACCACTTCCCAGTGGCCAAGTTCCCTCATGGTTAAAGGCACAGAGAAGTGGAAGGTGGCTTCCTTCCCTCCCCGGGCCGGGGGTGTGGTCTTGCTCGTGAGTTCATCTAGGACAGGAAGGGCCTCTGCAGGCCAGACTGACGCTCCATCATCCCCCTCTATGATGTGTCCTTCTCAGTTTGAAAGTCTGGGCCCCTCATGTTGCTGGATCAGGGCTCTTAGGAGTGGACCACATTCCGGGACTGGCTGTCACTTTTGAACATGCCAGAGGGAGAGAAAGAAGGAATACTCTGCTGTGCCAGGTCAAAGGAGGCTCAGGTCATGGGGAGTACCCAGGACTGCAGGGGAGGGGACAGGTGTTTGCACATTACACCTCACTCTGGCACAAACAGGACTCAACCAGAGGTACAGAGGCTAAGCCCAGACTCTCCTCATGCAAAGAAGCTGGCTGGCACCTGCATGGTACTTTGGGGTTTCTTAAGCTGATATTGGATGGCAGGCTCTGTTCCACCCAGAAGCTGGAGAAGCATTTACTCCTGCCTTGGGACTAATAACCAACACCAGAGATCAAAGAGCCAGGGCTAGCCCGGGGCAGTGGCACATGCCTAATCCCAGCAGCTTGCGAGGTGGAGGCAGGAGGATCACAAGTTTGAGACCAGAGGCAGTCTGCATAATTTAGCAAAACCTTGTTCAAAAAAGTAAAAAAAAAAAAAAAAAGGCGGGGGGGCTGAGGGTTCAGCTCTGTGGTCCAGTGTCCAGCACTTGCAAAGCATGCAAGCGCAAGGCCCTGGGCTCAAGCCCAGTACCACAAAAAATAAAATATAAAAAATAAATTAAAAAAAAAGAATTGTTTCCCCCAACCTAAAGGGCCTTTTTTGTTTTTTACATCGTCTTGCTGTGTAGCCCAGACTGGTGTTGAATTTGTGATCCCAACATTGCGGGAGGGCACTGCCATGCCTGGCACATGAGGGGATTCTTTATTAGACAAGCATGCGCAGAAGTCCCTAAGATGAAGGTTACGATTCCCCATGGGCTAATTCAGACAGCTATTTACATCTTCATTGACCGAAGCCCCAAAGTTTCCACCCACCAGGCACATCCCTGAACAGCCGCCCTCATTGGCAATGGCTCTGAGGCTGAGCCAAACATGAGAGAGATGGTACTGGCCACTCAGGGGTCATCGCAACAAACTCCAGAGTCCTCAGAGAGCAATTGCTCCCGGGAAGCCTGCCCTGCTCTTCCTTCCAGAAACAAGAGAGGGGGGCATTCCAGAGAGGAATATTGTTAGGGTGGGAAGGAACAGACTCACTTGCCATTGGAAGAGACTGAGTTGTCGTCGGAGCAGTTGTGGTTGCATCTGCAAGAAAGAGAAGGAAGTGTGAGTCGGTACCAGGGCCCAGCCGTGTAGAAACAAGCCACACGGGGCAATGAGCAAGAGGCCTGCGAGAAGCCAGATCCCCTGTGCTCCTTAGGAACCTTCCTTGGGAGGCGCCTGAGAGAGCTGAGCAGGAGCCGAGAACCTCAACAGCTAGTCTCCAGGAAAAAAGAGTTGGAGGAGTTTGTTCTCACAACTTTTAGGTCAATTAAACCCTCATCTGCTGTAGAGACCAGCCCAGGGAAGGAGTGGCATCACATCACTTGGATGGGAGACCACCTGGGAATACCGGGGATGGTAGGCTTTGGAGAAGAACCTGGCAGCCCACTCCTGAAACAATCAGCCATCAAAAACCCTGTGAATAGCAGAGAAGCACTGACTCAGCGCCGGGTATGGCACAGTGGCAGGAAGGGTTTCGTCTGTCATAGGTAGGATCACTATGAGTCAGACACAACTCAATGGCACCTGACAACACCAACAGCTACGTAAAGGGCTGCATCTCCCTGGAGGGGCACCAGGAGCTCCACCTCACAGAGAGGCGCAGGGTAAGAGGAACCCTGGCAGAAAGGCCTCAGCCTGAGGAACACCACCCACAAAAAGAGACCCATTGCATTATTACCTGAGCAGATGACACCAGCATCCTCAGAGTGAACACAGTTATGGATAAGCCAGCCGCTGTGGGTGCAGTTCCACAGGTAGGACTCATGCCCTAAGCAGTTCAGGTTGTCCAGGATGATGGGCCCGGAGCCCTGACCAAAGCGGGCATTTCCAGGGGCAGACACAGCATAGCCACAGCCCAGCTGCCTGCACACCACGTTGGCATCATTGATGCCCCACAAGTCGTCACACACGGTGCCCCAGGATCCCTGGTACAGGACCTCCACACGGCCCTGACACCGGTCTCCTCCATTCACCAGCCTCAGGCCCAAACCAGAGTCAATTCCTAAAGAGAACCCATGATTTTCATTAAGTGTTGTGTTCTGTGCGGATGGTCAAGGTCAGGTAGCTGGCACGTAGCCGTGAGTTTTCCCCTCTGGCCAAGCCTTTTATGCAGTTTGAAGTCTACACAGCAACAATCCAAAGTAAGCTCCTTCCCTTCCTGGGCCATGGACACCTTGTCCTTTAAAGGGCCTCCCCTCTGAGTCCTCACTTCCCAAGCATTCGGATGCCCACATCAGCTCCAAATTTCAAAAGTGCCTTTGTCACCAGGATAGCTGTGGCTCTTGTCATCTGCCATGATGTGGGCTGAATCTGCCCTGCAGGGTAGACAAACAGTCATCCTCCCACCCTGTATCCAAAGATTTTGAGTGCAGATGGCCAGGTCACCTGGATCCCCAGGGAAAACCAGGGCTAGAGAGGAGACTCGGAAGATGTCCTCCTGAAACACTACTGGTCCCCACGCCCCACATGCGGAGACCTTTACAGAAGATAATCTCATTTGGATCCTTATAACACCAACGTTTCTTCTGACTCAACACTAATCCTAGAGCCCAGGGAGTTTTGTGACTTAGAGAGGGTTTGAGGGAAAATCGCTGTGGTTGATTCTCTGGTCTTACATAGGGGAGGCAGAAAGAAAGGCTCTCCACACCGTGAATGCTTCGTGACAGCAATTCCACTTCTGTACCTCCCACTTGCTCCCTGTATATCTGCACAAGGTTCCTGTGTCTGAGCTTATCCATGGGACAAACGCCCTGCTGGTGACCAGACTGGCTCTTCTATCTCCCTCTATTTGAAACATTTTCCTCTCAGTTAGTAAACAACCTCTGTCCATCCATCCACTGACCCATGACCTTACCATCCCATCTGATATCATTGTCCAGACTCCACCACTCAGAGACAAAGGGTGAGGGACCCCAGGGGGCGGACCAGGGCAGAAGCTAATTTAGTGATGTCCAATGCACCAGAATAGGGCTGGGATTTAGCTCAGTTGGTAGAGCACTGCTATGTAGTCTCTGAGGTCCCGAGTTCGATGCCCACCACCGCAAAAATGGGAGAAGGATGTGGCAATCCACTCCCAAGGCAATCTCAAAACAATCAGACATTGAAAACCCTATGAGTGTCGCTATGAGTCAGACACAACTCGACGGCACCTAACAACAACAACAACAATGCGCCAGAAAACTTCATCCCCGCTCTTTCCCCAGTGCACTGCATGGGCCTCTCCTAAGGTGCAGAGGTGCCCTACAGAATCACAGTGTTTAAAAGAGTGGGGGAAGGAAGTAGAGCCATCCCCACTTCTAACACACAAGAGGGCACATGTGCCGGGCGCGGTGGCACATGCGCCGGGCGCGGTGGCACATGCCTGTAATCCCAGCTCGGGAGACGGAGGCGGGAGGATCCCACATTGGAGACCAGAAGCAGTCTGTGTAACTCAGCGAGACCCTGTCTCAAACAGTAAAAAAAAAAAAAAAAAAAATGGGCTGGGGGCGCAGCTCAGTGGTCCAGCACTTGCAAAGCATACAGGCACGAGGTCCCTGGGTTCAACCCCAAATACCGCAAAAAAAAAAGAGGGCACATGTATACACGCACATAAGTGCACACGCAAGCATACACGGGCACACACCTGCACACCAGTTAGGAGAAAGTGGAAACGCATTGCCCTGGTGTAAGACAGACCAAAAAGGAAGGAACAAGGGACCTCCTGGCAGAACAGAAGCCCCCTGGACGCCTGGCAAACACCTGCTGCCCCTCGCCAACTGCTTCCCCTCGAGGTGGGAAGTTCACATCAGAACTCCTCTTCAGGCTGAGGCAGGAAATCACTCAACTATGATGCAAAGCTCCTGTTTCTCACCCCTCCCAGCAGGGCCCCCACGTGCTCATTTGCTGCTGCATTAACACTGCAGTACAGAACACTGGGCTGTCTCCCTGCTCATCCCCTGGACTAGGCTGATGCTGACCTCTTCCTGATGTCTACATTCAAGCCCCCAAAGTGCTTCAATAAGACAACGGTCTGCACAGCCTATGCCCTGCCCCAAGCTCCTCATTCTTCAGGCATGGGACCCTTTTAAGGTGACTGAGAACAGGAACCCCTGAAATAACACCAAACCCATCCATCCTGGAGAAGCTTCCAAAAGATCATCTGATTCTGATCTTTCTAACCACAAAGTTTCTTCTGGGAAAAGTACCTGTTTCCTCTGAGGTTGATCCTTCAAGAAGCGTTGTACCTGCAAGAGGCAGAGGAGAAGTGAGTATTTGAAGAGAGGCCACCGGAAGCGTGTTTGATCTTCAAGTGGTAGGTTATCCTTGACCTTGCCCTAGGGATAAAATTTCCCATGGGAAAAGGGAAGCGACTGCCTTTCCCAAAGCCCACACTGCCATAATCTCAGGCTATGTTAACTGTGCCCCCAAGATCTCTCACTGGAGGGACCCCTGGGAAAAGTGCCCTAGACTGAAGGATCCGGATCTCTAAGGTGGCTTGATATGGGCTTAGGGAAAGAATGTGGGCAAGGAGCTGGGCACAGTGGCGCATGCCTGTAATCCCAGAGGCTCGGGAGGCAGAGGCAGGAGGATCGCAAGTTTGAGACCAGAGGCAGTCTGCATAATTTAGCGAGACCCTGTCTCAAAAAGGAAAAAAATGGGCTGGGGTGCAGCTCGGTGGTCTAGCACTTGAAGAGCATGCAGGTGCAAGGCCCTGGTTTCAACCCCCACTACCACCAAAAAAAAAAAAAGAAGAAGAATGTGGGCCAGGATGCTGCCTATGCAGATTTGTGCCTGCCTCTCTAGGCACTGAAGCCTAGGCTGGCCGGTCATCATGGATAAGGAGGACCTCAGGGTACTAAGCATGCGCAACAGGACTCCTAGGGGCAGGATCCCAGGGTCCACTTGGAGCTCCATGGAGACACCCCTTCAGGTTGATTCCTACCCCATCTCAGGGACATGATTCATGTAAGAGATGTCTTTTCAGGCTTGAGGCCTTACACAGAAGGTCCCCTTAGGAGCTGAGGACCCCACCTCTTATACTCTTTGCCCTCCTTCTAGATCAGAGACAAGCATAGGGGTACACGGGGGCAGTGAGTCTACAGAGACCCCATGCAATAGATGTTACCTTCCATCGCCAAGGGTGTCGCAGGAGAAGACAGGGCAGCTGCAGAGAGGAAAAAGTAAGAGGTCATTGGATGCTGGCCCTTGCTCAAGAAGGGGTAGCCCTCTGCCTCCTCAGCTCAGAAGGAAGGGCTGGAAGCACGCACCCCAAAGGCCCCTTGGGTTGCTAAGACATTATGATTTGTCCTTGTGAGACTGAACAACGATCTGCCTGTCACTTTGCCACTGGGATGCCATCATGAGAATCTTTTGCTCCTTGTCACCATCTTCTACCTCCTCTGCTTTTACTCTCCACCCAAAAAGTCACGCAAGCTCATTAGCAGCCCTGTCCTGGTCTCAAGATTGGACTTCATATGATATCTGGCTATTTCTATAGCTCAAACGGACCCTCAAATGACAAGTATTCCTGACAAGGTAGCCCCAACCCGGAAGAAAAGTAGCTTCCAGAGATGGAGTCCAAAACGCCAAACACTCACAAAGTGGCTGTGTGGGGGCCTGCGCTCCCTCAGGGCACCCATTCTTAAGTGGGGTTTGGGTTGTTGTAGTCACTTCCTCCGTATGGTGGCACGTCCACAGTCCAGGCCACGTGGCAAATGCCAGGGGACATTTCTCTTTGTGGTATGGCTGGCCTCCTGGGGGTTTCTTTGTGGCTTACAGGATGTCTTAGAATGTATACACATACCAGAACCATGTGCGTGAATGAGAAATGTGGCCTTGGGATTTGCTGGGTCGTATCAGGGAAATTTTCTCTTTTGCATTGGTGATGTATCTTTTGCTTGCCATTTAATCCTCAAGAGAGACAACCTATTGGCCACTCTTCAATTTGAATTTGGTATACATTTATGTAGTAAGGATAGGCAGTTGCCCCATCTTCTCCTACCTTTAAGGTTGGAAAAAGCGCTACTTAGGCCAGGGATGGCTGTGAGGAGGCTTAGGCCAGGGATGGCTGTGAGGAGGCTCATCAGAACCGGTCCACTGAGCGATGGCATTGGCAAGTCTAAGGGGACTGAGGCTCACGCCTGCCTCCACCACTTCCCAGCTTTGGCTAATCGGCAGGTCTGAGCCTCAATGTCTTTGTGCAAAGGGACAGTAACACCTGCCTTTTAACACCAAAGAAAATACATCTCACAACAGAGCAGGTGCATCGCACTTGCCCTGCGCACATGTGCACACACACGGAGTTGCCTTGCGTTGCATAGAGACAGCGTGAGGCGACAGCGGCACTACCTGAGCACACGACTCCGGTGTCTTCCCTGTGACCACAGTCATGATTGTACCACCCGTCGTGGTGACAGCTTGACAGGTAGGGCTCCCCTCCGGAGCAGTACACGGCACCCAAGAGAATGTTCCCCGAGCCCTGCCCAAATTGAGCCCCGCCTGGGGCGGACATGGAATGGCCACAGCCGAGCTGCCGACAGACCACATCTGCGTCCTGGGTGTCCCAGCTGTCGTCACACACGGTGCCCCAGTAGCCTTGGTACAGGACCTCCACCCGGCCCTGACACTGGTCACCGCCATTCACCAGCCTCAGGGGCAAACCTGCATCGACACAGCGGGAAGCCCTTGTCTCCGTGCCCTGCCTGGTGGCTGCACCACCCCGTAGCTGCACCACCCATAGCTGCCTGCCCCTTCTTCCCTGGAGTCCCCTGTGCCTCTTCTTCACCAACTCTCCCCCTTGGGACCTTCAATATCACTGTCTTCTCCTGCTCAGAAAACTTCTACATTCAGAGAGCCTCCCAGACAGAGGACCCCTAAAACCACCTCTCCAATCCTGACTCAGCTCTTTCAGGCCCATGGGAGCTCTAGACCCACATTTCAGTGGTCTCCAGACATCCTATGCCCACCACCCCAAACTCAGCACAGTCTCTTCCCTCCATTGGGATCCATCCATCATGGCGCCATGCTCCATACCAAGCATGCTGGAAATTTGGGCATCATGTTTCATTTCTCCTTCTCTCCCCCCTACACCAATGGTATCACCAAGGCCACTTATTCCTCCTTATCTCCATTACCATTTCACCTTCATCTTCTTGAACCCATCTTACTCCAGGTCCTCCCAGTTTCTCCTCTAGCTCTCTCCTTCCTTCTCTAAGGCACCCACATTTGGTGATCCAACTAGCCTTTATGGAGAACCTACTTTGTGCCCATTCCCGTCCTAAGAGGATCCATCTCTCGCCACTGAGCAGCCCCTGAGTTTCATCTTCACAAAGTACAGATACATTCAAGTCACTTCGCTGCTCAGAGCCCCTCAACATACCCTGCACCAAGGTCAAGCACACAATGGTGTTTGTCTGAGAGCAGGCCTGAGCCCAACCCTCCTACCATAAAGATGACCCAGCTGGGGAATCAGTAGGCACCGCGCTCCTGCCTGGCATGATGCCCCTAGGTCACTCACAGTGAAAAGTTACACTGATTTTTCAAGGAAATGGACAGCAGGTCCGAGGGGCAAGATCTGGTCCAGAGTCCTGACCGCAGGAGCTGGGCCTGGGTGTGGCTTTTCAATGGTTAGTTTGCAGTTGTGAGAAATCTGTGGTTGGAAAGGGACAGGTTGGAATGGGACGAAGGTACGGGGGCAGGTGGCTGCTGTTGGGGGGATTTTCAGGGGAAGGAGGAGCAAAGGCCAATTTCTAGAAAACCTCTCTCTCAATTTCTCTCTCTCTCTCTCTTTCATATTTGGGGGTTGAACCCAGGGCCTCGCACATAATTTGCAAGTGCCCTACCACTGGGCTGCACCCCCAGCCCATTTTTTATCTTTTGTTTTGAGTCAGGGTCTCCGTAAATCACACAGGTTGCCTCTGGCCTCAAGCTGGCAATACTCCTGCCTCAGCCTCCCGAGTCACTGGGATTACAGGCGTGCACCACCAGGCTGAGCCTCCAGGGGACTCTCAAGGTGTCCTCTGGGCCTGCTGAGCCCTTCTTACTGCCCACTTGTGGTCACTCTGTGAATGTTCCTGTGGAAGAGCTCTTCCTTGCCCTGCCTCCACCTTGCCCTTGCTGGGAGTCAGTCAAAAAGCTGCCCCTCAAGTCCCTCCCAGGACTTTTCTGCATCCCTTGAGATATATTGCAGAAGGAGAGAGATTGCCCTCAACATGGCAGGGGCCCAAGTAGCAGAGTCCGTTGTTCTCAGTGACCCCCAAGCTATCAAACTTGGGCATAAAGTGTGTACTCTCTGTGCAGAAAGTGGGGAGAGACAGCCTCATTTAGAAAGAGTTATAGACAGGGACCAGTCCTGGGTTCAAATCTATGCCCTGCCACTTTACTGCCCAGCCACAAGACCTTAGACATAAACACACTGGCCAAATTCCTGTGCTCTAACTTTCTCATCTGTGAAACAGGCCTCATGATACTTATCTCAAAGTGTGGTTGTGGGCAGATTTCATGATAAAAGCACTTACCGTATGCATTAGTTAAGCACTTATTGTATGGCAGGCAGTATTTCATTTAATGGATGAAAATAATTTTGTGCAGGGTTTATAACAAGTGTCTGGCAGATGTTGCTCAGCTTTGAGGGAACTGTCCTTATTGTCCAAAGGAGGACACACTGACTGTTTTTAACTATCGCTTCTGACACTAGGCTGAAGCTAATTTCATCCACCAAATGATTGAGAGCCAGAGAGAAGAAGGAAGGAGAGGGAGAGAAGGGATTGGCTGAGTGTGCATCTGGGACATGCCCAAGGGCTTGGCACCCACATCTCTCAGCCCTACTCCATCCCTCAATTCTGAAAGGCAGGCATTTGTTCTGTGGCCAAATCGGCGCTCAGCCTCAACTAGCCAACAGCAGCCACAGAAGAACTGGTCATCTCAGCCACTAATCAAAATTCTGTGAAGAGGAGAGGAGAAAAAGAGGACTTACCATACTCTGTAGGCTGTGCCATCCATTCACCTAGACAGAAACCAAATTCATCTTTAAAAGGAGTCCCATTGGCAACCCACTCCCAAGGCAATCCGGAAATAGTCAGCCATTGAAAACCCTATGAGGGTCGCTATGAGTCGGATACTGACCCGACGGCACCTAACAACAACTAACAACTGTTTAGAAATGCTCTACAGGTCACAGAAACTGGCTTCGGCTTCACCTTACAATCCTGCCAGGGTGTGCCATGCCTCAATCTTGGCTTTGTGCACCCCCAGCGTTCTTGCTCAAAGTGAGTTTTTGCGATAGCAGGTTAAAGAAAGTAGGTTGGCGATGAGATGCTCAATAATTTTAGATTATTGTAGCACTTTAAGTATGTACACATATCCCCTATTGCTTTCTTTGGAAATTCTTAGCAAAGTAATGTTTGCATAACTACACTGAGAAAGTCAAAGTCTCATTCAGTCCCAGGCCAACCAGGAAGGTTTCCCAAAGTGTAGAGGGCAGGTTATCTTTATGGGAGGTTCTGCAGAACTGTAGATTCCTCAAGCCTTTAACTCAGGCTCTCTCAGGTGAGGGAGGTGAATACCAAAACCTTCATGCAAACACTATTCTTGATTCTGATGTGCACCGAAACTTGAGGCAGAGATCCAATTAAATTGAGGAAGAACATAACTGTATCACCACATGGTTCATTTATACTATAGCCTGAAGAAGTTCTATTGCTTTTACATTTCTAGAAGGGACACAAATCATACTTTCATGCAGTCCTTGTCATTCATTAAAGTTCAGTGAGGTGGTATTTATTCTTAAGATAAAAATAAATGTATAGGGAAAACAAGCAAATTAAAAATTAACACAGGACAGCCTTTTCAAAGTACTTACCAGATGTGAGAAGATCTGACTCAGTACCTATTAAGGAATAAAAGAAAAATCAGATTCCAGTGTGTTTCATCCACAACAATCCTGACAAGAAACCCATCGGTAAAGCAAGACAGTTCATCCTGATACAGAGACATAGCAACAATGCATAAATTAACAGCGAACATATGAGGTCCAGTGTATCTTTGAGCAGGTTTGTTATACCCCCTTTGCTATGCTGCTTCCCCAAAAGCCAAGTTAAAACAATGAGATTCTATTTTAATTTGCTAAAAAAAAGCAAAACACTACGGTAGTCAGCTCTCTGTATCTGAGGGCTGCACAGTTACAAATTCCACAAATAGTTCAGAATGGGCTCTAACCTTCCACCAGGGCACTTCTCTTCTCTGAATCAAATCTGCAAACAGCCCCAAGCTAGGTACCATTACCTCTGTGCTTCAGAGGAGGACACTGAGGCTCAGAGGCAGTTTCTCTTAGGACAGCAGCTGCTAAGTAACTGGGGCAGGATTTGAACCTGGAGCCAGACCCACAATACTCAGGAAAAATACTCAAGAAAAAAATACTCAGGAAAAAAAATTGCATCTGTATTAAACATGCAAAGGATTTTTCTCTTGTGTTATTCCCTGAACAATACAGTAGAAAAACGATTTACAGAGCACGTACATTGTGTTATAAGTCATCTAGAGATGATATAAAGTATGTAAGAGGATGTAGGCAGGTTATAGGCCATTTTATGTAAGGGACTTAGGCATCTTAAGATTTGGCGTCTTGGAATCTTTAAAATAATTCCCCTATAGATACTAAAGGAAAACTGTTCTCAGTAACAGTGGAGACGTGATTAATATCATCCCTGGTTTAGTGTTTAGTGCCACCTCCTTCTCTCTCTCCCTCTCTCTCTCTCTCTCTCTCTCTCTCTCTCTCTATATATATATATATATATATATATATATATATATATACACTGTGGGATCCAATCACATCAGATCTCAAAAGCTAAGCAGGATCAGGCCTGGTTAGTAATTGGATGGGAGACCGTCTGGGAACACCAGGTGCTGTAGGCTTGGGAGAAGGACCCAGCAACCCCCTCCCCAAAAAAGTCAGCCATCGAAAACCCTATGATTAGCAGAAAAGTACTACCAATACTATTTTGCCTATTGTATATAGGTTCACTATGAGTTGGACACAGACTCAACAGCACCTAACAACCGTATGTATGCATATATATATATATATATATATATATATATATATATATCAGTACCTAACAACAACACACACAGACACACATATGTTGTTAAGTGCCATCAAGTTGGATCCAACTCATAGAGACCATCAGGGTTTTCAATGGCTGATTGTTTTGGGATTGTTTTTGGGAGTGGACTGCCATATCTTTCTCCTATTTTTGGTGCTGGGCTCAAACCTGTGTTCTCAGAAAGTATGGAGCAGCACTCTACCAACTGAGCTAAACCCCAGTGTACACACACACACACACACACACACACACACACACGAGTAGCAATACTGCTCAGGAACTGGCAGGAGGCATGAAATGGGGGTTGACGCACAGCTACCCCCTCCATCCCCCTACCATGCCAAAGCCTGGCCCTGCAGCATTCAGGCTGCTCCACAATGGTCATGCGAGCCAAGCACTCTGTTAGGTTTCTGGTGGTGCAAAGTGCCAAGCTGGGTACTAGGTGAGCAAGGCATGGTCCCTGTCCTCCAGCAACTTCCAGCAGAATCCCTGGAGACATCCACAGGTAGGGGCCAGCGCTCCCCGTGAGCCTGGGGGGAGAATGCAATCAGCAGCCACAGGATGGCGCACAGTGCATGTGGGGGGCACCTGGGGGTGTCCCTGTGTGTCCACGCACATGTCTGAGTGTGTGTCTGGGTCTGTGTCTGTCCGTGTGTCTCAGTGTCTGCTTATGTGTAAGTGTATGTATGAGTGTGTCTCTGTGTGTAAGCTGTATGCTTGCCTGTGACTGTGTATGTCTGAGTGTGTTCTGGGTGTGTGCTTCTGTGTGCATCTGTGTGTGCATCTTTGAACGTCTGTATCCCGTATGTATCTGTTATTGTGTCACCACGTCAGTCTGTGTGTCCATGCATATACCTGTTTGTGTGTGAGTATGTGTAGCTTTGGTTGCTTCTCTGTGTGTTTGAACATGTGTATATGTGTGTGTCTAAGTGTGTTGGGCATAAGTCACACAGAGACTTCCAAATGGGACAGCGTCCATAGTATTTTAGGGTCACCATGAGTCGGACCCAACTCAAAGACACCTGGCAACAACAACAGTTAGATTTAGTTAGTCAAAGGCCGAGAGGAGAAGAGGGCAAAAATGAGGTTGTTCCAGGTAGTGGGAACAGCATGAGTAAAGTAACTGTGGTTAGAGGTGACAAGAGCAGTGTTTTACATTACAAGACAGTGAGCTACAAGCTATCCTGGAAAACAGAAGGATAAATAAAACCATGAAGTAAGCCAGTTGTGGTGGTGCCAATTTGTAATCCTAGCAATCAGGAGGCAGAGGCAGGAGGATTGCAAGTTCAAGACCAGAGGCAGTCTGTGTAACTTAGCAAGACCCTGTCTCAAAAAGTAAAAAAAAAAAAAAAGGGGGGGGCTGGGGGCGCAGCTCTGTGGTCCAGCACTTGCAGAGCATGCAGGTGCGAGGCCCTGGGTTCAGCCCCCAGTACCACACACACACACAAAAAACCACACACCAAACAAACAAAATCAATACACACACGCACGCACGCACACACACACAGCAGGTAGAAAACGGTAGGCACCTGTGGAAACTGAAACACGTAGGTCTCACCACGCAGGGGAGGAGACAGCAGGTGGGAGCATGAAGTCCTGTTGCCAAGCTACTTGGACTTCATGCCAGGCTTGGACTTCATGCCAAGGTGAAGCCTGAGGTTTTCTCCTCCTTCCACAGCATTCAGCAGTCACAGCAGGTGAGTTCCACAAAGCCCCACACTGTGTTTGCACAGTAAAGACAAGGCAAAGAAAGCAGGGGTGTGCAGAAGGTAGACAGCTGTGTGGCCCGTTACTTAAGTGTCTCAGAAAAGTGCTCCTATCCAAACATCACTGGCATTAAAAACTTCCTCACAGCAGGGCACAGCAGCACATCCTGTAATCCCAGTGATTCCGGAGGCAGAGGCAGGAGGATCGCAAGTTCAAGACCAGAGGCAATCTGTGTAATTTAGTGAGACCCTGTCTCAAACAATTAAAAAAAAAAGGGCTAGGATGCAGCTCAGTGGTCCAGCACTTGCAAAGCATGCAGGCGCGAGGCCCTGGGAACAACCCCCAGTACTGAAAAAAAAAAAATCCTCATAATGCCTGAAAGTCCCTCCATTAGATTCCCTCCTTCTTTTCAAGGCTGCAGTCTAGGCAGGGTCGGGCCTGGTTAGTACTTGGATAGGAGACCATCTGGGAACACCAGATGCTATAGGCTCGGGAGAAGAACCTGGCAGCCCACTCCTGAAATAATCAGCCATTGAAAACCCTATGAATAGCAGAGAAGCACTGACATAGTGCTGGGCATGGCACAGCGTCAGGGAGTGTTTCATTCTGTTGTACATAGAGTCTCTATGAGTTGGACCCAACTCCACAGCACCTAACAACAACAACAACAACAGCAACAACTCCAGTTCACTGGCAGAAAGGGTAAGCATGAAGATAAACAATCTGCCAGGAATGAGTTCATTTTGCAAAACATTGACCTTGAAGAAATGGGACCAAAGGAAGTGAAGTTTAAAAGATTGGGACTAATTTCAGATTTACAGAAAAGTAAAAAAGATACCACAGAGAGTTCCCACATGCCCCTCACCCAGGTGCCCCGAATACTGGCACCTTACACGGTGTATTTGTCATCGCTGGCAACCCAGCACTTGTGAGCTGCCACTGCCTATACTGCAGGCTTTATTTTCTCCTTTTCCAGGAGCCAATCCAAGATCCACATGGCATTTGGGAAGCTACGCTTGGATAAAGCATCAGGAAAACGCTTCAGATAGGAGAGCCGCCTGTTCCACCGCTCCTTCTGCAGGCTGGGCTCCATCTGGTGACCTCACTCCTCCACAATCCTGCCTCCGACAGGGAACACAGCCCTATCCGCAAGTGAGTAAGCAGAGGCCCACGGCAGCTCCACAGCTGCTCAGCGGCAGAGCCGAGGACACTGCTGGGACAGTGGGGACCTGTCTCTATGGGGACCATAGAGTGGGGACCATGCCTCTCCTGCACAGCATCCCCTGAGCCCCCCGACTTCCCCAGAGTCTGGGCAGAGCCAGAACTCAGAGGATCACCTAGCCGGTGGGGCCTCCGCTGAGCCCAATGCCCTGGCTTACTGCTGCTTCCCAGCGTGGGGCACTGAGGTCTAACCAGCCACAGTGCCTGCCCCAAAGCTTGCGGGTCTGGCTGCAGGTTCAAATCCTGCCCTAGCCACCTAGCAGCTGCTGTCCTGAGAGAAACTGCCTCTGAGCCTCAGTGTCCCCATCTGAAGCACAGAGGTAATGGTACCTAGCCTGGGGCTGCTTGCAGATTTGATTCAGAGAAGAGAGGTGCCCTGGTGGAGGGTTAGAGCCCACTCTGAACTGCAAATGCAGGCGCATGCGCACGAGGCTCGGTATCAGCGTGTGCTCAGCATCACACTCCAGTCACAAATTCCCCCAGTCCCAGAGCCCTGCTGCCCTTGTCCCTTTG
Source organism: Pedetes capensis (assembly GCA_007922755.1). Lineage (NCBI taxonomy): Eukaryota > Metazoa > Chordata > Mammalia > Rodentia > Pedetidae > Pedetes > Pedetes capensis. The sequence goes on from VMDO01000863.1 coordinate 76,735, forward strand.
TGCACAAGGACAGACAGGGCAATTCACTCCCTGCTCGTGGGTCAGAGCCAGACCAAGTCTGGACTCATGACAGCTGGAGCTGACACTCTGCCTCCCACGTCATGCGCTCTCCAAGGAGACGGCCTACCAGGCCCCCAGAGAGCCCAGAGCCAGACCCGGGGCCACCCGCCAAGAGGGCACACTGGGCCTTCTTGGGGGGCCTGCACACACTCACTGCACCGCGCAGGCCTCAGACCCGGGCTTTGGGGCGCTGCTCTCATGGAAGCTGCCTCCCAAATGGACCTTGGTCTTCAGAGTTCCCCCACCCTGCCTGGGGAGAGCAAGAACCCTGAAGTCATCTGGAAATCAGGTGATTTCTACCTTGTCCCTTGACACAGAAGGGTCAAAAATGAGACGGGAATGAAAGAGAAGGAGAAAAGAAGGAAGGAGGGGAGGGAAAGAAGGAAGGAGGGGAGGGAAAAAAAGAACAGAATGAGGAACAGGGGCGTGGGGCAGGAAGGAGAGAGTAGATGGCAGATGAGAGACAGACACACAGAGACAGAGACATAGAGACGGGGAAACAAAGAGAGAGACAGAGAGGGGGAGACAGTGACAGGGAGAGATAATGATTCAGAGAAAGAGAAAGAGACAGAAAGAAAGGGAGACAGAGAGACAGAGACAGGCAGAGATACAGAGAGACAAGAACGGGCTGACCGGCAGGTCATCCTGCTCACGTAGCATCCCTGTAAAATGACACTGAGATTCAGCGATCACAATTCGCCAGTGGCTCATCCACAGTTATCTTTGGGCACTCTGAGAACACAAGGCCATGCTAAAGTGACTGAGCCGCGAGCGAGTGACTGACACAGACGCGGACTCATGATGATCCTTTCTGTGTCAGTTACTCAACCCAATTTCACTCAGCAAACTTTGAGCCACGGAGTCAGACACACCTGCAGAGAGAAAACGTACGGGGAGCGTTTACAGAGGAGTCTCTTCTGCTCATCTTCCTAGCTCACAAACTGCATGTCTAGAGGTTTTTGTGGGTTTTCGTGGCACCACTGGGGGCTTGAACCCAGGTCCTCACACCTACTTTGCAGATGTTCTACCACTGGGCTGCACCCCAAGCCCATGTCTTGTTTTTTGAGGCAGGATCCTGCTAAGTTCTGCAGGGCTGCCTCTGGTCTCAAAATGCAGTCCTCCTGCCTCAGCCTCCCAAGTAGCTGGGATGACAGACACGTGCCACAGCACCCAGCTTAGGGCTTCTTTATAACACTCATATGTCTTTCCTGAACCTCAGGGACTTTTGAAGCCCAATCCGTCATTTTTATCATTGAGTGACTCACTGAAAACATTGGCCTGATGAACGACTCCTTCTAACTACAATCATTTGTATTTCTCAGTCACAAACAAAACAAAAACCAAAAGAACATTCCCTTTAAACACTTGCAACTATTTAGATATTAGCAAAGAACCTCCTCTTCCTCGACCAAAACTTCCTCTACGACGGACATCAAGCACCAAGGAATAAATAGATCTGATCTGCCGGGATTTGGGTTTGCAGAAGTGCAATTAGTGAATATAATAATTAGACAGAATACCTGTAGATAGAACTTGGCCCCACAAAAGACATATTTCAAGGATGACTGTGGAGATCCCCATTTTGCTGTTTCCTCCCAATCTGACTAGAAATTCCTTGCCATTTATAAGTTCCCAGTGGAGAGGAGGCGTGTCCCCCGGGGTAGTATATTTCTATTGCTGCCATAAATCACTATGAAGGAAGTAAAGGACTTTGTTAACGGTCAGTGGCTAATCTGTGGGAACAATTTAGGTGTGTTTGATTGATTGCCGTTTGATAATCTGGCTATTGCCCAACGCACAGGCACTGACATGAGTGATACCATTTCCAACTTCCTCCTGGGGGGACCTCGAGGACTCCCAGGTGCTCCCTGGAAATGGGCTTGCTTTTAATCTTGGAGGGTTTGAGTTCACCTGTGGGAAGCAGGATGTGGCTTGCTGGACAAATAAGGGACCTGGTGCCAAGAGGGAAAGCATCTCTTTGGGATGACTTGACCTGGCAGAGCAATCTTTTGCTGGCCCCTTTTGGGTCTAACCTAGGCTCACAGTTATGAAAAAGACATTCCTGAGACAACAGCAGAAGCTATGGAGAAGGATCCCATGGAGACCGTGGCCCATACTAGCTACGGCCACCATCTCCTGGGGCTCACGCTAATTCCATAACCCGGAAGCCGAGAAACGCATGACCTCCAACTGAACCACCTCCAGCCATCTCACACGGCTTTGATTTCTTACCCTTGGCATTCACACTGCATGATGCTCGGGGCTTGGCAAAGCCCATAAAACCTGCCCCTTACCTCCGCCTACCTTGCACACCATCCCTCTCCTGGGGTTTGCACGCAAACACCTCCTCTTTGGGATGCTGTAGTCTGCCTCCCCGGATTCCGATCATCCTCTGTGCTCCACCAAGAAAGGTGACTATCAAGCATCTGTATTAAGACACTCTCTGTAGTGAGGGACAGCTAGCGTGGCAGGGTTGCCTCTGTGACCCGGCCTGGTGAGCAGAGGCCTGCCTCTCAGCAGAGACAGTAAGGCCAGCGGCGGCAGCTTGGCTTCCTGGCCAGGCACTGTTAACCCATGGTCTCCAGGCCTCGTTCTTGAAGGATCCCGTGAACCCAGCCTTCTGTCAGCCGCCAGTCTGGATTCAGGGCTGGGCATCCACCCCTAGCAGAAGCAGGTCACGTTCCAGGTTTCACTTCTGCCCTGTCCTACAACTCTTCCTGGTTTCCACGGGACAGTCCCATGGAGGTCCGTACTCTCCTGTCAGCCTGACAATCGGGAAGGGCCCGGTGACCAGAGAACAGGGCTGGACATCTGGTTGGGACTGCCTAAGACCAGGCACACACTGCAGTCTCCTCCTAAGGGGGTCTGCTTCCGGGGGTGCTGGGATGATTACAAAGCAGGGTCTGGGAGGTGCTAGGTTAGCAAATTCACTGGAGCCCAGAGGGGGTAAGCGGGGAGGAACACTAAGTTTCTGACCGGGAGAAGGAGTAAGGTCCTTCCCATGCGGAAGCATCCTTCCTGGTCTTGGAGACAAGTACAACAGTAGTAATAATATTCATACAAGAGCCAGGTGCGGTAGCACTCACCTGTAATCCCACTGACTTTGGAGGCAGAGGCAGGAGGATCGCAAGTTCAAGGCCAGAGGCAGCCTGCACAACTTCACAAGACCCTGTCTCAAAATACAAAGTAAAAAATGGGCTGGAGGGGCTCAGTGGTTGAACACGTGCAAAAAGCAAGCATAAGGCCCTAGGTTCAATACTGCAAAAACATAAATAAATAAATAAATAAATAATCTAACAACATATGTTGTTGTTGTTAGGTGCTGTCGAGTTGTATCCAACTCATAGGGACCCGCATAGGGTTTTCAATGGCTGATTGTTTTCCGGGATTGCCTTGGGAGGGGACTGCCATGTCCTTGTCCCATTTTTGCAGTGCTGGGAATCGAACCCCAAATATACATATATATATTTCCATATAAGTAGCTATGGGAACATGCAGAAGAGGCACCTAATTAGATGGCAGGGGTGGTTCCTCCGAGAGAGTGGCACCTACACCAAGTGTTGAAGGACAAGGTAGGGTCAGCCCAGCACGTGAGAGGGAAAAGACTCCCTGACGAGCAGGAGGGGCTCTCTGGAATGAACCCCAAGAGGTACCCCCCAAGAGGTCCCAAGTCGCAGCAGCATCTCAGCATACCAGGAACATACTTCTTGGACACTCTGCAATTTTTCCCAGCCACACAATGTCCCCACGTTTGTTGTTTTGTCGCTGTCTCTCTCCTCCAGCTGTGGTTAACAATACGGATTCCATGCCAGCCAGGCCCTGGGAACTTCTTCCACCAACAGCAGGAAGAAGGAAGAGGAGCGAGCCCAGCCGGGAGTTCAGAGGCAGCCGAGGTCGGCGTCCTTGGTGGAGGGATGGGTGATGTCAGTGGATCAGGAAGGAGGTGGCCGTCTTGAGCACGCTTGAAGAACACGGTAGGGCCACAGCCGCATGCCACCATCACAGGTGTTCTTGGGCTTTGTCACTGGGTACGTCATCGTGTCCCAAAGCCCTGTGTGGTTCATAAGACCCTGTTCAGAGTGGGCTTCTCTTGGGTGGAGAGGAAAGTTCTCAGGCAACCGCTGCTCCCCTCTGAGGACCCACTTTTTCCCTCCCACTGCCTCGCAGCATGGGCTTCAACAACACAGGGCTGGAAGACACTACCACAACCTCCAGGTCACTAGCCCAAACCGCCATTGAGAACAGCACGTAGAAAGAGGAGCCCAGTAAGACTCGAGACTTACTACCAGGTCCTATTGTAAAGTGCCCCAGTGCCTTTGGCAGGCAAGCCGAGCCCAGTGACCTCCACAGCAAATGCTCCATGGTAGCTTGAGCCCTAGAGCCTCGGTAGCCCAGGCCTGGCCCTCCAGGGGAAGAGACCCTACAGGGGTTCTGCATGGGGTCATGCAGGGCTTTCTTTTTTCTTTTTTTCTTTTTTTTTTTTTTTTTTTTCCTGGTACTGAGGATTGGACCCAGGTCCTTGTGCTTGCATGCTCTGCAAGTGCTGGACCATTGAGCTGCACCCCCAGCTCATTTTTTTTACTTTTTTTGAGACAGGGTCTGTCTGAGTTACACAGACTGCCTCTGCTCTCAAACTTGCGATCCTCCTGCCTCTGCCTCCCAAGCTGCTAGGATTACAGGCGTGCGCCACCACACCCGACAAAGGCTTTCTTTCTTTTTTTAATAGGGGGATTATACTGGAGGTGCTGAACCCAGGGCCTCATGCATACTTTGCAAGCACTCTACCACTAAGCTGCACCCCAGCCCCTTTTTTATTTTTATCTTGAAACAGGGTCTCGCTAAGTTAAACAGGCTGCCTCTGGCCTCAAAGCCGCGAGGCCTCTGCCTCTCCCTCTCGAGTGGCTGGGTTGACAGATGTGCACCACGGGGCCCTGCCATGGCTTTCTCTCTGAAGCAGCGGAACCCTTTCCAAAAAGCAGAACTGTTCCAACTGTAGTGGGGGGAGGCCCCCCGCCAGCTCAGGCAGCTCTGCCCCTGCCTTCCCTGCCCATGATGCCCTCTTCTCCCCTGTGGGCAGAGTTAGGAGTGCCCTCCTTTTGCAAGGCAGGGTACTGAGAAGGCATGGGGTGGGGTACACTTCTATCCTGAGGCACGTGCTAACAGCAGACATGGCCCATCATCCCGGGTGTGAGGATTTCTGAGAAGCACAGAGTCATAGAGGGGACAGCAAGGTTAGACTCAAAGATCACATACGTGGTAACTCCCAGGATAACTATTTTACCATTTTCATTGAAAATATTTCTCAAAGAAGTACTTCCTTTTGTGTGTGTGTGTGGTACTGAGGGTTGAACCCAGGGCCTCGCGCTTGCATGCTTTGCAAGTGCTGGACCACTGAACTGCACCCCAGCCCATTTTTTTTCTACTTTTTTGAGACAGGGTCTTGCTAAATTATGCAGACTGCCTCTGGTCTCAAACTTGCGATCCTCCTGCCTCCACCTCCCAAGCCACTGGGATTACAGGCATGCGCCACCACACCCTGCTCAAAGTAATACTTCTATGCAGACAGTCCTCACAGCAGATTGCTTAGTAGTTGGGTCAGAGTCTTTGATTTTTGGCCGGTGAAAGTCAGACCAGATTCTGGGGTGAGGGCTCTTTTCTTTCCCACACCCCTTGGCTTTTCTGTCTTTCTATCCTGCCTCAAGCTCAATGCTCATCTCGGTGCAACCTGGCCACAGAAGCTTCCAGCAACAAACACAGGCCCCTAGGGACCCTTAAAAAACAGAAGTTTGGCTGCATTCCTCCATGTCTCTCAGGAAGGCTGAACACCCTCGCCATGGTGCATAAGGCCTACAGGACCAGCCCCCACGGCCTCTCCCCGTCCCCACCCCAGACACTCCAGCCCCGGAGCCTTTGCATTGCTGGTCCCTCTGCCTGGAAGACCCGCCCTAGATAGCTGCAGACTCACCCCTCACCCCTTCAGATTTTTCCCAACATATCATCTCCCCCATGCCTGACCCCCCCCACCCCAAATACTTCCTCACCCCTCTCTTCTCCCTTCTTACCATCTGGCCCCCTTATATTTTATTTCTTGATTCTCTTGCCTGTCTTCTCCAGCTGAAACACAAGCTCTACATGGCAGGAAGTTTTGTCTGCTCTGTGCATCGCTCTATCTCCGGAAGCTAGAACAATGCTTGGCGCATAGCAGGTGCTCAAGAAACATCTGCAGACTGACCTGAGCATGGGCAGGACTAGAAGGGGAGAAGCAGGCATCTGTGCATAGGTGGTTCCAGTGAATGCTACAGTCACTGAATACAGGCCGCAGGCTAAGGACCTGGCTGTTCGTTCTTCTTTTCCACTGCTCCAGGGGGAGGCTGCAGCCTAAAACCAGACGGATGCACAGCTTGGCCTCAGGAGTTTACAGACTAGGCAAAAACAGATGGCAGACAAGACATAACTGGGTAGGCAAAAGCACTTCCGATTGTGCTAAGTAGGGAGGTAACAGAGTGGAGAGTACCTGTAATGGAAGGGCCACTTGGGATAGGGCCATGAAAACACAGTCATTGCCTCAGGGATGAGGATCTGAGGCTCAGAGAGGTGAAGTAAGTTACTCAGATCACACAGCTAGAACTTGGCAGATAGAGCTTGCATGGAGTCCAGCTCCAAAGCCTGGTATTTTCCCATGGGAGCCTGAATTCTTGCCCTTCCCCCAAATCACTGTGTTTCCATACAAACGGTGGACCTTGGTCCCGAGTCCATCAAAGGACATCTTGCTACTTGGAAACACTCAGCAGCCTGGGTAGGAAAGGAAAACACTCTGAGCCACTGGATCAAAGGCAGATATGCTTGACACAAGCCCTACAGAAGACACCACGCGTCCAGCCCCGGAAGAGTTCAGGGAGAATATTTTTAATAGCAACACTGTTATTGTTGCTGTTGTTAGGTGCCATTGAGTCAGGTCTGACTCGTGGTGATCCTAAGTACAACAGATGAAACACTCCCCAACACTGTGCCAGGCCTAGCACTGTATCAGTGCTTCTTTGCTATTCATAGGGCTTTCAATGACTGATTGTTTTCAGGGAGTGGGTTGCAGGGTCCTTCTCCCAAGCCTACAACACCTAATGTTCCCAGGCGGTCTCCCATCCAAGTACTAACCAGGCCCAACCCTGCTTAGCTTCTGAGATCTGACAGGATCGGATGCCACAGGGCTATGGCTGCAGGCCACACTAAATCCAGATTAATATGCTTGGTATCACAGAGGCAGTTTGTGAGCTGGGGTTTAACTCAGTTGGTAGAGCGCCACTCTGCACTTTCTGAGGACCCAGATTCAATCCACAACACCACAAAAATGGGAGAAAGATGTAGCAATCCACTCCCCAAAACAAGCCAAAACAATCAGCCATTGAAAATGCTATGAGGGCTGGGCGCAGTGGTGCACCCCTGTAATCCCAGCAACTCAGGAGGCAGAGGCAGCAGGATCACAAGTTCAAGACCAGAGGCAGTCTGCATAATTTAGTGAGACTCTGTCTCAAAAAGTCAAAAAATGGCCTGGGAATGCAGCTCAGTGGTACAGCACTTGCAAAGCATGCAAGTGCGAGGCCCTGGGTTCAACCTCCAGTACTGAAAAAAAATAAATAAATAATAAAAATCTATGCAGGTTGCTAGCAGTCAGACATGATGCTAAGGCACCTAACAACAAGGCAGTTTGGGCCCAGGGCAGCTCACAACAAACTGGAGCATAGTTGTGGTTCCACAGCCCCTCTCTCGCCTCCCTCCCTTCCCTCCCCTCCCACCTCAGGTCTCAAGAGCCATTTCTCCTTCCATGGCAGCTCTTGATTTCCTGAAGTTGTAATTCTTTCCCGTTAAGGCACCTAAGGGGCTGGGATTTAGCTCAGTTGGTAGAGCACTGTTCTGCAGGCTCTGAGGTCCCGAGCTTGATTCCCAGCACCGCAAAATGGGAGAAGGACATGGCAACCCACTCCCAAGGCAATCCCAAAATAGCCATTTTCAGCCATTGAAAACCCTATGAGGGTCACTATGAGTCGGACACGACTTGACGGAACCTAACAACACCAACAAGGCACCTAAGGTTGGCAAAGCCCCATGCGTTACTTTTCCATGGAGTTATTGTAGCTGAACGATAACCCCGAGAACGAAGGCCCAAGGATAAGGGAAGGAAACAGCAGCTGGGGGGCTGGGGCCAGTGGGGACAGCTGCTTCAGGAAGGTCCTCTTGGGTGATGGCAGCGTCACTCATGAAAGCCTCTCAGGTCCAACTCACCCCAGGGCAATCAGATCCTAGGAAATCCAGCATCCCAATTATACCCCCTAGATACCAATTGGTAAACCAGGAAACCAATTCATCCACTGACAATAGGAGTGTATTTTGGCTGTAAGATTAGCCTGCTTGAGAGACCAAATTATATACCGAGAGTTTGCTTGGGAGCAAAGAACGAGAACAAGGAAACTGAACAGTATCCAAAAGCAACTCTTATCAAGATAAAGGAGCCTGTCATGGTCCTTGCTTGGGCAGCTTCTGCGTAAAGAACTGTTCTGGGCACCTCTAAATGCCTATCCTCATGACCCCCACCCCCGACATGCCACAAACATGATCAAGTGTACCTCAAGTCACATCTGTCCTCAAATCTAAAAAATGGCTGCCCAGTTCTTGGATAGTGGGGATGCTGGGTGAATTTCACCAGGTCAGTATGAAAACAAGGGCCGAGTTGAACTGAGGTCCAGTGAAATAGGATTCCCACCAAAAGCAGATGGATCCTGGGGTGCCCTAATGGATGCAGCTCTGAATGAGGAGAACCTCTTCCCTCTGAAGGGCTCAACCTATACTGTGAGCACCAGCTTGGGTCCTCTTATTTATTCCATGCACAAAACTCCTGGTTCTCAAAGTGTGGTCCCTGGACCCCTCGCGTCAGCAGAGATTTCACTAGAACTGTGGAGCCCGAGGCTGCAGCAGAGTGGAGCTGGCCATCTGTCTTTCAGCAAGCCTTCCAGGGGATTCCGGGGCTTGCTCAACATGGGGAACATCTGCATTAAGGAACCTGCCACAACCCTGTCCATTGCCAGGCTCATTCTGCATCCAGGGACACAGACACGTGAGGCATGGCCCCGCACTCCAGGGACCAGGCAGAGCCAGGGCTGTGGTAAGGAGATTTCAGAGATGACAGTCATGTCATCAGGGCCATAAGATGGGGGCCAAGGATGTCAGGGAAGCAGAGACAAGGGAGACATAGGAGCCTAAAATGCCCCCCAGCTGGGGTTCGAGTCACCACCAGCAAAAGGTGCCATCATATGCGATGGGGAACCCAGTCAGAAGCTGGGCTTCAGGACAGCAAGTGTCTTCTTGGCTCTGTCCTGCCCTCTCCTCTTCCTCCTCCTAATAGTCCACCTACCCTGGCAGCTTAGAGGCAGGACAGGAAGACAGGAAAGTTGGGGGGACAAGTCTCGTCAGCACAGAATTCCAGCGCCATCAGAAGGGCTGCTATGGGAACTATTGGCATAAAATAATCAATGTTTCCCTAAGAATCTTACCAGACCAGATTAGAGGCTATAATTGTTGTTGGGTGCCGTTGAGTCAGTATCCAACTCATAGCCACCCTACATACAACAGGCAAAACACTACTGTCAGTGCTTCTCTGCTGTTCATAGGGTTTTCAATGGCTGATTATTTTTTGGGAGTAGGTTGCTGGGTCCTTCTCCCAAGCCTACAGCACCTGGTGTTCCCAGGCGGTCTCCCATCCAAGTTCTAACCAGGCTGACCCTGCTCAGCTTCCGAGATCTGATGGGATCAGATGCCACAGAGCTATGGCTGCAGCCCTAGGCAAAGTACAAGACAGATAATCTGGGGGCACGGGAAGGGAGAGAAGCCCCTCACTCTAAAATCTGGTGGCATCTCCTGCTAACAAAAGACCCAGAGCTTTAACTCAAGCCCCCACTGGGTGAGGGTCAACAGTACCTAAGTGACTAGGTCAGTAAGGGTCACCTACTTAGAGACAATCCTCCTCCTTATCTCCCTAGGGGCTCCCAAACAAGAGTGTCGGAAATGACAAATCGACTATGATCACTGAGGCCCTGAACATTTACGATCTTTGAGTTTAACATTACCCACTGCCCCCTCCCATCCCCACACCTATAACCTACCCCCCATAAAATCACCTTACAATTTAACTGACATAAGGAAATTCTTTAGAATAAGAGGCAGAGGAAAACCAGCCCATATTGCCTTGACTCATGTGGTAAATTTTGACTCTACTTAATTTTTAAACCTTGTTTAATCCTTAAACCTAAAGATACATATATATACAAATCATATATAAACTCTCCATTGTAAAGGCACCCTGGTGTGCCTCTCTCCAGACACCTGCGCTCGCTCTGACGTGCGTACCGTCTCTTAGTCTGACCTAATTAATCTAAAACTGCTTCACTCTCTTACTGACTTATCCTAAAATTCATTTTTGCAACTGAGCCAAGGACCTGGCAGAACCTGACTGGAGGTCCCGAGAAAAGGGGAACTCTTCCAGTTAAGGAAGTAAGAGCAGGTCTGTAGCCCTCCCTGCCGGTGACAGCTTGAGTGATATGCCATGGACCCCAAATCTCTCCCCCAGCCCCTGCTGTCCATCCTGTTACCACCTGTTGGCCACCTCCACCCCAGTGAAAAGTTCACCCGTGCATTTGGGGAATTCGGTCTGGAGAGGAGGGGCAGGACCCTGGCCAAAGGCACACTGAAGCACTGGGAAGCTGATGGGGCCACCTGGGACTGGGCCACAAAAAAGAGGGGCCCATGTCCACCCAATGACAGTGTCTTCTACAGGCACTCAGCCCCCTTCAGCTGGGGGCGCAGGAAACAGAGCCAGGTGCTGCAGGGCTGTGGGTCTAGAAGGAGGAAGCAGAGGGTCAAGGAGGCGGCGGAAGAAGACAGCCATAAGACGGGGTCGGGTGGCTGGCAAATCAGGGCTCAGGGGTGCCAGGGAAATTAAATGAGGTGTGGCCCATGGGGGGTCCAGGAGAGGGTGAGGGCCTGGGCTGAGGTGGGCCCTGGGCCAGCAGGCTGCAGGCCTGGACATGGTCAAGGCTAGGTGGTGGCCAAGGAGCTCAGGGCCCAAATGGTAGCAAGGGGAGGGCGCTGGGAGGCTGCTCCAGCTCTGCACCTCAGGTGCCCTGGGGACTTGCCCTTTGCAAACTGGATTTTTCAACCTGCAAATTTTCTTTCTCCTCCTTTTCCTCCTCCCCCTCCTCCTCCTTCTTCTTTCTTCTTCTCCTTCTCCTCCTCCTCCTTCTTCTCCTCCTCCTCCTCCTCCTCCTTCTCCTCTTCCTCCTTCTCCTCCTCCTTCTTCTTCTCCTCCTTTTCCTCCTCCTCCTCCTTCTCCTCCTCCTCCTCCTCCTTCTTCTTTCCTCCTCCTCCTTCTTCTTCTTTCTTCTTCTCTCCCTCCTTCTCCTCCTCCTCCTTCTTTTTCTTCTTCCTCTCTCTCCCCCCCATCCCCCTTTCTCTTTCTGTGGTACTTGTGGGTTGAACCCAGGGTCTTGCACATACTTTGCAAGTGCCCTTCCACTGGGCTGCACCCCAGGCAATTTCTTATTGTTTACCTTGAGACAGAGTCTCACTAAATTACACAGGCTACCTCTGGCCTCAAATCTGCCATCCTCCTGCCTCTGCCTCCCTAGTAGCTGGAATTATAGGTATGCACCACCTGGCCGGCTATCCGACTGCAAATTTTCAAATGAATTTCATTTCTGAGACCAACACAAGGCTGCTATTTTTTTATTAAGTAAAGGAAGAGCTTTCAAAGCCCACTTTCGTGACCACCATGTTCTAAACTCATGGAAGTTTAAACAGAAAGAAGCGGAGTGACAAGTTCAGAGGCGAGGCTGGTCTTACAGAGCGGGAGCCTCGAGTTCTGATTTCGCCTCTCACCAGTTCATGTTCATCTGGGAAGGCGTCTGGGGCAAGCGATGGATATCTGGAACATTCCCAGCCTCCAGGGGTGGGGTGGCCAGCAAGGGCACCATCTCTCCCCAGCCCAGCCCCAAGTCCTGCCTCCTCATCCTCAGTCTGGCTGATCCTGGGCCCTGTGTTCTGTGTCCCCCTCCAGTCTTGCTTATGCCCTTTAGTGGCCACTCCAGGACGTCTGAGTTCTACAGTAATCCCCGGCAGGGGCCACCCATCCAGTAGGCCTGGGGCAGTCAGGGTTCACTGTCCACCTGCCCTCAGACATACAACAGACCCAGCCTTCCTTCTCCCAGGGTCTGGGACGCTTTGGCCACCTCCTCTCGCCCTCTGCAGGAGCATGTGCCCTTCAAGCCCAGGAAGCCATGGGGACAGAGGCAGGAAGCAGCGTGAGCCTAGGCCAGAAGGATGCTAGACAGAGCTGCGCCCACCCCAGTGTTGAACAAAGAGCAGGAGGGAGCCCAGGCCTGAGCACAGCCCAGCAGGGCCTCCTCAGGGTCTGAGCAGGCATCAGCCAAGCCGGAAGCTGCCAGGGGTTGGGGGGCACCTCTCCAGCAGGCTATCTAAGGATAGACGCAGTGGCTCTGGGCTGCTGGCAGAGTGGCTCTGCAGAGAGGCCCAAAGGACCCCAGCACCCAAAAAAAAGCCTCAGAGCAGTGGGGACAACTGTTGCTCATCCGGCCGCAAAGCCCACCAAAGTTCCAAGTGAGCCTGGGGGCAGGTGCAGCCCTGGGGATCAGAAGCCACCACCCCAGCCCCTCCACAGCAGCAGAGCTGGTTCACACAGAGTTGAAGGCCGAGGCTCAGACCTACCAAGTCAGCCTTTGTCGAGGGCTTGGCAGGTGCTATTGAAAACCACAACACGCTCTGTCATTCCAAGGAACTTGGAACAGAGGGGTCTGAATTGTATACAGGGCAATGACGAGTGCCTGACACTCAGCCAAACCACAGAAAACCAAAGTGTCGCTGGTGTCACCAGCCAAAGGGCACTGCGGCCATAATGAGGCTCTTATGCATGGCCAGTGAAGGGGTAAACCACAAGGGCTGGCCGCATGGAGCCCGCTGACACTCAAGCTCCTTCCTTGAGTGGGACCATGACTTCATTTCTATTTCCTTCTTCCTCATGCCGCTCCAGGCCAGAGGGCCAGTGCCTCTGTGTGTGTACGTGTGGGCGGCGGGTGGATGTGCACGTGTGTGTGCATGGCATGTGCGTGAATGTGGTGTGTGCATGCATGTGGGCATGGGTGTGTGATTAATGCCTGTGTGTATGCACATGTGTTTGGGGTGCACGTGGGCGCTCAGGTGTAGGTGACTAAGGGGGGCATGTGTGTGCAATTCTGCAGGGGGAGAGTGTGTGTACACATGGGGACACCTGCTTCTATACATGTGGCCATGTGCATTCACATGTGTGTGCCCACAGGAGATGCTCAGCCACCACAAACCCACTTAGGTGGATGTAGTTGGACAAACACGTGTTTTTCCATTGCCTTAAAGGCCACTCCCAATGGAGCTTGGGTCTTTTGGGGTTGTTTTAGTTTGGGTTTTTTTGTTTTTGTTTGTTTTTGCAGTGCTGGGGGTTGAACCCAGGGCCTCATGAATGCTAGGCAAGGTCTGTACCACAGAGCTGCACCACCAGCCCCTTTTTTATTTTTTATCTGGTGCCTGGATCTTGCAAAGCTGCGCAGGCCTCCTCTGGCCTTGAACTCATGATCCTCCCGCTCCCACCTCCAGAGTCACAGGATGAAGGGCACCAGGTGCCATGCTGGTTTTCATGGGACTGTTCAGCCCCAGGGTCCAGGCAGCAGGGAGGTGGTGGGCAGCGGGTGGGGAGGGGGGAGAAGCTGCTCTCTCCCTGGGCTGAGCCGCTGCATCCTCCGCTGCCTCTGGGGTCCCTCCCAAGACAGGCTCTGCTGAGGGGCTCTGGACTGGGAGGCTGCCAGGGTCCTGTCCTGTGCCACAAGGGCTTTAGCCCTTTCTTGCCCAACCAGAAGAGATTCCCTAAGGGTCCTCTCCTCTCCATCATGGCCCCATGTGCTCAGAAAGCTGGTTCCTTCCTCTGCCTCCCTCCATGAGGCCACGCTGCAGAGCAAGGGCATCCTGCCTCACCCTCCCTGCGTGTCCTCCAGCTCTCCCGCCATGTTAGCTGCTCCCTGCCTATGCACACACTCATCTCTGCATTTCATGGCATCATTTCCTAAACTTTCCCTGCCCAGGCAGGACTCAGGGTGCAGCAGTATGACCATGCTATCACCATTTTACAGATGAGGAAACTGGGGCTCAAAGAGGGAAAGTGATTATCCCCAAAGTAAGACCAGTGGGGTGGACTCAGGGCCCAAACCTTGATGCTTGCCTCAGATTCTGTATGCCTGGGGCGATCCTCACTGTTCTCAGCTGGGGTTCCCTGATGGAATGTGCTATTTTGATCCATGTTTGCTGTACCCTGCTTTGCTACATAACGAGTTCATTCCATTTCCAAAAACACATAATTCAATAGCAGAGAACGAAGTGGTTAGGAAGATCACATCAATAGAAAATAGGAAGAGGAAGCCAGGGTAAAAATTGAACAGCAGGGTGAGACATACCATAAGGAACTCACTAGAGGGACTTACCTACTAGAGATCACCTGGAATAGTGGCTGTAAGATTCCTACTAGCCAAAGAAAAGAAGGAAAGAAGATCTCGGTTCTTCATAGGTAGCCCTCCTCTTGTTCTTACCCTGTTCCCAAGGTCTGTAAACAATGTTCTCCACAGGGACTCGTGGAAAGCTTATCTGAATGGAGTTTGTGGCTTTCAGGGTTCCCACAGCCTCAAACCATGAAGAAGAAGGTGAGAGCTGAGGGACTGCTGCATTTCAGGTCATAGCCTCAGAGAACTTGACTGTGGCCCTATTAAAATCTCCTCTGTCTCCTTTGCTAGCACCTTTACACCTTTTTTGCCTTTTTGCCCAGACCATCGGCTAAGCAAGACCTTTTCGCCTGTTCTCGCCCAGACCACCAATGAGGAAACAGCTTTCCTGCTCTCTAGCCCGGAACTTTGGTGAGGAAAGAACATTCTCCTGTCACCGTGCCCATCAACAAGGAAAGAACCTGCTCTCCGTCTGATCACTGACAAAGCAAGAACTGTCTCCTCGTGACCACCGAGACCACCAACACGGGTGTTTGCCCCTGGAAGGCAAAAGCACCTGAGGCTCTTCTTCCTTTCTCCCATCTCCGCTAGTGTCCTGAGGGCTGCAGGAGTCCGCACCCCTCATCCGAGGGTCCCGAGTGAATTGTGTTTAGTATCTGTGTGTGCGGCAGTGCCACCCTTCCAAACCTCCAGGCCAGACTGGGAGGCACATGCCCCACATAGAGTTGGGGCCTTTCCTCTTTCCAAAAAAATAGAGCTGTCAATCCTACCCAAGAAGCCCCATCCCTGGGTCCCCATCCCTCCCCTTCCTCCACTTCCTCCTCACTGCTCACAGCCCAAAGAATGCCCTCAAGCTTCATGGGGATTCAAACCCCAGGACAGTTGTTTTTCTCCTGACATTGTTATTATCTCAAGAATTCCCTAAAGAGCTTTTATCTCCTCTGCAGAAAGCAAGGAGGAGGGGGAACAGAATGCTCAGCAGTGAGGGATATTCTTGATGAGAGCCCACCATAAATGATATGGAACACCTGTTGGATTAATAGCCCCGAGAGAAGAAAAGAAAGGGCACACTAAAATTATGAGATGGTCCCCAACCTCAGAGAGGTAAAAAAAGGAACAAAAACCATATATGTAAGAATCAACAAATGGGATTTATCAGAAGGGCTATCTGCTAATGATTCTTCCAGACAGAATAAAAGGATTTGAAGTCCACTTAACCGATGTTCCTTATTTTCCAAGAAGGAAATTAAGCCTGAAAGATTGACCCTAATTAAAGTTCTCCCCACTCCACTTGTTCCCTCCTTATAGGCTTCTAATGGTTTATCACCCCTGACTGCTTGATTAAGCTTTGCTTCTCCAGTAGCAGCTATAAAAAAAAAATCTTGTGGCTACTGGAGATAAGATAGCAGCCTCCAAAGCCAGACTTTTCTATACCAGGCTTCCTGGTTGGACCAGAAACTGCCTTCCCTTCCTTTGTTTTATAATCCAAAGGTTAGGAGGACTTTTCCCAGAAATGGGGGAGATAAGAAGCTGCTTCCTCCAAGTCTGTCTAGAAGCTACCTTAATTAAACCAGAGGAACTTGCCCAGAGGGACCCACTAAAGTATTCTTCCTTGCCCTGTGGTGCTAAACAAGGTGGCTGACAGACAAAGTAAGAATCACCATGGGTCAGCCTGCACCTCCTACCTCACAGACGGTGCTACACTAAGTTTAATATAGGGCCTGGAGGCTTTTTTGTTTTAACTTCTCGGGCAATTTTTTTTCCCTCTGCTGGGGATCCAACCCAGGGCCTTGTGCATACTAGGTAATGGCTCTACCACTGAGCTCCACCTTCAACCATAATTTGGTCAACTGAATACAATTCACAGATGATTTCAACACACAGCCAGGTGTGGGAACTGACAGATACATGCATGCCTGGCTGCAAATGGGCAGGAAACCCAAGTGAGGGCAGCATCAGATTTCCTTGGGAGCCCAGTTGTTTTTGTTGGTGCCCTCAAATCACATCCAACTCAGAGCGGCCCTCATAGGGTTTTCAATGGCTAATTGTTTCAGGATTGATTTCAAGAGTGGATTGTCACATCCTTCTCCCATTTTTTCACTGCTGGGAATTGAACCCAGGTCCTCAGAGAGTGCAGAGCAGGCACTCTACCAACTGAGCTGAACCCCAGCCCCTGGAAACACAGTAGTCTCCCCTTATCCATGGTTTTGCTTTCCAAGGTTTCAGTTATGCATGGCAAACTGAGATCCAAAAATATTACATTAAAAATTCTGGAAATAAGTGCGTAATATGAATCTAGGGAAATGAGAAATCATCAAAGGGGAAATGCAGTGCACACACATCGACATTCTAGGCATCAGTGAGCTAAAATGGACTGGCATGGACCATTTTGAATCAGATTATCATATGGTCTACTACGCTGGGACTGACAAAGAGAAATGGGGTTGCATTCATCATCAAAAAAGACATCTCAAGATTTTTCCTAAAGTATAATGCTGTCAGTGATAGAATAATATCCATACACCTACAAGGAAGGCCAGTTAATATGACTATTATTCAAATTTCCACATCTACCACTAAGGCCACAAATGAAGATAGGGAAGATTTCTACCAGCTTCTGCAACCTGAACCAGATCAAATGTGCAATCAGGATGTACTGCTAATTATTGGTGACTGGAATGTAAAAGTTGGAAACAAAGAAGAAGGCTGAATAGTTGGAAAATATGGCATTCGTGACAGAAATGATGCTGGAGATCACATGATAGAATTTTGTTAGACCAATGACCTTTTCATTGCAAATACATTTTTTCACCAACATAAAGAATGATTATACATATGGAGTTGACCAGATGGAACATACAGGAACCAAATTGTCCACATTTGTGGAAAGAGACAATGGAAAAGTCCAATGTCAGATGTCAGAACAAGATCAGGCGCTGATATGGATCAGACCATCAACTGCTCTTATGCAGATTCAAATAGAAATGAAGAAAATTAGAATATGTGTACAAGAGCCAAAGTACGACCTTGACTATATCCCACCTGAGTTCAGAGACCACCTCAAGAAGAAGTTTAATGCATTAGACACAAATGATAGGAGACCAGATGAGCTGTAGCATGAGTCAAAGATATCATTCATGAGAAAAGCAAAAGGATATTAGAAAGACAGGAAAAAAAGAAAAGACCAAATTACATGTCAAAAGACACTCTGAAAATTGCCCTTGAATGTTGAGCAGCTAAAGTAAAAGGAAGACAAAATGAAGTTAAGGAACTAAACATATTTCAAAAGGCAGCTCGACAAGACAAAATCAAATATTATAATGACATGGGCAGAGAGCTGGAGATAGAAAAACAAAAGCGAAGAACACGCTCTGTTTTTCTTAAGCTTAGGGAATTGAAGAAAAAAATTCAAGCCTCCAATAGCAATAGTGAAGGTTTCTACAGGGAAAATACTAAATGACAAAATAAACATGAAGAGATGACGGAAGATATACATGGAGTCATTATACCAAAAAGAATTGGTGGATGACCAACCATTTCTTTAAAGGATGACTAACCATTAAATTGGTGGATGTTCAACCATTTCAAGAGGTTGTATGTGATCAGGAACCAACTGTACTGAAGGAAGAAGTGGACGCTGCCTTGAAGGCATTGGCAAAACATAAGGCTCCAAGAATAGATGGAATACTAATAGAAGTGTTTCAACAAACAAATACAGCACTGGAGGTACTCACTTGCCAAGAGATTTGGAAAACAGCTACCTGGCCAATTTACTGGAAGAGATCCATATTTGTGCCTATTCCCAAGAAAGGGGATCAAACCAAATATGGAAACTATCAAATGATATTAATATCACACACAAGCAAAATTTTACTAAAGCTCATTTAAAAGTGACTAAAGCAGTATATGGGCTGGGCTTTAGCTCAGTTGGTAGAGCGCTGCGCTGCAGTCTCTGAGGTCCTGAGTTCGATTCCCAGCATCCCAAAAATGGGAGAAGGGCCTGGCAATCCACTCCCAAGGCAATCCCGATACAGTCAGCCGTTGAAAACCCTGTGAGGGTCGCTATGAGTCAGATACCGACTCAACAGCACCTAACAACAACAACAAAAGCAGTATATATACAGAGAACTCCCGGAAAATCAATCCAGATTCAGAAGAGGATGTGGAATCGGGGACATCTTTACTAATGTCACATGGATATAAGATGAAAACAGAGAGTACAAGAAAGATGTCATCTATGTTTTATTGACTATGCAAAGGAGTTTCTCTGTGTGGATCATAACAAATTATGGATAACATTGCAAAGAATGGGAATACCAGAGCCCTTAATTGTTCTCAAGAGGAATCCGTACAGGGACCAGGAGGCAGTTGTTCAAACAGAACAAGGGAAAACCATTTGATTTAAAGTTGAGAAAGGTGTGTGTCAGGACTATGTCTTTTCACCTTACCTCTTTAATCTCTATGCTGAGCAAATAATCCGAGAAGCTGGATTTTGTGAACAAGAGTACAGCATCACAATTGGAGGACAACTGATTAACAACCTGTGCTATGCAGATGACACAACTCTGCTTGCTGAAAATGAAGAGGATTTTGAAACATTTACTGATGAAGAGCAAAGAACACAGCCTTCATTGTGGATTGTGCCTCAACATCAACAAAATAAAAATCCTTACAACTGGGTCAATACACAAATTCATGATAAATGAAGAAAACATTGGGGGTTGTCCGAGATGTTGCTTTACTTGGTTCTACAATCAACACCCACGGAAATAGCATCAAGAAATCAAAACACACATTGCATTGGGAAAAGCTGTGGCAAAAGACCTCTTTAAAGTGTTGAAAAGTAAAGATGTCACATTGAAGATGAAGGTGCACCTGACTCATATCATGGTATTTTCAGTTGCATCGTAGGCTTGTGAAAGCTGGACATTGAATAAGGGAGACAGGAGAAGAATTGATGCTTTTGAATTATGGTGCTGGGGATGAATATTGAATATACCATGGACTGCCAAAAGAACCAACAGATCTGTCCTAGAAGCAGTGCAACCAAAGTGCTGCTTGGAAGCAAGGATGGCTAGATTGCATCTTAAGGTTTTTGGACATGTGGTGAGGAGGAACCAATCCTTGGAGAAGGACATCATGTTTGGGAGAGTGGCAGGTCAACGAAAGAAAGGAAAACCCTCCACTAAATGGATTAACACAGTATCCACAACAATGGGCCTAAACATAAAAAAGATTGTGTGCCTGGCACAGAATCGGGGAGTGTTTCGTTCTGTTGTACATAGGGTCACTATGAGTCAGATCCAACTGAACAGCATCTAACAACAAGTTTTAAATGGCACACCGTTCAGAGTCGCATAATGAAGTCTGGCATTTTATTGCTTCATCCTGCCTGGGACCTGCGTTGCCCTGTTGTTCTCCCTGTTCACTGATCACTCCACAGCCATCTCAGTTATCAGATTGGCTGTCACAGCATCACAGAGCTTGTGCTCAAGTGACCCTCAGGTAGTTGCCTAAGGCAACATCACAAAGCCCTGCCACTCACCTCACTTCATCTCATCATGTCATCTCCCATCATCACAGGAGGTTAAGTATGGTATAATATGATATTTAGAGAGGGACCACAGTCACATACCATCTATTTCAGCATTCTGTTATGATGATTCGGTTTTATTGTTAGTTTTTGCTATCTTACTATGCCTAATTTATAAAGTAACTTTGTTGTTTTGTTAGGTGCCATCGAGTCGGTATCTGACTCATAGTGACCCTATGTACAACAGGGGAAACACTATTGTCAGTGCTTCTCTGCTATTCATAGGGTTTTCAATGGACGATTGATTTTTGGGAGTGGGTTGCCAGGTCCATCTCCCAAGCCTACGGTATCTGGTGTTCCTAGGCAGTCTCCCATCCAAGTACTAACCAGGCCCGACCCTGCTTAGCTCCTGAGATCTGATGGGATCGGATGCCACAGGGCTACAACTGCAAAGTAAGTTTATCATGCATAAATATGTATGGGGAGAAAAAAGTATGCACAGGGTTTGGTACGGTCCATGGTTCCAGGCATCCACTAGGGGGCCTTGGTCCAGATCCCTGTGGATAAGGGAACGTACTGAACAGAATAGAAGTTTGGGCTACATGACAGTGGTCTCTCATAGCTCATGAAGGACTATGAATTTAATTCAATGGGAAATGGGGAGCCCCGGTAGGATTCTGATGAGAGGGGTGGTAAGAAATGAGTGTTTTAAGGACAGAAGACAGAACAAGGAAGGACAATGTGTCTGGACTGGGAAGCAACACGATACACTGACTTATTAAGCACAGACATAGTTAATGCACTGTGCCAGGGATCTGGAGAGCAACCAGGAAGAAGAAAACAATCCCCACCTGAAGGAACTTACAATCTAGCTGGAGAAAAAACTCACTGCACATCGGATAAAACTAACAGGGCCCATTTGGCTGCATCATGACTTCTGAGTTGGAACCGGCACTTGAGACTTGTCCTATAGACTCCAGAAGATCTCTTTCTGTAAAGAAACAGACATAGGTGAAGCCAAAGATTTCTTAAACTGGAACATTGGGAACAGATAAGAGTGAGATCAATAATAGTCAAAGATTTATGAGATGGGACTTGGGAGGGCCCAGGCATTTGTAAACTCCAATCTTCATCAGCGTTATGTTATCACATTATAGAAACAGAAAATCACTGATTGTTTTGCACATTACTTGTATAAATATTGTTTTACTTTAAAGGTGAAAATAAAGTCACTAATAGACATTAAAGAGAGAGATTAGCTGGCCTTGAAGCCAGAGATCAGAAAGCAGGAGGAGTCAGTTTTTGTTTGTTCGTTTGTTCATTTGCTTGTTTTGAGTACAGGGGGTTGAACCCAGGGCCTCACACTTGCATGCTTTGCAAGTGCTAGACCACTGAGCTGCACCCCCCCATCCATTTTTGGTTTTCTTTTTACATTTTGAGACAGGATCTCTCTAAATTATGCAGACTGCCTCTGGCCTCGAACTTGCAATCCTCCTGCCTCTGCCTCCCAAGTCGCTGGGATTAAAGGTGTGTGCCACCGCGCCCAGTTGGACATAGTTTTAAACCATAGGAAAATCCAGCTCCTTCATGCACGTGTTCAAAACCGCTTCAGCATCCAGGCCAGTCCTTCTTCTCTTTCCCTCCATTTTACAGGTGAGAAGACAGAGGTCCAGAGAGGGCAGCCCACAAGCCCAAGTTCAAAGGAGGGTGTTCCAGCCCTCCAACTCTGAACCACTGCAGGTCATGGCAGGGGCTGCTGGTCATTGCAAAGAGGAAGCCCATCACAGACCCCCAGTTTCTTCTCCTGGGCGTCAAGTTCATGGGGGAAACACATGAGGGCAAGGGGAAGGGAGGCCATCACAGCCACCATGGGGAAAGGCCATGGCAGTCAACCTCTGTGATGAGCAAGAAAGAGGCCGTCAGCGGGTTCCTGTCCTCTGAAAGGAGGGCTGAGAAAATGGCCTGCTGCCCACTGACGGTGTCCCCTGCAGCCCACCGCACCTCGGGATCCCTGGCACAATGGCCAGGTTCTCTTAGCTCTGTTTGTATGGCAGTGACTGTGGCTGAAGCTGCAGAGGAATCAGGGGCAACTTCCTGTTCACGCTGCCAGCGCAGATTGCTCAACCCCCGGGCCATCCTCAGCCCGGTACCACACGCAGCGGTGCCCGGAGCGTGTTGATTATGCAGCGAGGGCTTTACCTCGTCCAGCCCTCTTCCCGGTCCATCTCCCCTTTCTTTTTGACATGCTCTCTGGAGCCCAGGAGTCTGATTTCCTCACCTTCTCTTTGCACGGCCTTCTTCCAGGGCTTTCTTCCTCCCCCTCCCTCCACCTTAATCCATGTCCGGCTGCCTCATCTCACAATTTAGACTTAGTGCTGCCAGCAGCCTGGGGCATCTGGTCCACGCCGGGCTGCCAGGCCTGAGCCTGCCTGCCCTGTTCGCACCTCCCTGTCTCCACCCTGGCTACCTTCCTGCTGGCGTGCAGTTGCAGCAAGCATCCTTCCCCGATGCCTCCTTACGGCCTTCCTGCGCCGCTCCCACTCTGGTTTTCTTTCCCTCCAGCATTTGTCCAGAATGTTGCAGCCATCTGTCATCGCAGGCTTGTGCAATAACACTTAGAGTTTTGGGGTATACATCCAGATGCTCTCTGCGGGGGTATCTGCCAGGGCTTGCAGGCCACAACTATTATCATCACAGAACATGTATAGGCAATATCTAGATAAGAGGGTATTTGCTAAAAAGCCCGCTAATCTACCTCTTAGTCTTCTAATTAAAATATCTCTCGGACCACCCCCAGATAGTCAGATCTGTCCACTTCAGACATTCAGAAAATGAGGTTCCATGCCTGGCTTATTTCACTTACCATAATGTCCTCCAGTTCTATCCACAGTGTGGCAAATGACAGCATGTCCTTCTTTGCTAAAGCTGAATAATATTCCATATATGTTGTTGTTGTTAGGTACCGTCGAGTCGGTATCCGACTCATAGCGACCCTCTGTATAACAGGGGAAACACTATTGTCAGTGTTTCTCTGCTGTTCATAGGGTTTTCAATGGCAGATTGATTTTTGGGAGGGGGTTGCCAGGTCCTTCTCCCAAGCCTACAGCTTCTGGTGTTCCCAGGTGGTCTCCCATCCAGGTACTAACCAGGCCCGACCCTGCTTAGCTTCCGAGATCTGACGGGATCGGATGCCACAGGGCTACCGATGCAGGCATTCCATATATAATACATCTATATCTCCATCCATTGATTGGCACCTAGGCTGTTTGAATATCTTGGCTAATGTGAATAAAGCTGCAAGGAACACAGGAGAACAGGTATCTTTACAATGTGATCATTTCATCTCCTTTGGTTATATACGCAAAACTGGGATTGCTAGGTTGCATGATGGTTCTATTTTTAATTGCGTTAGAAGCTTTTTTCTGTTTTCCATAATGGCTATACCAGTCTACCTTCCCGGGAGTGAACTAGATTCCCTTTCCTCCATGCCCTGGCTGTTACTATCTCCTGCCTTTTTGATAAGCCAGACACGGGAACAAAATGTTACATGATTTCACTTCTGTGTAGAACACATAGGAGAAAAAGAAGTCAAATACACAGAAACGAGAATCAAACAGTGGGTGCCATGGACAGGAGGCAGTGAGGAAAGGAAATGGGGAGATGTAGGGCAAAGGATACCAAATAGCAGATATGTGGGGTGATAAGTTTGGAGGGCTAATGCACAGTATGAGGACTAAAGCTAATAATACCATGTTGTACTAAAGACTATTGTTAAATAAGTAGATTTCAGCTGCTCTTGTCACAAAAAAGTTAACTATCTGATAAGACAGTTACCTTCATCTGTTTCACTATAGTAACCATCTTACCGTCTATGTGTATCCCATAATATTACGTTGGCAACCTCAAATACACCTAATAAAATTTATTTAAAGAAAAAAAATATGAGGTTCCGTGGCTCTTACTCACCCTTTTTATGGAAAACAAAGTACCAAAGGTACAAAACTGAAGTTATTAAACACTGCCGGAAATGCAGAAGGGAAAACACCCCGTTTCTCTCGGTCCCCACACCACCAGGGCAGAAGCAACAGGCAATATTCTTTCTATCTTCCTTGGAGACCTGCAGAAACAAAGCCCTGGGCAGGGCCTCCCACCTCCCAGCGGCTGAGATGCAGCCCTGCCCCAGGGAAGCGAGTCTGTCCCATGCGCGTGCGCAGACACAGGCAGAGACCGGAAAGAGATTCACTCCGAAAGTAATATGAAATTCCACCTATTATCCAGAAGTTGTGCAAAATTCATTTTGAACTTCTTATTTTAGCAGTGGCATCTGTCCGGTGAATAGGCTCCATGGGTTTACCTCCTGCCATGTAACATGCTTTGAATTTCCTTTCCTTGTTCCAAGCACACCACATTTATGGACTTCAAAGACTAACTCCGGCCGACGTGGTGGCAGACGCCTGTAATCCCAGTGGCTCAGGAAGCGGAGGCAGGAAGATCACAAGTTCGAGACCAGAGGCAGTCTGCGTAATTTAGCGAAACCCTGTCTCAAAAAGTAAACAAATGGGCTGAGGGTGCAGCTCAGTGGTCCAGCACTTGCAGAGCAAGCAAGCTTGAGAACTTGGGTTCAACCCCTAGTACTGCAAATACTAATACTACTACTAATAATAATTTCTTGATCACACTCAGTCCCAGTATTCCTCAAAAAGCAATAACTACAATGATTACAATACTTTTTCCAGGCCCTTTCCTAAAGAGATCAGTGTCATTCAATCCTTTGCCCTTTTGGAGGACTTCATTGTTTTCTTCATCCTCCTCCACTGTGGATTGGTGGATGGGGCTGACAGTGTTCGTGTCATGTGTCACAGTGTCTGTTACTAGGGAGGACAAGCCCTCTTTCTTCTGTTCCTTTTCAAGAAAACAGAGAAAGCAGTTTAGCTTCATTTAGGTCATATGCTAACCCCTGAGCCAATCAAAGCAGGCCAACATGGGTCTCTAAGAACATGACAAATCCCACTCAAATAGATGAGGGAGCTTCCTGAAGCAATAAGAAATCTGATCTCAAAAGAATTAAAGACAAAACACTCAAAACAATAGACACCCACAATAATGTATCTGTGAGTCTGTGTGTTATGACAACATTGGTGCCTGAAGACATGTTTATACATAATACATTGACAAGAATGCACCAAAATGCCAACGTGCAAGATATGCCAGATAGTAGAGTCTAAACAGTGAATAATTTAGATTTGTATAGAAAAAGAAGAGTTAGGTATTAAGTTTACATATTTATGGGTAAGAATTAAAAGAAGAAATATATAAATTATAGTTTCTACAGCAGCAAAGAGGGTGGGGGACACATTAATAAACATCAACATCTGAAGGCAGGATGGAAAAGAAATGCAAATGAAGACAGGCATGGTGGTGAACAGCTATAATCCCAGCATTTGGGAGGCTGAGGCTAGAGGATTGAGAGTTCAAGGCTAGCCTGAGCTAAATAGTGAGATTATGTCAAAAGGAAGGAAGAAAGGAAGGAAGGAAGGAAGGAAGGAAGGAAGGAAAGAAGGAGAAAAAGAAAAGAAATTGTGATGGTTAGTCTTGGTTGTCTACTTGACTGGATTGCGAAGCACCTAAGAAATGAGTAGAGCACACCTCTGGGAATGACCACAAGGATGTTTCCAGAGAGAATTAACTAAGCAGAGAAGACTCACTCTGAATGAGGACAGCACCCTGCCTAATAGACTAGGGTCCCAGATGGACTAGAAGTAAGAAAATGAGAAAGATCAGTAACGAAGGCACGCTCTAGTTATGCTTCCCAACCACCATGATGTGAGCTGCTTTTCTCTGCCACACTCACTCCACCATGATACATGGAAACCTCTGAAACCATGACCCCAAATAAATCTTCCCACCCTTTAAATCGGGAGATGGACCCGGCAACCCACTCCCAAAAATCAATCTGCCATTGAAAACCCTATGAACAGCAGAGAAGCACTGATAATAGTGTTTTGCCTGTTGTACGTAGGGTCACTATGAGTCGGATACCGACTCGATGGCACCTAACAACAACAACAACCCTTTAAGTTGTTTCTGTCAGGTATTTATCACAGTGACCAAAGTTTGACTAACACAGAAATGCAAACTGCACGGAGAGTAAGTAAAAAATACAGAATAAGATGTTTAAAATGAATTCAGATAGAAAAGTAATCACACTAAATATAAAGAGATTAAACTTATTTTTTAAAAGAAACAGAGCATCCATTTGTTTTTTTTTAATCAAGCCATGTACTATCTATAAAAGTGATGCCTGAAACAAAATGACATAGAAAGATTGGAAAGAGCTATATCATGCAAATACTAGACAAAAGTTTGCACACTGATATTAATTTTAAGCAAAATGTATCATTTATAGCAAAAATCATTAACGGCCAGTAAAGAAGAATGTTACATAATAATAAACATGCCACCAAAATTTGATTGCATCTACCAAGATAATCTTGGAACGTATTAAGCAAAAATTGATATGATTGCCACAAGAAAACGAAACTCCAACCATCATCCAGGATGTTAGCTCAGATCCTATAGATTAAGATGGCACAAGATTGGTGAAAATACAGAAGAGTTACAGTATATGAAGGACTGGGATTTAACTCAGTTGGTAGAGTGCTGCTCCGTACTGTCTGTGGACTTGGGTTCAATCCCCAGCACCACAGAAGTGGAAGAAGGACATGGCAACCATTCCCAAAGCAATCCTGAAAAACAATCAGCCATTGAAAACCTTTGAGGGTTGCTATGAGTCAGACCTGACTAGATGTCACCTAACGAGAACAAGACCAAGTCACCAAAGCATGATTAAAATATAACCACTGGTGCAATTTCAGGCAAATTATAAAAGGTAGGAATTTCACACATTATTTAAACATTCAACGTTGTCCACATCCTTTCTCTTATCACTCTGAAAATCATTTACCCATGAATAGCACAACCAAAAACCGATTGGTACTGGGAAATGATTAAATAACCTGGAGAACAAGAGATATTTATAATACTTACTGAAGACCGACAGTTTCATAAAAACACAAAGAAAGCAGTCCTTGACTTCTTGTGATGTTATCAGCTAGGAAAATGGGAGTAGCTCGGGGGCGCAGGAAGGCCGCTAACATCTCCCACCGTCTGTGCCCCAGGACTTGTGGTCCACTAACTGGTGGCCTGCTCATTCTTGGTAGAGCAGGCATTCCCATCTAAGATTTATTGCAGCAACTTGAAGAATAAATTAGTCAAAACAATACTAAATATTATAATAGAATTTTCATGCTGTCTATAAAAGCATCCACCTGCAGCTGTAGCACTGTGACATCTGATCCGGTCAGATCTCTGCAGCTAAGCAGGGTCAGTCCTGGTTAGTACTTGAATGGGAGACCACCTGGGAACACCAGGTAATGTAGGCTTGGGGGAAAGATCCAGCAACCCACTCCCCAAAAAACAATCAGCCATTGGAAACCCTATGGATAGCAGAGAAGAAATAAAAATACTGGTTCGCCTGTCGTACATAATAGGGTTGCTATGAGTCGGATACCGACTCCACGGCACCTAAAAACAACAATAACAATAAAAGCATCCACAGTAATGTGATATTCCCTTGACTGATCTTTACCACCATACCTCCAAGAATGTTTATTGCCCTGACTATGCTGTTATATACGCAAGTCCATATGGGGTTCTGCCTGCAGCCGTAGCCCTTTGGCATCCAATCCCGTCAGATCTCGGAAGCTAAGCAGGGTCGCTCCTGGTTAGTACTTGGATGGGAGACCACCTGGGAACACCAGGTACTGTAGTCTTGGGAGACAGATCCAGCAACCCACTCCCCAAAATCAATCCGCCATTGAAAACCCTATGAACAGCAGAGAAGCACTGACAATAGTGTTTTGCCTATTGTATGTAGGGTTGGTATGTGTTGAATACTGACTTGACGGCACCTAACAACAATATGTGGTTCTAGCTCAGTTGCACACTAAGCCTATGCACTGCTTTGTTCAATGAGCCTGTGATCAGATTATTACAACAGTGTATCTTTCATTATAATAAAAAAAGTATTTTTAGGTGTTGGACCAAATCCACTGGCCCTGTTGAGAAGAGTTCACGATGCATGGAGGAGCCAGGACCTAACATTTAACAACCACTGTGTGAGGGTCTTGCCATCGTACCAGCCCTCTCAGCACTTCCTAACACATGCCACCTTGCTCTGATATAAGCTAGTCCCTGGAAGAAAACATGAATAGCTCATGTGCACCATCACTTATAAGAAGTTGTCTACTCCATGTGTCTATTCCATGGCAGATCCTAGGCCCCGTATTGGGATCCAAAACAAATAAAATAAGGCCCTTGACCTTGAGGAGCTTATGGTGCAATGGAGGAGGCTTGCCTCAGCAGGTAATAACACGACACAGCAATTAGGTAGCCAAGGAGGTGACGAGGGCACCTGGAGGAAGCGGCACAGAGTAGCAGCACCAAGTCATAAAGGTGTTGGCCGGGCAGGTTGTGAGAGAGCAGGCAATAGGAGGCCGGGCTGGGGAGGCCAGGAAAGGAAGGATCAGCATGTGGGGGACCGCGGGGTGTGAAGATAAGAGCCAGCACCATACTGTGGGAGAACTAGGGGCGCAGCACAAAGTGGGAGAGAGCGAGGGGAGAGGGATGGGATGGCAGAAGCAAGCAGGATCCGGGCTGTGGTCTTGTGTGCACAGCTGAACAGGGAGCGACGTGTGCCTGGCTATACGGAAGGCTCAGCTTTACCTCTGCCTCAGAAACCCCAAGTCTTCATGGATCTGGAGGCCCAAGCCTGCCCACTTCCGCTTTATCTTCTCTGGGCTTTGAATCAGCGTTGGCCTTTTGGGCTCTGGTGCTAGCTGCCATCAGATTCATCTTCCAGGAGCCTTCAATGCCTATAAGACACACTTCCAAGTTTGGCATTCAGGGCCTTGTACCAGTTCTCCTGGTCTATGGCCTCTCCCTAATGGTTCTTCTCCTGGCCAGCCCACGTCTCAGTAATAGGACTTCCACTCCTGCAGCCTTTTCATTTACCTACAGCAGCCCACCTGGCCCTCTGCAGCCCAACCCACCATCCAACACTCACCTCACACTGTTCACCAAAGGGTGGCAGGACTTGAGAAAAAGTCTGCCCAACAATGTGGCGTGTCACCCAGGCCACAGGCATTGTCAAGTTCCTCCATGTGTAGTCTCCTCTTCTGAGCTACACTGTATGCTCCTGAGGGAGGGAATGTGCTCATAACTCACTCTTCCAACCAACATGGACCAGAACCTGAGTCATGCTCTGCCACTGTGTTAAGGGAGATGGCTGGTAGCTTGAGAGCGTTAAAGCCCACCACCAAACTGAGGCATCTTAATCAATAGACAGAATGCAGGAGAATGAGCCGGGTGTGGTAGCGCATGCCTGTAATCCCAGCAGCTCAGGAGGCAGAGGCAGGAGGATCGCAAGTTCGAGACCAGAGGCAGTCTGCGTAACTTAGTGAGAACCTGCCTCAAAAAGTAAGAAAATGGGCTGAGGGTGCAGCTCAGTTGTCCAGCACTTGTAGAGCATGCAAGCATGAGGCCCTGGGTTCAACCCCCAGTACCAAAAAAAAAAAAAAGAATGCAGTAGAGTGACAAGGACCCACTTCCTCACTCAGAGAGACAGACAAATTCATACTGGTCCCCCACTGCCAAGAGCGTCTCCCAGCCCACCAGTTATGTCCTCAAACTCTGACACCCACAACATTCTCAATCACCAAACAGCAGGGCACAAAGAATATTCACCCGTGAGAATGGCAATCTAAATTCTGCTTCTGTAAAAATATACTCATAATAAAAACAATAAAGATTTTTGAAGGCAAAATAGCCAGGAGGCTCTTAAAATTGACAGAGCTGGCTTTCGTGTTCTTTTGTTTCCCCCTGAACACTTCAGAGCTTGGGCAGGTGCCGGAGAGACAGAGCTGAGCATAAACAGAACACGGGTCCTCCCACCAAAGGAGACCATGCGCGTGTGCCTAGGGAGTGCTGGGAGGGGATCCAAGATGAGAGAGGAAGGTGAAGGCAGAAGAGGCAACCAGCAGACACCAGCCAGGCTGGCACGTGGAAGTCCTTCCTCTGGCCCTCAGGGAAAACACTCATTTCTTGGAGCAAGAAAAGGCAGGAAGAAGAGGAAGTCTCCGTCTTTGGAGGAAGTTTTGAGAAAAAGGAATAGATTCTCCATGTGCAGCTAGAGAGAACTACAAGAAACATGGAGTGGATGTGCCAGGAAGACTAACTAGCACCTGCCCCGGGGAGGTGCCTTCTATCCTGTCCGGAGACTCTAGTGGGCATGGACGCCATGTCCTATGGAGTGTCAAACCATGCGTGAAGACCATCCAGCACTCCACGGGCTTAGGTGACCTTCAAGGCCATCTGAGCAGGCTGGGCTCACAGAGCGCCCTCCAGAGCAACCCCCTCCCTTACCTCCATTAGAATTCCTGGGCAAGTCCTGTTGCTGCCATTGCCAAAATATGTCCCCCCCTGTTTATTGCTCCCATCTTTGCTGCCAGCATCTAAATCCAAGTCAGGCGGCCTCCTTCCTGGTCTCCTGGCCTCAACACTCATGGCCTGCTCTCCTCACAGAGCCTCAGGGATGTCTCTCTATTGTGTGGGTACCTGTGTCTGTGGGAACAAATAATCACTTATTTTAACTGGCAAATTTAAATTGTACATATTGAGCCGGGTGCAGTGGCACATGCCTGTAATCCCAGAGACATGGGAGGCAGAGGCAAGAGGATGGTAGGTTTGAGGCCAGATGCATCCTGCCTAAGTTAGCAGGACCATGTCTCAAGATAAAAAATAAAAAATGGGCTGGGGGTGCAGCTCAGGGGTAGAGCACTTGCAAAGCATGCATGAGGCCCTGGGTTCAACTCCCAAGTATTGAAAAAAAAAAAACTGTATATATTTATCACCTACAATATACTGTTTTGAAATACATATGCATTGTGGAATGGCTGCATTGAGCTAATTAACATATGTATTTCCTCCCATACCTATGCTTGTTTTGTAGTGAAAACACTTAAAATCTACTCTCAGCATTTTTTTGAGAATCCAGTGCATTGTCACCACGTTGTAGAATAGTTCTCTGGAACTAATACCTCCTATCGAACTGAAGACCACTTGAAGACCAACATCTCCCCATTCCTCTCTCTACTCCTGAGTTCAGTTTATTTTCTTGTTTTTACCATTTGTCTTTTGCTGGTGTTAATTCTCAGGATTGGTCATGGTCGGGAATGCAGTGTACCCTCGCCCGAGGTTCTCCTGTCACTGCTCATGTTTGAATTCCTCCTAAGAAAGGCAGTAGCTTACCAGTTGCGGTGGCACACTCCTGTAATCCCAGCAGCCTGGGGGGCGGCGGGAGGGTCACGAGTTAGAGACCAGAGGCAGTCTTCGTAACTTAGCGAGACCCTATTTCAAAAAGTAAAAAAATGTGCTGAGGGTGCAGCTCGGTGGTCCAGCACTTGCAGAGCATGCAAGCGTGAGGCCCTTGTTTCAACCCCCAGTACCAAAAAAAAAAGAAAGGGAGTGGTTGCCAGCAATGCTTCCTCTCTTCACATTGATGTACTGGTAACACCAGTAGCAATCTCAATGAAACATTCCAGCAATGTCTTTTTTTTTTTTTTGTGGTACTGGGGGTTGATCCCAGGGCCTCGCGCCTGCATCCTCTGCAAGTGCTGGACCACTGAGCTGCACCCCCAGCCCAATCTTTACTTTTAGAGACAGGGTCTTGCTAAATTACAAAGACTACCTCTGGTTTTGAACTTGCAATCCTCCCACCTCTGCCTCCTGAGCCGCTGGGATTATAGGTCCAGCAATGTCTTTAGGGGCGAAATTCTGCTGCCATGTCCAGCTCAACAGCTCCCCTACCTTGACATCCGTGAGTTTTTTCTCTTTCGTTGATATGACTAATGCCATTTTGGAGTCCTGATGTCCACCCAGCCAGGGGCTGCTGGGTAGGGAGTATCTATGAATTAAGTTTTTAAAAACTTCCACAAGGCCAGGAGCAGTGGCTCACACCTGTCATCCCAGTAACTCAGGAGGCTGAGGCAGAAGGATCACAAGCTTGAGGCCAGAGGGAGCATGTATAATTTAGCAAGACTCCGTCTCCAAATAAAACAAGAATTTTAAAGGAGCTGAGGATACAGTTCAGTGGTGGAGTGCTTGCAAAGTATGTGCAAGGCCCTGGGTTCAGCACCCCTAATACTGCAAAAGAAAAAAAATTCCAAAGATAAGTAAGACCATGTGGTGGTATTGTGTGCCTGGTTTATTTCATTTTTGGTAGAATCCTTGTTCTCTGTGCTCTGAGGCCTCTAGTTTCAATCCCCAACACTGCAAAAATGGGAGAAGGACCCAGCAGCCCACTCTCAAAACAATCAGCCACGGAAACCCTATGAATAGCAGAAAAGTGCTGACACAGTGTTGAGCATGTCACAGCATCAGGGAGTGTTTTGTTCTGTTGTACATAGGGTAGCTATGAGTCAGACCTGACTCAATGGCACCTAACAACAACAGTGTCCTCCAGGTTCATCCATGTTGTTGCAAATGACAGGATTTCCTTCTGCTTTTAAGGCTGAATAGAGAGCCAGGCACAGTGGCGCACGCCTGTAATCCTACCGACTCAGGAGGCAGAGGCAGGAGGATTGCAAGTTTGAGAGCAGAGGCAGCCTGTATAAAGCCTATCTCAAAAAGTAAAAAAAAAATAATGGGCTGGGGGTGCAGCTCAGTGGTCCAGCACTTGCAAAGTATGCAAGCCCGAGGCCCTGGGTTCAACCCCCAATGCTGCAATAAAATAAAATAAATAAATAAATAAATAAATAAATAAGGCTGACTAGAATTCCATAGTCTACATATGCCACATCTTCTTTATCCACTTATCTATCAATGGACACTTATGTTGATTCCTATTTTGACCATTGTACAGAATGCAGTAATGAACAGGGGAATGCAGATATCTCTTCAACATATGGATCTCATTTCCTTTAGGTATCTATCCAGATCATATGGTAATTCTCCATTTAATTTTTTGAAGAACTTCCAAACTATTTTCCATAATGGCTATACTAATTTCTGTTCCCACTTGCAGTGTGCAAGGCTGTGCTTTTCTCCAAATCCTCTCTATTGCTGGCTATTTGTACGTTTTCTTTTGAGAAACATATGTTTAGGGGTTTTTGTTTATTTTTGTTTTGTTTTGTTTTGCAGTCCTGGACCATTTTTTTAAAAAATTGGTTTGTTTTCTTGCTATGGAATCATTTCAGTTGCTTACCCATTTTGGATATTAACTCCTTATCAGATCTATGGTTTGCAAATAGTTTCTCCTATCCCATAGGTTGTTTCTTCACTCTGTTGATTGTTTCCTTGGCTGGGCAGAAGCTTTTTAGCTTGATATAATCTTATTTATCTATTTTTCTTTTGAGGTCATATCCAAAAAAAACTCATTGCCCAGACCAATGTCATGAAATCTTTCCCCAATGTTTTCTTCTACTAGTTTTATTGTTTCAGGTCTTAACTCCAAGTCTTTAATCAATTTTGAGTTGATTGAGTATGGTGTGAAATAAGGGCCTAAATTCATTCTTCCCAATATGTATATCCAATTGTTTCAACACAGTTTGTTGAAAAGACAAATTTCCTTTCCTCATTGTATGTTCTTGGCACCTTGGTGGAAAATTAATTGATCGTGAATGACCAGATTTATTTTTGGGGTCTCTATTTTGTTCCATTGGTCTATGGGTCTATTCATATGCCAATATCATGCTGCTTCAATTATTAGAGATTTGTAATATATTCTGAAGCCAGTTAGTATGAAATCTTGAGGATTTTTTGTTTTGTTTTATTTCTGCTCAAAGTTGTTCTTACTATTTGAGGCCTTTTGTGGTTCCATATGAATTTTAGGATTTTTTTTTTTTTGCGTGTAGAAAATGTTACTAGAATTCTGATACGGATGGCACTGAATCTATAGATGACTTTGGATAGTATGGACATCTTAATATTAAGTCTTCCAACCCATGAACATCATATATCTGTCCATTTATTTGTGTCCCTTTCATCAATGCTTTGTAGTTTTCAGTGTGCAGGTCTTTTACCTCCTTGGTTAAACTTATTCCTAAGAATATTTTGTAGCTAGTCAGGAGTGGTGGCACACACCTGTAATCCCAGTGGCTCCGGAGGCGGAGGCAGGAGGATCACAAGTTTGAGACCAGAGGCAGTCTGCATAACTTAGCGAGACTCTGTCTCAAAAACTGAAAAAATGGGCTGAGGGTGCAACTCAGTGGTCCAGCACTTGCAGAGCATGCAAGCACAAGGCCCTGGGTTCAACCCCCAGTACCACACACACACACAAAAAGAATATTTTGCAGCTAAGTACCTCCACATCAAGAAAAATCCTTAAAACTGGGTCAGTAAGCAACTTCATGATAAATGGAGAAAAGGTTGAGGTTGTCCAAGATTTTGCTTTACTTGGTTCTACAATCAACACCCATGGAAGCAGCAGACAAGAAATCAAAACAGACAATGCATTGGGAAAAGCTGTTGCAAAAGTCCTCTTTAAAGTGTTGAAAAGTAAAGATGTCACATTAAAGATGAAGGTGCACCTGACTCATGCCATGGTATTTTCAGTTGCCTCATATGCTTGTGAAAGCTGGAAACTGAATAAGGAAGATAGGAGAAGAATTCATGCTTTTGAATTATGGTGCTGGAGAAAAATATTGAATATACCATAGACTGTCAAAAGAACCAACAGATCCACCCTAGAAACAATGCAACCAGAGTGCGCCTTGGAAGCAAGGATGACTAGACTGCATCTGATGTATTTTGAACATGTCAGGAGGGACCAATCCCTGGAGAAGGATATGATGTTTGGGAGAGTGTCGGGTCAGTAAAAAACAAAAGAAGACCCTCAACTAGATACACTGATGTAGCTATAACAATGGGCTTAAATATAAAAAAGATCATGTGCTTGGCACAGAGTCGGGAGTGTTTCGTTCTGTTGTACATAGGGTCACTGAGTCAGACCCGACTTGACAGCACCTGACTACAACAACATCCTATTCTCAGAATAAGTTAATGTTCCCATCTAACTAGCCATTATGAATAGGGGCCCAAATGCAGGATGCAGTGCAGTGAATCCGTGTTGGGCAGCCACATCATCCACAGGATGGAACCGGCATTGAACATCCCCAACACCCCAGGAGAACGAGGTGACAGTGGGAACAATAACCTTTCTTAGGCCCCATGCCTGGAGCTGAGCACCTTAGCTGAGTTATCCCAGTATCCTCCCCAAAGCTTACAAGACCAGGACCAGTATTATCACACCCACCCTTCAGATGAGGAAAGGAGGCTCGGGAGAGTTAAGTCCCTAGCCTATTATCACAACTCATGCGGCACAGAGCTTGGATTCCAGCCAGGGCTAATTATGTTCTTCCTATGCGCAGAAGCACTTGCCAACTCTCCTGGGAACAGAAGAGGCCCAGTATTACAAAAAGCCTCTAGCTGTCCCCTTTGGTATGCAAACCAAGCCCAAGGCCTGGTAGCAGAATGCCCCACAGGTGTGTCTCTGGAAAAATCTGATAAAAAAAAAATTTTTTTTTTAAAGAGAAGGAAATCTAGTTGGGTTCCCAAGATTTCCCTGTTAGGAGCATGGCAGCCTGGTGCATGCAATTCAAAAGACCATTGTGCATCTGAATTACAGGTAAACAGATGGATAGAATAGTCTCTGTTGACTCACTCAGTTCAGGTCTGGTCACTTAATTGTGGTCTGTTCAAAGGTAAGAACCCAAGTTCTCCACCCTCTGTCAAGATTGCTTTGTCAAAGGCTATAGATCACCTCAACTCACCCAAATCTGAGCTGCATCTAATATAACACAACTGGCCCCCAGCAACTGTGGGAGGGAGAATGGTCAGAAAGATGAATAAAGCATTTCATATACCTGCTCTGGAGAAAAACGAGGGTGCAGTTTGTGCAGTGGATATCATCCTAAACATTAGGTTCAAATCATTGTTTCTTCTTCTCATTATTATTACCATGTGCAGTGCTGGGATTGAACCCAGAACCTCATGCATAAAAGGCATGCCCCCCACCGCCCCCCCCCACTTCCCCCACCCCTGTCCAAATCCCTGCTTTAAAAGTGTCCAGAGAGTGCCGGGCACGGTGGCACATGCCTGTAATCCCAGCGGCTCAGGAGGTGGAGGCGGGAGGATAGCATGTTCGAGACCAGAGGCAGTCTGCATAATTTAGCGAGACCCTGTCTCGAAAGTAAAAAAAAAAAAATGGTCTGGGGGTGCAGCTCAGTGGTCCAGCACTTGCAGAGCATGCAAGTGCGAGGCCCTGGGTTCAAGCCCCAGTACCACACACACACACAATGTATCCAGAGGGTCAAGTTGAAGAATGATAATAATGAAAGACCATGGCTATCACCTCCAATTAATAAAGTCTGACGTGGGGCGTGGCTTGTTACTTGCTGTATGGGCAAAACAATTCTATGCAGTATGTTTGATTGGCCCATTTTTCAGATGAGATTGAGTTGGAGAAATTGCACAGTGGCGCAGAGCTAATAATGAGAGGGCTGAGTCAGAGCCTGAGCCTGAGCCGGACTCCCACTGCCTATGGCCTCCTGCGTAAAGCCCAACACTAGAAGGTGAATGCAGCCCTGAGTTTACCTATTATCTACTTCTTCTTTCAAGAAGCACATTTGGATTTCTGATATAAAGAGTACATTTTGGCTGGGCGTGGTACCTCACACCTATAATCCTAGCCACTCGAGAGGCTGAGGCAGGAGAATGAAAAGTTCGAGGCCAAAGGTAGCCTGCGTAACTTAGGCCCTTGTTGTTAGGAGCCGTCGAGTCAGTATCCGACTCATAGCAACCCTCATAGGGTTTTCAATGGCTGACTGTTTCAGGATTGCCTTGGGAGTGGATTGCCAGGTCCTTCCCCCATTTTTGCAGTGCTGGGAATCGAACTCGGGACCTCAGAGACTGCAGCGCAGTGCTCTACCAACTGAGCTAAATCCCAGCCCAACTTAGACCCTAGCTCAAGATAAAAAGTAAGAAAGGGGCTTGGGTGCAGCTCAGTGGTAGAGCATTTGCAAAGTATGTCAGAGACCCTGGCGTCAGCCTCCCAGTATCACATTAAAAGAAAATAGAAAAGAAATACATTTTAATTCTAGATTGTTGTTGTTAGGTGCCATTGAGTCGGTATCCGACTCCTAGCGACCCTCATAGGGTTTTCAATGGCTGACTTGTTCAGGATTGCCTTGGGAGTGGATTGCCAGGCCCTTCTCCCATTTAATTCTAGATTGGAGATTGGAATATAGGCAATGTGGTTCCATGATCCAGAAAGAACTAAACTTTATATGCGCCGACCTTCCTTTTCCATGTCATTTTCAAGACATGACCATTCACCATTTTCTATTCACTTGTAAAAATATAACTCACATCTTCTCATACGGGCACAGGCTTCGTGTTCCAGACGCCTAAGCTCCTCAAAAGTTGCCCAACACTAGCCAATTGAGCTGATTTCCTTTGCAGAAAAACGAGCATGAGAAATTGTACCAGCTTCCCGTCATCCCATGCAGGGACAGATCTTTACGCAGCAGTTAATCATTTATAGGATTTTTTCACAGCTTGAACAATGCCAGTAATGTGCACCACAAATATAACTTCCCAGAAAGATTAGTTTTCATTGGTTCATTATGTTATAAAACAATCAAATTGCTGTGACATGGAGGTTATCTAGCACTTAGATTGTGGAGAAACAAGTCACTTTATTATTATGGATAGCTCTGATTCCCAAAAGTCTTCTAAGCAAAGTCCAGTACTCTCTATTTTTCCAGCATCGGGTCCACACACTATCAAGCAAAACACTAAGGTTAGCGTAAGATCTGATGTGAAGTACTGAGCAGAAGGACAAGGAATTTTAGTTCACTGCAATGGATGTATGCTGGAGACGCCACACAATGCCTACTGTATTATTAGTACCATCATTTCTCCTGATAATTGTAATTAGAAAGCAATTTGTGAGAGATCTTTTTATCCAGGCTGATGTGTACACAATAGAAATTTAATAGGAAGTCAAATACGGTGCCCAAAACTGTAATCCCAGCAATTTGGGGGGCTGAGATAGGAGGGTCACAGGTTTAAGTCCCGAGGTAGCCTGCATAATTTAGCACAACCATGGCTCAAGATAGAATATATTAAAGGAGGGGAGTTGGGGTGCAGCTCAGTGGTAGAGAACTTGCAAAATATGTGTGAGGCACTAGGTTCAGTCCCCACTACTGCAAAAGAAGAGAGAAAACAGAAAGAAAGAAAGAAAGAAAGAAAGAAAGAAAGAAAGAAAGAAAGAAAGAAAGAGAAAGAAAGAAGGAAAGAAAGAAAGAAAGGAAAGAAAGAAAAGAAGAAAAGAAAAGAAAGAAGAGGGAGGGAGGGAGGGAGGGAGGGAGGAAGGAAGGAAGGAAAGAAGGGAGTAGGTAAGGAAGGAAATTTAACAGGAAAATTACCATAAGATCAGTGATTCAGCCTGGTGCACTAACTCCAAACTTCATGTCTAATTAACTAAGCTCATAAAATTGGTAAGATTGTGAACATTTTGAAAAACTTCTGTGCAATAAAGAGAAAAGCTATCCTTACAAAGCATGCAAGCACGAGGCCCTGGGTTCAACCCCCAGGCCTGGAAAAAAAAAAAAATCCTGGTCTCAGATCTTGGGTGACATCAGAATCAAAGGGTCAGGGTTGGGCTTAAGAATCCTAATGCACACTTCAGTAATTCAGGCACAGATGACCTTTGAGAATTGCATGTTAAAGGGATGCAGCTGGCCTGTTGGGACCGGGCCATCCCTCCCCTAACACACTGCCCAGCAGCAATGCCCAGGCCCCACCCACACCCTACCATCGGCAACAGGAATTCTATTCAGGCCAGCCGTTGCCTCTCACTTTCCTTTACCTAGCTAAGGGCTCAAGTATAATGACAAAAGCCATGCCAACCTTTGGGGTAGTGGCGAATTTGTATTTTATTTATGCGTTCAAAGGCAGGGATTGTCATCGTTGTTGCTGGTAGGTGCCATCGAGTTGAGTCTGACTCATAGTGACCCTATGTACAGCAGATTGAAACACTTCTTCGATTCTGTGCCAGGCACACGATTTTATTTATGTTTAAGCCCATTGTTGCAGACACTGTGTCAATCCATCTGGTGGAGGGTTTTCCTCTTTTGCGTTGACCTGCCACTCTCCCAAACATGATGTCTTTCTCTAGGGATTGGTCCCTCCTGACTACATGTCCGAAATATGTAAGATGCAGCCTGGCCATTCTTGCTTCCAAGGAGCACTCTGGTTGCACTTCTTCTAGGAGATCATAACTCAGAGAGGCCCCTCTTCATCCTGAACCTCCCCGCCTCTTGACAACTGCAGTCTTTGCCTTTCCTTTTTACTCTTTTCTTTCTTCCTCTTTTTTAATTTGTTCTTTTTTTGAAACAGGGTCTCACTATGTACCCAGGCTGGCCTAGACTTTGGGATCCTCCTGCCTCAGCCTCCGCCACCATGCCCCAGCCGCAGTCTTCATCTTATTCTTCTGTCTGGCCTCTTGTCATCTTGCCCTCTCCTTCGTACCTCTCCGGCGCAGGTTCCTGGTCCTTCTCCTTGTTTTTTGTCCTGTGAAGGTTACACTTACCTGGGTGTGGATGGGTCTAATAGACCCGAGCAATATACTTCCGTTCGCCTTGTACACACTAATTCTGCACAAGTGCTCATCTCTTCCACACCTTCCTACAATTAGGCCTACCTGTCAGGTAGCTATGTGAGTGCTTTGGATGAACTTGGTGGTTTGAGATGCAAGAAGGTTTGGTCTCTGAGACCCAACATCACCAGGTATGTTAGTATTTTAAAAAAATTATTGCTGTTGTTTTCAGGTACCATTGAGTCAGGTCCAACTAATAGCAACTGTCTATACAACAGAAAGAAGCACTCCCCTACACTGTGCCAATGCTGGGATTTAGCTCAGTTGGTAGAGCGCTGCGCTGCAGTCTCTGAGGCCCCGAGTTCAATTCCCAGCACTGCAAAAATGGGAGAAGGACCTGGCAATCCACTCCCAAGGCAATCCCGAAAACAGTCAGCCATTGAAAACCCTATGAGGGTCGCTATGAGTCAGACTCGACTTGACGGCATCTAACAACAACAACAACAACAACACTGTGCCAGGCCCGCACTATTGTCAGTGCTTCTCTGCTCTTCACAGGGTTTTCAATGACGGATTGTTTCAGGAGTGGGTGGGCTGCCACAGCCTTCTCCAAGATATAGCGTCTGGTGTTCCCAGGCGGTCTCCTACACAAGGACTAAACAGGCTCAACTCTGCTTAGCTTCTGAGATCAATCAGGATCAGACGCCAGGGTGGTACGGCTGAAGGCTTTAAAGAATTACTATCCTTCTGTTTTTATGCAATATTATGATTCTTATAACAATAACATTGAAAAAAATGGCACCCAAATGATTTCCTGTGTCTATGAAGCCCAATGACCCTTGATTTCCCAAGTTTGCACAACAAATGTTGAATGAATTAGATGAAAAAGATGAGGATGCAAATGGTGTGAATGATTGTGCTTCCCAGTTCCAAAGTGGCTGCAGCTTTAGACAAGGGCTTGAGACCCTCCAATACCTCTTGTGGGTCTGTACTACTTTTAAGTAAAAACAATTACTAAGTACCTCTTACAATTTTGTTCATGCTGTTGTTGTGAGGTGCCATTGAGTCAGTATCCAACTCATGTGACCCTGCGTACAACAGGCAAGACACTATTATCAGTGCTTCTCTGCTGTTCAGAGGGGTTTCAATGGCAGATTGATTTTTGGGAGTGGGTTGCTGGGTCCATCTCCCAAGCCTAAAGCACTTGGTGTTCCCAGGCGGTCTCCCTTCCAACTGCTAACCAGGCCTGACCCTGCTTAGTTTCCGAGATCTGATGGGATCAGATGCCACAGGGCTATGGCTGCAGGCTTTGTTCATATGTTGTTGTTGTTGTTGTTGTTGTTGTTGTTAGGTGCCATTGAGTCAGTATCCGACTCATAGCAACCCTCATAGGGTTTTCAATGGCTGACTGTTTCAGGATTGCCTTGGGAGTGGATTGCCAGGTCCTTCTCCCATTTTTGCGGTGCTGGGAATTGAACTCAGGACCTCAGAGACTGCAGCGCAGCACTCTACCAACTGATCTAAATCCCAGCATAGTAAGTGCAAAATCCCTGTCTGTGTAAAGTGTTCCAGAATGCTCTGTAGAAACTGTGATACTAACTTTGAAACTTAATCCTTTATATCTTATCTTTTATATTTGTCTATAATTGAATAAGCTTCAGTTTAAAAAATCTAAAAGTGACTTTCATTTAATTATCAAAAATGTTTTTGGAATTACCATCAATTTAATAAATTGTAATTCAATCTCTATGCTAAGCAAATAATCCAAGAAGCTGGACTTTATAAAGAAGGACATGGCATCTGGTTTGGAGGAAGACTCATTAATAACATGAATTATGCAGATGACACAACTCGGT
This sequence comes from Pedetes capensis, assembly GCA_007922755.1. Classification (NCBI taxonomy): domain Eukaryota; kingdom Metazoa; phylum Chordata; class Mammalia; order Rodentia; family Pedetidae; genus Pedetes; species Pedetes capensis. The sequence goes on from VMDO01000863.1 coordinate 118,480, forward strand.
TTGCTAAAAGTGAAGAGGATTTAAAATATTTACTGATGAAGATCAAGGAACACAGCCTTCAATATGGATGGTGCCTCAACAACAAGAAAATAAAAATCCTTACAACTGACTCAGTAAGCAACTTCATGATAAATGGAGAAAAGATTAAGGTTGTTCAAGATTTTGCTTTACTTGGTTCTACAATCAACACCCATGGAAGCAGCAGACAAGAAATCAAAACACGCAATGCATTGGGAAAAGCTGTTGCAAAAGACCTCTTTAAAGTATTGAAAAGTAAAGATGTCACATTGATGATGAAGGTGCACCTGCCTCATGCCATAGTATTTTCAGTTGCATCATATGCTTGTGAAAGCTGGACATTGGAAATATGCATATGCATTGGAAAGCTGAGCTGGGATTTAGCTCAGTTGATAGAGCACTGCGCTGCAGTCTCTGAGGTCCTGAGTTCAATTCCCAGCACCTCAAAAATGGGAGAAGGACCTGGCAATCCACTCCCAAGGCAATCCAGAAACAGTCAGCCATTGAAAACCCTATGAGGGTCGCTATGAGTCGGATACCGACTCGATGCCACCTAACAACAACAACAATTGGAAAGCTGGACATATGTTTATGAAAGCTGGACATTGAATAAGGGAGACAGGTGAAGAATTGATGCTATTCAATTATAGTGCTAGAGATAAATATTGAATATACCATGGACTGCCAAAAGAACCAACAGATCAGTCCTAGAAGTGCAATCAGAGTGTTCCTTGGAAGCAAGGATGGCTAGACTGTGTCTTAACATTTTTTGGACATGTAGTCAGGAGCAACCAATCCTTAGAGAAGGACATCATGTTTGGGAGATGGCAGGTCAATGAAAAAAAAGGAAGACCCTCAACTAGATGGATTGACACAGTGGTTACAACAATGGGCTGAAACATAAAAAGGATCGTGTGCCTGGCACGGGTTGTACATAGGGTTGCTATGAGTTGGACCTGACTCAATAGCACCTAACAACAAGAAGAATTTTTATTTTGCTTATAAAATGTTTACAAGGATATATTTTGAAACCAAAACAAATAAAACACTTTAAGAAAGTTTAAACTAAACCATAAAGCCACTTACAACCAAAAGAAATGCCTATACATTGGTCTTAGTGATGCAATGTCACCAGTTATGCTCTGGTTAGGACATGTCACCAGTTAAGTATGAAATTAGTTTGAAGAAGTTTTTACCATTGCTACCATTCATTTAAAAATCAAAGAACTCCTATTCCTAGTTTGATTTATAAAAGCTTACTAAGTTTGCATTTTTCTTTTTTTTCCATTACCACAGTTTTCTTTGTACAATGGGGACCTTCAGGCACTGGCTGGTTTGGGCTGGAACTTCTAGAAATGCAAAAACTTAGACATATTTCCTTGAGGGCAGAGTATGTTTTGTTCCAACCTGTATTGCCTCCCATAGAGACAGTGTGTACAGAAATACAGCACGTGCTCAAAGTCTATCTGGTAAACTAAACTAAAACAGGAAGAGCTTGCGTCCTGGTGGGGAAATGGATACAGAGGCAAGGAAAGAAAGCACAACACAGCCTGTTGGAGCTCCCTGTGGCTCTAGTGGCAATCAGCACAAAGAGTGGCTTATCACTGCATGAATTTCTTATTTTATAGTTCTGGAGGTAAGCAGTACAAACCAGCTCTCCCAAGCTAACGTCAAAGTGTCACAGAGCTGAATTCCTCCTGGACGTGGCAGTGTTGTCACCGGCAATTAAGGGTCCTGCACGCCAACATTGCACCCCAACTTAGCTTGCCCTAAGAAGTTTCCCTCTGGGGACCTCACTCATGGGAGATGCTGGGTCACTAAAAAGAATTTTAGGGAGAGTCAGCAAGAGAGTGAAGCAGTCTGAAGTTTACTAGGTAAGGGAAAGGGATACTACACGCTTCAAAGGGAGCTCTGGTGTGGGAGGGGGCGCTTGGGTGCCTTTACAATGGATATATGTGTGATCTTGTACCCTCTGAACTAACGTTGCTCCCAAAAGGATGTACTTTACAATTTAATCCAAAGTGCTAGGAAAAAACAATCACCTGGTTCCTCTATCCTTCTTTATCTTAAAGAATCTCCTCCTCTGTGAACGAATTCCCCAGGATTGGGGGCAAGAGAGGAGGTGCTGATAAGATGGGTTCTCTTTAGTAGTGTAAGACATAAAGGGGCTTAGGAGGTGTATTGTTTACTTTCACAGATAAGGAAGGGGTGCTGTTAGGATGCATCTGTTAGCTGCCTGGGCATATGTTGATTGCAAACATGGTCCCTAGTGTTTGAACCATTCTCAGAGAAGCACAAGATTACAGTGCTTGCAGGGAGCAAGGTTGCACTCAAAGGCTGCATACCTTTTTAACTCCACATATAACTATTCTAACATTTTCATTTAAAATGTTTCTCGAGATAAATGTCCCTATATAAGCCAACCTTTCACATCAGTGTTCTTAGGAGTTGGTTTTAAGCCAGTGAGACTCAAACCAAATCCCGAGGTGAGAGCTCTCTTCCTTCCCACAACTCCTACATTTTCCCTGTCGTTCCATCCTGCCTCAGGGTGAAGTCATTTTCCTGTTTTTCCAGCTTCTAGAAGCCATCTACTCTCCTTGGCTCATGGCCTCTTCTGCCATCTTAAAAACCCATCACTCCAAACTCTGCTTCTGGGACTATATCTCCTCTCTCTCCTGCTTCCTTCTTACAAGGACCTTATAATTACCGTGGGCCATCAGATAATCCAGAATGATCATCAGATTTGAATATCCTTAATTCAGTAAATATGCAAAGTGCCTCTGTCATATGAAATAACATATTCACTGGTCCCAAAAATTAGGATGAAGGAATGCAGGAGGAAGGACCTTATTCAGCCTGCCTTGCACTCTTCTACAGGAACTGAGAAAGGGGACTACAGGAAGGGAAGCCCATTGGGTAGATATGACAGGAGTTGACATTCTGGAAGACAAACTTGTCAGCTAAGCCTTGGAGACAAGTCAAGTTTGGCATAAGGCCAAGGTCTTGGTTTCCATATTTTGTAAATAGTGTAGATAGATTAATATACTATTTATCTCGTGGGCTATGATGAGAATTAAGTAAGATAATGTATGTAAAGTACTTGGTATACAACGGGTATACAATGTGACTAGTACATAAGGCAGAAAGACAGAGGACTTTGGAAATATCAGAGATGACAGCAGCCCTTTTGAGACTATTCCCCTCAAGGCTTAAAGGATACAGCAAAAGAGAAAATGTCAATGAAAAATATGGTGTCCTAAGAGTGACAAAGCCTGCAGCAGTACCACTGTGGCGTCCGATCCCGTCAGATCTGAGAAACTAAGCAGGGTCGGGCCTGGTTAGTACTTGGATGGGAGACTACCTGGCACATCAGGTGCTATAGCTTAGGAGAAGGACCTGGCAACCCACTCCTAAAAACCAATCAGCCATTGAAAACCCTATGAATAGCAGAGAAGCACTGACAATAGTTTCACCTGTTGTACATGGGGTTGGTATGAGTCAGACACTGACTCAGCAGCACCTAACAACAACAACAAGTATGACAAAAACATTGTGAGGTGCTAGTCTCCTTCCCAGAAGTTACAAGGTCATGTCCAGTGGGCAAGGTCTTCTACCAAAATACTTGGCTATTTCCATTCAGAAGAAAAAGCAGTGGGGGTGTAGTCAAGCCAAAGGAAATGCCCTGGCCCCCATCAGGAAGCTGTTTCCACGCAACCAAGCACTAAGCTGAGTTTCTTTAAAACCCCGGGTTGGGTTTGTGAGAAAAATAAGGCTGACAAGGATCATGGTTCTGATCACAGTGGTGGATGGACGACTGGCTGGACTGTGCGGCTCGGTGCCGCCTGCCTCCCCAACCGGCAAAGCTGGTGAGTCTGGGACTCAGGGCTGCCGTAGGCGGAACATCTGTGTTCTTCCCCTCCCCCAACAGACTTCAGAAGCCGAAAGTTGATCCTGAACATGATGGAGTTTGGAAGCGGGGGGTTTTGAGAGGTGATCGGGGCTGTGAGCTTAATCCCTTTATTAAAAGGACCCCAGAAAGATCTCTCCCCCATACATGGACCCAGCAAAAAGATGGCTGTCTCTGAACCAGGAAGACGGCCCCTGCCAGACACTGAATCTGCCAGCACTTTGACCTTGGTCACCCTGCACAGAGCAGCGGGGGTGGGGCAGGGAGTGGAGTGGAGTGGACTTCCTTCTCAGGCAACATGATTTTTCTAGCAACTGGATGTGACTGATGGACGCTGGCCCAGACATCGGTGCATTTCCTGAAGCCCGGGGCTGGACGGTTCCCCTGGTTGCGTAACTTACAAAATATGTTACGCTCACAGGTGTCTCCCGTCTGGGAGCTGATTTCCTTCTCCTTGGCACAGATGCAGCGGTTGAATGGTGTCCTTATCAAGTCCACATCGACCCTTTTCACAGGGCGGTGGACTTCTGACTGCGTTTCCTCTTTGGCACCTACCTTTATTGATTCTAACATCTGACTGGCTTCCAAGGCAGTGGAAGTGGCTGAGGATAAAAACACAGTACAGAAGGGGGCGTCTGAGGACACCAGAATAGAAGCCACGAGAGACCACGAGAGACGAGGTGGCTCTGGCGAGGGTCAGGTGGCCATTTTTAGCAATACGGTTGGCATGGCTCCATGTTTTCATGAATCAAGACTCTCTCCTGTGGTTACAAGAGACAAAAACCTAACTGGAAGCTCTCAAGCACAAGGGTGCCTCGTGGTCCCCAAGGGCCAGGATGCTGCCAGTCCCCAAGAGTGGATGGCAACGAGGGACGCGGATCCCTCAGGACGCTCTCCCTCCCTTCATCTATGTTCCTTCAGTGTTCTAGAAGTCTCTCGCTCACACTTCTTTTCTCCCTCTCTCCAGCTGGGTTTTCTCTGCTGCTCAAGGAAAGCTCAGGCTGCCAGCAGCTCTTGAATTTGTACCTGTTCCTTTCAAAAGACTGAAACCTTGAGCCTAGAACCTTAGTTCCAACCTAAAAGGTCAACAAATGGGAAAGCAGAGCTTCACACGGCACTTACTTGTTGTTGTTAGGTGCCGGCAAGCTGTGTCCAACTCATAGCAACCCCATGTACAACAGAATGAAACACTAGCCAACACTGTGCCAAGCACACGATCTTTCTATTTTTGAGCCCCATGTTGCAGCCACTGTGTTTCTTCTCATTTTGAGTCATGCCACAACAGCAAACGGAGGTCCCAGGGGTTTTACTCCATTCCTGTCATTAAGGTCGACTCTACTTTGAGGAGACAACTCTTCCTCAGTCATCCTTTGAATGCCGTCCAGCCTGGGGGCTCATTTTCTGGCACTATATTTGTCAGTGCTTCTCTGCTATTCACAGGGGTTTCAATGGCTAATTGTTTCAGGACTGGGCTGCATAGTCCTTCTCCCTTGTCTGTCTTAGTCTGGAAGCTCAGCTGAAACCTGTCCACCGCAGGTGGCCCTACTGTTTGTTATCTGAGATACTGGTGGCACAGCTTTCAGCATCACAGCAACACACAATCCCTCACAACATGACAAGCTGATGGACACGTCGGGGCGCTGCACTTAAATGGTATTACATAAGGTGGGGAGACCACTGTCTCCACCATAGAATTGGGGCCAGGAGGAGACTGGAGGACTGGGGAAGAGAGGGTGGCGTTTTAACCACTTCGGGCCGCCACTGTCCTGGTCCAATGCGCTGCCCCAGGAGGTGGAGCTACACGGGAGGACGCGGCTGCTTGGGTGCCTGGCTCTCTGTCTCTGTGAATTGTGTGGAAGGGCAGCTCCAAGAAAAGTTGTGAACAGGACAAAGAGCACTAGGCAGAAAAACAAGCAGATGCTCCGCGCAGAGTACTGGCACTCAGGCAGACAGCTGCCCCAGAGGCTGCCTCAGGCTTATTTCTGGCATGATGCTACCGTCCCGAACATTTCAGCTGCAACTCAACCCAAGCAGGAGTTCACCAGCTAATATTGGAAACGGAAGTGCCTTGGTAAGCAGCACAGCATGGCAGAGGGGAATGGGAGCCCGTGCTCTAGAAATCGGATGTTTCTTTCTCAAAGATAAGAGCATGGAGGATGCCACTTCACCTTAAATACGCGACATGCTGCGGTGCCAAAGGAAAGTGGATGGGCTACTGGGTGGCCCCAGTAGGCTGCATGGGGTCAGAAGAATGGACCTTACAGCTGGGTGCAGTGGCGCACACCTGTAATCCAGCGGCTCGGGAGGCAGAGGCAGGAGGATCGCAAGTTCGGGACAAGAGGCAGTCTGTGTAACTTAGTGAGACCCTGTCTCAAAAAAGTAAACAAAAAATGGGTTGGGGGTTCAACTCAGTAGTCCAGCACTTGCAGAGCATACAAGCGTGAGGCCCTGTGTTCAACCCCCAGTACCGCAAAAAACATAAAAAATAAAAAAAGAATGGGCCTTACCAAGACACAGTTTTTTGACCCAATAAAGGACTGAGTTGCTTTTGGGGACCAGGAGCCCTGATTCCTGGAGGTGTCCATAGGCAGGGCAGCTCAGGCATTTGCAGGTGATGTGGAGGAAAAGGGGACTGAAAATGGCTTTTGCATTTCTTCCATGGTGAAGAAGCCACATGGCCTGTTTCAAATGGGCCCCTCACATGAAAAGCATGTCAGAATGAATCACATTAAGGTATACCTTAAAATTTTCCAATTAAAAAAAATATACTCCCACATCTCAAAAAGCCCGAAGCCAGGGGTAAGCAGATGCTTCACACAGCAAGCAGGACACTAGACATGCCTATGAAGGTCTTCATACATTTCCCACTCCTTTTTCATTCATTCCTCAGCATTCATGCCTTGTCAGTCAGCTTATTGCCACTGTAACAAAATACCTGACATAAGCAAGTTAAAAAGAGGAAAGGTTTATTTTTGCTCACCGTTTCAGAAGCTCCAGTCCATGGCGCCTTGGCCCAGTGGCTTCGGGCATGAGGTGAGGATGAATATCATGGTGGTGGGAGGATATGGTGAAGGAGGCTGCTCACTTCATGGCAGCCAGGAAGCAGAGAGAGACAGAGAGGGCCAAGGGTAAGATAAGCCCTCCAGAGGGTCACCACCACTGGTCCACCTCCTCCTGGTAGGTCCCATCTCCTAAGTCTCCACCACTTCCCAATAATGCCATCAAATGACACCTCCATCCATGAATGAATCCACTGATTCAGTCAAAGCCCCCATCGTCCAATCACCTCTCAATGACTGGATTTGCCAGCTGGGGACCAAGCCTTGAACACATTAGCCTTTAGGGATATGTCATACCCAAACCATAACAATGCCCCGTGTTGTCTGGCCTGGAGAGTCCAAGCATGGGGTTGCTGCTCTCGCGAGGCTTATATTTTAGCAGGAGAAACTAGCAAGAAATAAGCAAGTCAGTGAGGATGGGCTGCACAGAAGGGAGAGGTCAAAGGTGGTGAGGAAAAATGACAGAAGGTGGTAGGTGGGCTCTAAGTTCCTAGCCTCCATCTGACAGTGCTGTCCAACATGGGGCTGGAAGACATTACCCATTACTGCTACAGAATCACACATTTTTCCTCTTAAAGCTTCCTCCAGGCATGGGTCCCTTTCACACCCAGGTGGCTGACACTGCCCTGGAGTTACATGAAGCCAGTTCACCACCTAGTGGACATATGTCCACCATCAGCACAGCTACAGTGTTCAACAGGTCCTTTTCTTCTACTATAGTAAGCATATAGCCTAGTAGTAAATATTTTCAGTGTGCTACATGTCAGATGTAATCTGCCTGCCTCTCTGTATAAGTCAGGGGTCTCCAGAGAAGTAGAACCAACAGGATGTATGGAAGAATCTAGAAAGAGATTTACTCCGAGAGACAGGTTCATGTGATTATGGAGGCTGAGAAGTCCCATAATTGCATCTGCAAGCTGGGAGCACAAGAAAGTGAATGGCACTGTTCCTGTCCAAATCTGAAGGCTAAGCAGCCGGAACACTGACCTCTGAGGGCTGAAAACAGATGGTCTGTAGAGAGAAATTGTGAGGAAATTGGCAAAAATCCCCAAACTGGGAAAATGGCTAAATCTAGGGAAAATGAAAGTAACTTGGTTAGACATTTGTACAAAACCCTTCACAAATCCCCCGAACCTGATTGGACAATTGGACTTAAAGCTGATTGGCTCAGGCCATTCCGGGCGAGCTATATAAGGAGCTGTGCTACGGCAGCTCCACCCTTTTCGCCTCTCTCTCACCCGGACCATTGGCAAGGAAACAGCTCCATCATTTTGGCCCAGATCTTCAACCACCAACAAGGAAAGACCCCATTCTCGCCTGGACCACCGATGAGGAAACAGCTTTCCCACTCTCTCGCCCAGACCTTTGATGAGGAAAGAATGCTCTCCCACGGGGACCATCAACAAGGAAAGAACCCGCTCTCCTTCTGATCACAGACGAAGCAAGAACTGTCTCCTCATGACCACCGAGACCACCAACATGGGTGTTTGCCCCTGGAAGGCAAAAGTGCCTGAGCTTTTCCTTTCTCCCATCTCTGCTGGTGTCCCAAGGGCCGCAGGAGTCCACGCCCCTCACCCGAGGGTCCCAAGAGAATTGGGTTTAATATCTGTGTGTGTGGCGGCACCACCCATCTGAACATCCGGGCTGAGCTGGGAGGTGCATGCCCCACATAGAGGTGGTACCCGAATGTGGGGGCCCACAATGGCCCTGTCATAGAAGAACAAACATGCCCTTCCCTGCCTTTTTGTCCTGCCGGGGCTCTCTGTGAATTGGATGCTGTTCACCTGCAGGGGTGGGGGTGATCTTTTTTGCTCAGTCTACTGATTGCAATGCTAATTGCTTCCAAAAATGCCCACCCACATGTTCAGAAATAGTGCTTCACCAGCTGTCTGGGCACCACTTAGCCCAGTCAAGCTGACATATAAAATTAACCATCATGCGGATAAAGAGAGACCGGGGATACAAAACAAACCAGTAAGAGGAAGAGGCCTTGTGTGGGCAGGGAGCGTGTTGTACCAGATTTAGCAGCCCAAGCACCATTAATAGGCCTTGGCGGGCTGGAGGAGGGAAAGGAGGTGAGGACATTAGCCAGGCAGGTACAACCAGGTAGGGGGACAAAGCAAGGAGGCAAGAGGCATTGCCTAAGAGCCCAGCAGAGAGGGGAAGTGACTCCATGGAGGAGGCAGTGCTGATCTTTGTCACAAGTCACTGTCCCCACCCTACCACAGCAGAGGGGTCCATGTACCTGTTGTTGTTGTTGTTGATAGGTGCCGTCGTGTCCGTGTCCGACCCATAGCGACCCTCGACCCTCGTAGGGTTTCCCATGGCTGATTGTTTCAGGATTGCTTTGGGAGTGGGTTGCCAAGTCCTTCTCCCATTTTTTGCAGCGCTGGGAATCAAACCCAGGACCTCAGAGATTGCAGAGCAGCACTTTACCAACTGAGCTAAATCCCAGCCCCATCCATGCACCTAGGGTGTAGAAATGTGTGGTGACGCTGGCCTACCTAGAATACTGCAGGGCCACAGGGACCCAGAAACAATTGCACTTCCTGTCACACCCACTGGTCTCATTAGTCCAGAACAGATTTACTTTCATGAGGACACATGCTTATGTCATGGGACAAGGATGGGGTCAGAGCACTGGCAGGGAAGTTGGAGAGGAGCGCAGCTTGGAGCCACGTGGGAGCCAACCGCCATGCTTCCGGCAATTGTGATGGGATTTTCCATTTTTATGCCAAGCTAACTCTCCTTGAGCCTGATGGGACAGTCTTCCTTTGGGAGTAGATCTGCAACTTGCCCCAGTGGGGCCTGCAGCTGGGGGGCATGACAGAGTCCTCTTCTGGGTCATACAGGCCTTTCTTCTGACTCTTGACTATGTGCCTCATAGTGTTCAGGATTTTTAAAAAATTTTCCAATTGTCGTTGTTGTTAGGTGCCGACCATAGTGACCGTAGGTACAACACTACCTGATACTGTGCCACGCCCAGCACTATTGTTAGTGCTTCTCTGCCATTCATACGGTTGTCAATGACTGATTGGTTTTGTTTTTGTTGTCCTTGGGAGCTGGGTGGATGCAGGGGTGGACTGCCAGGTCCTTCTCCCAAGCCTACAGCACCTGATTTTCCCAGGTGGTCTCCCATCCAAGTACTAACCAGGCCCAACCCTGCTTAGCTTCCGAGACCTCAGATCTGACAAGATCAGACAGATGCCAGGGGTCTATGACGGCAGGCTCAGTTTTTAATTAGTAAACTTTATTTTTACAGCAACTTTAAGTTCACAGCTACATTGTACAGGAAGTACAGAGAATACTCATACACCTCCGGCTCCCCATTGTCTCCCTACTATTAACATCCCTCACCAGAGTGGTATATTAGTTAAAATTGATAAACCTACACTGACACTCACTATCAACCAAAGTCCACAGTGTCTAGCAGGGTTCACATTTGGTTTTGTACATTTGGATTTTGACAAATGTATCCACCTCAGTGTGTCCTTCATGGCGATATCATATAAAATAGTTGCACAGCCCAAAAACTTCTCTGTGCTCTGCCTGTCCATCCCTCCTTCCCCCAATCCCTAGCAAACATTGACCGTTTTACTCTCTCCGTAATTTTGCCTTTTCCAGAATGTCCTGTAGTTGGGATCATCTAGTGTACAACTTTTTCAGATTGGCTTCTTTCACTTGTTGTTGTTGTTAGGTGCCTTTGAGTTGAGTCCTACTCACAGCAACCCTATGTATAACAGAATGAAACACTCTCTGACACGGTGCCATACCAGGCACTATTGTCAGTGCTTCTCTGCTATTCATAGGGTTTTCAATGACGGATTGTTTTGGGACTGGATTGCCAGGTCCTTCTCCCTAGCCTGCAGCACCTGGTATTCCCAAGTGGTCTCCCATCCAAGGACTAACCAAGTAGACCCTGCTTAGCTTCAGAGATCAAGCAGGATTGGATGCTAGGGTGCAATGGCTACAGACCCTTTCACTTAACCACATGCACTTAAGCTTCCTCTACATCTTTTCATGGCTTGGCAACTCATTTCTTTTTGGCACTGAATGACACTCCATTGTATGGATATATTGTAGTTTGTTTATCCATTAGCTACTGAGGGACATCTTTGTTGTTGTTGTTGTTGTTGTTAGGTGCCGTCGAGTCGGTATCCGACTCATAGCGACCCTCATGGGGTTTTCAATGGCTGACGGTTTTGGAATTGCCTTGGGAGTGAATTGCCAGGTCCTTCTCCCATTTTTGCGGTGCTGGGAATTGAACTCGGGACCTCAGAGACTGCAGCGCAGCGCTCTACCAACTGAGCTAAATACCAGCCTGAAGGACATCTTGTTGTTGTTGTTGTTAGGTGCCGTCGAGTCGGTATCCGACTCATAGCGACCCTACATACAATAGGCGAAACACTATTGTCAGTGCGTCTCTGCTGTTCATAGGGTTTTCAATGGCAGATTGATTATTAGGAGTGGGTTGCCAGGTCCTTCTCCCAAGCCTGCAGTATCTGGTGTTCCCAGGCGGTCTCCCATCCAAGTACTAACCAGGCCTGACCCTGCTTAGCTTCCGAGATCTGACAGGATGGGATGCCACAGGGCTACGGCTGCAGGTAAGGACATATTAGTTGCTTCTAATTTTTGGCAATCATGAATAAAGCTACTGCATGCAGGTTTTTGTGGGGGCATGAATTTTTTTTATCCAGAAATGCTTTTAAGTAATTTTATTCTTTGTGGATTTTCAGCTTAATACACTACCAATTAATTGCTACTGATGAGAATTTTTCCTGTTGTTCACTGATGTTTCCCTACCACCCCCCACACCCCTGCAGCTCGAGACCTGGAAGCCAGCAGGGCAGCTGTGGTTAGGCAATCTGATGCACACACTTGACCTCTGCACTGGGAATCTGGAGGCACACAGGCCAGCTTCTACTCTCAGCTCTGACCATCCTTGAATAGGGTAGGCTGCCTCGCTGAGCTCCTGCTTCTTCCCCTACAAAGAGGGGCATTGACTCAGGGGCTATGGGCTGGTGACTATACAGACTTAGCATAGTGCCAGGCACAAAACCAGGGCACAGGAATGAGAGTGTGACTAAGGGTAAAAGTAGTCAATGACCTGCCTAGCCCCTAGCTGGATCACCATCCCTCAGAGAACATTCTCTTGAGACATCCGTTCACTTTGCTCAACTTCCCTTAGTCCAAGAGAGCTGCCCATGTTCTTCTACATTGACCCCGCCCTCCTCAGTTCCAGTCATTAAGCCATCCATGCGATTAATTAATGAGGAGAAAGGCAAGAATTACAAACCAGAAAACAGCTGGAAAATGAGGAGTCTCAATTGTGGGTATCAGAGGAAGTAGGAGACCTATGCTATTGATCTCTCAGCCTCCTCTACCCTTTTGGTACCAGGGGCCAGTTTCATGGAAGACAATCTTTCCATAGATAGGGGGTATAGGGGATGGCTTCAGGATATGAGCCAACAGTGAGTGACTGTAAATACAGATGAAGCTTCACCTGCTCTCCTGCCACTCACCTCCTGCTGTGCAGCCCAGTTCTTAACAGGCCACAGACTGGTACTGGTCCATGGCCTGGGGGTTGGGACCTCTGCTCTCAAGCCCATTCTCTATGCTCAAGCACCAGCGCAGGACCTATTCCTCACCCTGGGTTTTGCTTCAGCCTCCATGTGCCAGGTCCAGTGACACAGCAGAGGAGAAGATGATGGACAAGGCACAAAGATGGCAAGACACCCGGAGCTCATGGAGCCTGAGCGGTGAGGTGGGAAGAGGTGTCCTCACCTGCTCTCCCTTACCGACCACAGCACACATGACCTTCCATGGAGGCAGTGTCCATGAACCACGGTGAGAACTTACCAGTCTCACAAAATCTTCACACACCAACCCAAACCTGTGTCCTACAGGTTATTCTTTACTCTGATAGAGATGCCATGGTTCAATGTATATTCTTTATTTTTCTTTTTTTCTTTTTGGTACTGGGGATCAAACCCTGGGCTTCGCACCTGCTAGGCAAGGCTCTTCCAGCCCTGGTTCAACGGTATCCTTCAATTACAAACGTCACTGTGCATCAGATTGAGATGATCATGGCTCCAGGGTTAAGAAAGAGGGCTCTGGAGCCAGGCTCCATGGGTTCCAAGGTGTCAGCAACCCAACCTCTTTTGGGGTGACTTCAAGCTAGTCATTTAACTGCTCTGTGCCTCAATGTCCTCATCCATCAAATGAGGAGTCTAGCACTATCTGCCTCCTTAGCAGGCTGTGAAGTAACGTGCATATAGCACACTGTCACACTCATGGTAGGTGAGAAACAGACTGGGTGACAAAGGATCAGCTGCTATGCACACCAAGCTTACCTCCCAGGGAGATGCAGGGACATAAAGAGAGCCACTTTCTATTTAGCTTAAAATTAAAAGTGCATCTGTTAGGGTCTATTTCATTTGCTGTTCGCTGGCTCTTGGCCGGGGTCCTCCATCCTGGGGACTTTAGAAGCTCTAAGAAAAACAACTGCCTAGGAGAAAACCCCTGCTTCCTCCGCATGCACTTCACCCACATGTGGTGGTAGGGCCGCGGGAGCTGGCCCAGCTGGGTCCAGACATAGGCTGCAGAGCGTGGGCAGCCCAGCCTGGCTCTCCAGAACCAGGTCCAGCACCCTGGTAAGGCCAGGGCCTTCTGACGTGTGTTTCCAGCCGGAGGACATGATTTGATTCTTAAATTGGAACCTTGCTTGGTATTTTCACTCCTTTTGTTAAGAGATGTCATCCCTTCAGCGGGTCCCCAGGCCTCTAAATCGTCGAGGAGTTGCCTGCCGGGGACCCTCCTCATGGCCGAGTGAGGCTCCCATGAGAACCCTCAGGGGCAGACACACCACACGGTGACTTGTGCCCCTGTTCCAGGATGTGTTGGACAGGACGGCTGCCACACGGGTCATACAATGGCCAGAGAGAAGGCGGCAACGTGGAGTGGAACATTCTAGAGTCTTGTGGACATTCACAAGCTGGCAGTTTCTAAGCCTCAAGTGACCTTTACATTCATGGGTTCATGGAACAAGACAACAATTACAGGACCTGGTGAGACAGACAATGGTGAGTGGGGGCCGCATCTGGCCCTGCCTATTCCAGCTCTCGGCCCTTCCATTTCCCCACGCGCTAAGCGGCCGCTTCATGTAGCAGCACTCACTCCTCAGGCTGCTGGGAGGAGCCACACGGGTCAGCGAGGGTCAAGCTGGTTATGATGACCACGGGCAGGGGCCGGCACCTCGTGCATCATTCGCCACCCACTCAGACCCAGGCAGGTGCCAACACAGGCTGCTTCTCACAGACAAGGAAAGAGCAGTCCAGAGAAACTAAGGGACTTGCCCCAAGTTTCATGGCTGTTGTCATTGTTAGGTGCCATCAAGTCAGTATCCAACTCATAGTGACCCTGCATACAACAGGCAAAACACTATTGTCAGTGCTTCTCTGCTGTTCATAGGGTTTTTAATGGCGGATTGGTTTTGGGGAGTGGGTAGCGGGGTCTGTCTCCCAAGCCTACAGCACCTGGTGTTCCCAGGTGTTCTCCCATCCAAGTACTAACCAGGCTGGACCCTGCTTAGCTTCTGAGATCTGATGGGATCAGATGCCACAGGGCTATGGCTGCAGGCCAGTTTCATGGTTAGTGAGACCCAGATTTGAACCCCTTGCAACTGGGTCTCACGCGGAGTGTTTCCAAGGAAATCTCACCACCTGGCCTGTCCCTCCACTCCCGGACCAGTGCTTGAGGACCAGTGCTTCAGGCCTTTTCCAGGCTGTACTCTGCATTCCATACACACCACCCACCGCACCCCCCTGAGAGCAAGGCCCCCTGGTGCTCGTCTGGGCTCTGCCCACCTCTACCTCCTTCCCAATTCTCTCTCCCCATGTGCTCAGCACTACCCTACATACATGGAGGCCCCAGAAAAAGTGCATTCAGAGCGCCTGGAGCAGTAGCGCACGCCTGTAATCCCGGCAGTTCTGGAGGCAGAGGCAGGAGGATCGCAAGTTTGAGAACAGATGCAGTCTGCGTAACTTAGTGAGACCCTGTCTCAAAAAGTAAAAAAAATGGGCCGGGGATGCAGCTCAGTGGTCCAGCACTTGCAGAGCATGCAGGCGCGAGGCCCTGGGTTCAACCCCCAGTACTGCAAAAAAAAAAAAAAAAAAAAAAAAAAAAAAAAAAAAAGACCAGTGAATTCACAGGGAGAGTGCCTTCAGGGTGATTCTGTCCTGAGCTGATGGACAGTTGCATCCTGGGGGTCTAGGAGGTGTAGGCCTCCTTGTGCTCGTCCACAGACTGACACGGACTTTGTCCACCAGCGAGGCACCTGTGGCCTCAGCATTGGAAAAGGCCCTGCTGCGGCTCAGAAAGGAGGCCTCAAAGTAAGAAGCTTTGGCGTGCTGAGCCCAAGAAACTGCCTCAGAACCACGCTGTCTCTGACCTCCCCCATCTCTGACCATCTTGGCCCACGGTTCCGCTCCCCAGGGGTAAGACAGGCTCTCACTGAATTTCCAGAATGCTCCCTTACCTGAGGAAGGGTAGCTTCTTTCCCAGAAGGGGTGCAATTGGTATGGAATAACAGGAATCACCAGGAAAGATTAACCAGGGCAGGGTGGGTCTAGGTCAGAGTCCTACCCCCAGCCCAGCAGGCTTTTGCACCCTTTCTTCTGGGGGCGGGTTCAAGAGATTGCCTAGGTGGCCTTATCTGCATAATAAAACCCCCTTTGTTCACAGCGCACCTCCAGCCCTGCCCTTCCAGTAACTAGTCCCTGGAAGGAGAGGGAGTTTGTCCCTTGCCATCATCATACTTTGGGCCACTCATTTCTTCTAAGAATGATTTTCTACCCGCCCTTTCCCTCTTCCCTGTGAAGCGGGTGCTTATGCCTGACCCATCTGCCCCTTGCCTGCAGCCATAGCCCTGTGGCATCCAATCCCATCAGATCTCGGAAGCTAAGCAGGGTCCAGACTGGTTAGTACTTGGATGGGAGACCACCTGGGAACACCAGGTGCTGCAGGCTTCGGAGATGGATCCAGCAACCCACTCCCCCCAAAAAATCAATCCGCCATTGAAAACCCTATGAACAGCAGAGAAGCACTGATAATAGTGCTTCACCTGTTGTATGCAGGGTCAATATGAGTCGGATACCAACTCGGTGGCACCTAACAACAACAATCTGCCCCTTTCTCTGAGTGTCCTATTTGTATGTCTTTTTCCCACCGACGCTCCGTTCATTTCTGTGAACCTTCAGAGGGCGTAAGGGGAATCTCACTTCCCTACACACGGTGGCTCCTGACAAGAACCCCCATGGGATGCAATGCACAGGGTAAGGCTAAGGCAGAATAGATAGACAGGAAACGTGGGGGACACGGAGCTTCCACCCCAGGGTCTGGTTTGAATCTCTGCACCTGAGAGTGGAGAACTTTGACACAATTCCTAAGAAGACAGCTGTGAGGATGGCCTGCATGTTGTTGCTGTTAGGTGCTGCAGTCATGTACGACTCATGTTGTTGTTGTTAGGTGCCGTCGAGTCGGTATCCGACTCATAATGACCCTTACAGGGTTTTCAATGGCTGTTTCGGGATTGCCTTGGGAGTGGATTGCCAGGTCCTTCTCCCATTTTTGTGGTGCTGGGAATCGAACTCAGGACCTCAGAGACTGCAGCGCAGCACTCTACCAACTGAGCTAAATCCCAGCCCTAGCGACTCTTACAAGGTTTTCAATGGCTGATTGTTTCAGGATTGCCTTGGGAGTGGATTGCCACATCCTTCTCCTATTTTTACAGTGCTGGTAATTGAACTTAGGACCTCAGAGACTGCAGACAGCGCTCTACCAACTAAGCTAAATCCTAGCCCCTACGGCCCGCATAGAGACGTTTATTTTTGGGAGACATTTTAAACAATGAAAATGTTAAAACAGCAGCAAGCCATGCTTGGGGTCAAAATATATGTAACCTTGGAGTCTTAGCTTCCCCTCTGTGCTTCTCTGAGACATGCCCAGGCAACTCCCCAGTGACTCTTTTCTTAAACCTCTATTATGTATAATCTCATTTTACTAAACAGAAGCTCCTCCAACAGAAAAACTCAAACCATGGGATTTCTTCTTTTGATCTGATTGGCACCTCCCTAGCCTATGACACCTGTAGCCATACCACGCTGGCATCAGATCCCGTCTAATCTTAGAAGCTCAGTAGGGTTGGGCCTGGTTGGTCCTTGGATGACAGACCACTTGGGAATACCAGGTGCTGCAGGCTAGGGAGAAGGACAGTGTCGGGTAGAGTTTCCTTCTGTAGTACCTATGGTCACCATGAATTGGACCAGACTTGACAGCACCTAACATCAATAATCAGCCTAAAACAGGGGCCTTTCTAGGCTCACACAGCACACTAGGTACCCAGGACTGACATGACATGGGGTGTGCCCTAAGTTAAATAAAACCAGAGGGAACATGTGAGCTAGCCCTCCTCTTTTGGGATTCTTCCTCGTTTTTTCTTTCTTTTTTTTTTTTTTAACGGTACTGAGGGTTGAACCCAGGGCCTCATGTTTGCATGCTCTGCAAGTGCTGGATCACTGAGCTCCGCCCCCAGGCCTTTTTTTTTACTTTTTGAGACAGGGTCTCGCTAAGTTAGGCAGACTGCGTCTGGTCTCGAACTTGCGATCCTCCTGCCTCTGCCTCCCAAGCCGCTGGGATTACAGGCGAGCGTGCACCACCACTTCGGCTTCTTCGTTGTTTTCTTTGTAAGTCCACATCTGTGTCTTGGATGCCTCTCTCCTCCCCCACACATGCCTCTCTCTTCCTCCCCTCCTCCTCCCCTCCCCCGCCCCACATGCATTCTAGAGCGTGTACTTAATAAACTCTATAACTTTGTCTCACTCTCTCTGGCTTGTCCTGAAATTCTTTTCTGTGATGAAGCCAAGGACCAGGCTTAACCCCGGTGGAGGTCCCAACCAGGGGAGCTCCTCAGGCGAGGGCCACACTGACCTGGACCCCTCTACTGTGCTGCCTATGGGCTCCTGGCAGGGGGCAGTGTGGGCCCTGCCCTGCTTCTGGCAAGGGAGCCCAGAAAGGGAGGGAAGGGCTGCCAGGCAGAGGGGAGGGAGCTGTGTGCTTCAGTCTGGAGCCAGGAGAAAGAAGAGCCTGCAGGAGGCATGGAAACCATGGCCACCACAGAAGCATCCCCAGAAGACACGCGAGAGCAGATGGAAAGTCAGGAAGGGGCTCGGATGCCTTCCCAAGAAGGTGTCTAGACCTGCTCCCAAGGACCTGGAGGCTGGGCAGGGCTCAGCTGGGTCTCCCTCACCCTGTCCCTGGGAGGCCAGGGCCTCCACTGTCCCCACACTGCTTCCTAACTGCACACTTCCCCACGAGACATGTCCCACTAACCTGATCTTGGTCAGGTTACTTCATCTTGTTGGGTCTTACTTTCCTCATCTGTAAAATGGGATAATAGTATCGCCTTTCCTTGGGGTTACCAAGGGAGTTAGATGAGAATCTTGGCCATAGCATTGCTGCAGCCTTGTGGACACTGCACACTGCATGCAGATGCTTTTAAAGCCCTCTTAACTACTGATGCCTGATACCTGTCTTATTAACATTGCTAACTCTCCTCTGGGTCAGTCCATGGCCAAGAAGCCCACTCTCCCTGTTACAGGGGAGCCAGAGTCCAGGTATCTGGCAGCAAATGTCCATCTTTGTATTTGACATGTAAAAGAATTTATACCCCAAACATAAGTTAGAGTAGAGGACACAGAGTTTACTGTAAAAGCTAGTACAAATTTAAGGAATAACTACAGGGAAAAACTAAGGCACTTGAAGAAGTCAAGAGAAACCTGGAAAGGGCCTTGGAAAAACCTCATTCTGGACAGTCAGAGAGGGTGGGCCTGAGAGAAGGGGAGGCACATGCCCAGCCCCGGGGTGGGTCTGGGGGAGAAGACATGATGGGCTGTGTTCCCTCTAGCTTCATCCAAACTAGGGCACACCTGGTGTGATGTCAGCCCTGCATGCCCAGCTCTGGGCATCTAGTGTGCCATGGGCCATGGGCCATGTGCCATGGGCCATGGGCACAGGAATTCAAGCTCTGCCTGGAAAACCCTTCACTGTGGCTTAGGGTGTAGAGAGCCTAGGGTCTTTGTTCTGTCCAATGGCTTGTTTGGCATATTGCCGAAGGATGAACCCACAGATAGATATCTTGGAAAAGTCCGCCTTTGTGCTCAGCCGGCCATTGATCCTGTGGAGTCCATTAGAACAATGTCCTTCCGGTGTCCTTAGGCCTGCAGCTGTAGCCTTGTGGCATCAGATTCCATCAGATCTCGGCAGCTAAGCAGAGTTGGGCCTGGTTAGTACTTGGATGGGAGACCGCCTGGGAACACCAGGTGCTGTAGACTTGGGAGAAGGACCCAGAAACCCCCTCCCCAAAATCAATCCACC
The DNA here is from genome assembly GCA_007922755.1 of Pedetes capensis. Taxonomy (NCBI): domain Eukaryota; kingdom Metazoa; phylum Chordata; class Mammalia; order Rodentia; family Pedetidae; genus Pedetes; species Pedetes capensis. The sequence goes on from VMDO01000863.1 coordinate 137,896, forward strand.
ATTGAAAACCCTATGAACAGCAGAGAAGCACTGACAATAGTGTTTCGCCTGTCGTATGTAGGGTTGCTATGAATCGGATACCGACTCAATGGCACCTAACAAGTGTCCTTAGAGATTTGTCCAGATCATGGCTTCACCCACCATGGCTGGATCCAAGGGTCTGTTCCTCCATTTTGCCTCATCCTGAAGCTGCCTACCTAACATCCCTGCCCCTCCCTTACCACGCAAGGAGCCTCCAGGGCCTGCCTACCTTCCAGAGACCCCCAGAACGTCTGTCAACGTGACCACCTGCCTGTTTTCTAGAACGGCAACAGGGTGAACAAGGAGAGAATGCTCTGAATGGGGAGTAACAGGTGACTGGAAACCACCAGGGATCTGGCACCAGCGTCGGCTCCCCTCCCCACCCCATGGCAGATGGGTCTTTCAGATGGAGGACGGCAAAGCTACTCACCCCCGAGCCCACTGAGCCCATTCCAACCTGGCCCAGGAGGACAAGGTCATGGACACTGGCTGCTCTCTGGCCTCAGCTGGGGAGCCCAGGCCAGGCCACACCGGGAGCTGTGTCAGAGTGGCTGAGAGTGAGACAGACGCGGGTCTCCTTTACACCTTCCTCCTTTGCACGAGTCTTACATCTCAGCCCAGCGCCCCAGGCAGCCCCTCCCCGTGTCAGCACTGGCAGGACAGACAACAGCAAATGCCACCCAGGTGCTGGCGGAGCTCCGACCTCACTGCTGGCCACCCTCGGAGGGAAGGCAGCTCTCACGATGACCTGCAGCAGGGCACAGCTCACTCATAGCCATGTCTCTTGCCGCACCTCAGGTAGGCAAGGCTCCGCCTGCAGTGGCATCTGTAGAAATGCGGCCAGCAACCTTGCAGGCCACCCAAACGGCCACCATCCAAGATTCAGCCCTTCTAACAAGCTAACCAGCTGAAGCCATACTTCACACAAGGCCTGATCAAAACCCACGCAGCTCCTCCATGGGGGTGTCCTTGCAGCCTGGCCAAAGCAAGTCACAGAAGACTGGAGCCAAAGGGGCCTGGACTGGGGGAGGCACCAGAGAGCGTGCCCTTGAGAGGAGGACGGGCTCCCCAGGAGACAGGCGAGGGCAGTGGCTGCTCAAGGGCCTTTGCCGGGGCCTGACAGGCCAAGGGGAACCAGAACTGAGCAAGGGCTGAGTGTGCAGCCCATGGGCAGCTCCACAGATGTGGAGAGAGCCCGGTCTGGGCGAGATGCTCCTCGGGGTTTACTTAGGACCAGGAGCTGTGATTTTAAGAAGGTAACAGTGGCCACAGGCACCTTGCAGAGGTTTCTCCCTAGCTGTGGCTGCACAAGATGCCTCACTTCCAGTTGTCAATTCTTCACCTGATGAAAGGGGATAAAGACGCCCTTGACCTCAGAACTGCTCTGATAATTAGCGAGCTAACTAACGTCAAGTGCTCAACATGGTGCCTGGCACACAAAAAGTGCCCAAGAGATGTTAGCACCAGGAGGGTCACTGAGGACCAAAATGGAAACAAGAACCTGTATTTATCTCATGTTTTATGAGCCACACCAGCGCCAGAGAGGCACTGTCATCCTCATTTTACACCAGGAGAAAATGAGGCTCAAAGACATTAATTAACCTATGCCAGTAACATCTATGCCTGCAGCTATAGCCCTGTGGCATCTGATCCCGTCAGATCTCAGAAGCTAAGCAGGGTCGGGCCTGGTTAGTACCTGGATGGGAGACCGCCTGGGAACACCAGAAGCTGTAGGCTGGGAGAAGGACTTGGCAACCCCCTCCCAAAAATCAATCTGCCATTGAAAACCCTATGAACAGCAGAGAAGCACTGACAATAGTGTTTCCCGTTGTACAGAGGGTCGCTATGAGTCGGATACCGACTCGACGGCACCTAACAACAACAACAACAGTAACATCTATAAGTGCTTACCACTGCGCCATTATTACCTTACTTAATCCCCTCCAAGAGCCAAAGAAAGTAGGTACTATTATTACCCTCATCTTATGATGGGAAATAAGCACAGAGAAGCTAAACAACTTGTCCAAGGTCACATGGCAGTAATATGTAGAAACTAGCTGAGCACCAAGGGCTGGGATTTAGCTCAGTCCCGAGTTCAATTCCCAGCACCGCAAAAATGGGAGAAGGACCTGGCAATCCACTCCCAAGGCAATCCCGAAATAGCCATTGAAAACCCTATGAGGGTCGCTATGAGTCGGATACCGACTCGACGGCACCTAACAACAACAACAAGCTGAGCACCATGCCTACAGCTGTAGCCCTGTGGCATCCAATCCCATCAGATCTCGGAAGCTAAGTAGGGTTGGGCCCAGTTAATACTTGGATGGGAGACTGCCTGGGAATACCAGGTGCTGTAGGCTTGGGAGATGGACCCAGCAACCCACTCCCAAAAATCAATCCGCCATTAAAAACCCCATGAATAGCAGAGAAGCACTAACAATAAATAGTGTTTCACCTGTTGTACATAGGGTGGCTATGAGTTGGATACCAAGTCAATGGCACCTAACAACAACAACAATAGCTGAGCACCATGGCACATACTTGTAATCTCAGAGACTCCAGAGGCTGAAGCAGGAGGATTGCAAGTTCAAGGCCAGAGGCAGTCTATGCAACTTAGTGAGACTCTTTCTCAAAATTAAAAATAAAGGGGGCTAGGAGTGCAGCTCAGTGGTAGGGCACTTGCCTAGCATGCGGGAGGCCCTGAGTTCAACCCCTAAGTACTGCAAAAATGAGAAAAAATATATAGACACTGGATTAATCCAAAATCTATCTAGCTCCAAAAATCATGCTCTTCCAACTCAGCGCTTTACCTCCTGGGTTTTAAGGCTAATTTATGTCGCAAAAATTTTCATCACAGTCCATAGCAAGCATAAGAAACAACTGTTCTGAGAGGTTCCAGGATAGCCCTCAAGAATGAGTAAGGGGTACCGGGATGAGCAGGCCTCAAAGGACCCAAGGTCGCACAGGTCAGTGCTGCTATGTAACTAAACATAAGCGTAATGATCTGCTAGCTTTCCTTTCTGTGGCCTTGGACATGACCAGAGGCACAACTCTAAGCTCCTCCACAGTCCCAGGACCCCCAGAGAGATGGGGCTGAGTGTTTCGAGGACTCAGCTGGGGTCCCCGGGCTAGTCCCGCCCAGCACACCCAGCTATGCTCTCCCGGATGCCAACAGACCAAAGCCAGATGGGCTTGGACCAGGGCTGGCTGACCTCGATGCCACCCAGTGCTTCATCCACACTTGTGGCAGTAGCTCAGCCTCAGGATCCCCCAGGGGACCCAGCCCCCATGCAATACATCTGAGAAGGAACATGGAAGCCAAAAGCCATTGTGGTTATCACCTTCAAGGTAGAGGGTTGTTGTTGCCGGGTGTCCTCAAGTCAGGTTGACTCATAGTGACCCTACGTACAACAGAACGAAACACTCCCGACACTGTGCTGTGCCCAGCACTACGTCAGTGCTACTTGTAAGGTTTACAATGGTTGATCGTTTCAGGAGTGGGCTGCCGGGCCCTTCTCCCATTTCTGCAGTGCTGGTGATGAAGCCCAGGGCCTCAGAGCATGAAGACCAGCACTCTACCAACTGAGCTGAACCCCAGCAAGGGAGAAGAAGGGAAGGCATAACACCACCAAGAGCAAAATGATGTGCTGGCTCCTTCCTGACGCGCCAACATCATCTAAGCAGAGAGTCTGGGCGCCAACCTGGGCCGCAGTGGCCACAAGTTGCTGGGCACCAAGCCAAATGTAGGCTGTGCGGAACAGCATTGCTCTTGCATTTATCTCAGGCCTTTGGCCTTCCACAGCCTCTCTGGGTCCGATTCAGATCTCACCGATTGCTTGATGGTCCTCCTGGATTAAGCTCCCAGTTGGGACAATGGCACCTCCCTCCCATGCAAGGCCCCCTTTCCACTGCTGACAACTACTCAGCCTTTGCCCCCTGCTCTCAGCACCAATAGCCTCCTCTCTGGCGTGTGCTCCCCATGGGAACCCAGGCCTGGGATTCCTTCCAGGCTGAAGTTTTGCAACAGCCTTCTTGGGTCCACCTTCCCAAACTCTTGGAAAGCTCTTTTGGAGAAAGGAGCCCTATAGCTGTGTAAGGCCGTCAGAAGACACTGAGCAAGCTCTCCTCTAAGCTTTCCAAGGCTTGAGGTCTAGTTCTTATTTCAGATGCAGGATAAAGGTGACTGGCTGTAGCCTTGAAAGCTCTGGGGGCTCAGAACGTGTAGAGGGAAATTGGGAGGAAAATTGGCAAAAACCCCCAAACTGGGAAAATGGTTTTTGAAGATCTGGTTTGTAAATTAGAAATCTAGGGAAAATGAAAGTAACTTGATTGGACGTTTGTACAAAACTCTTCACAAATCCCCCGAACCTGCTTGGACAATTGGACTCAAAGCTGATTGGCTCAGGCCATTCCGTGGGCAACCTATATAAGGAGCTGCACTGCAGCAGCTCTCTCTCTCTCACCCAGACCACTGACTATGCAAGAACTCTCTCTCACCAGGACCTTCGGTAAGGAAAGAACTCTCTTGCCTGGACCGTTGGCAAGGGAACAGCGCTCTCTCTCTATTGTGGACCACCAACTAGACAAGAATTCTCCGTCTGACCACCAATGAAGCAAGAACTCTCTCCTCGTGACCACCGAGACCACCAACACAGAAGCATCTGCCCTGGAGGCAGTATAAGAGCTGCTGGCACTTAAAGCTGTACGCTTTGGGTTTTCTCTTTGCCCTGATAAGGGCAGAGAAATAAAGAGCTGTGTTTGTCCCCGCAAGGCAAAAGCGCCAGAGGCTTTTCCTTTCTCCCATCTCCGCCAGTGTCCCGGGGGCCACAGGAATCCATGCCCCTCACCAGAGGGTCCCCAGTGAATTGTATTTAGTATCTGTGTACATGGCAGCGCCACCCATCTGAACATCTGGGCCAGACTGGGAGGTACACGCCCCACAAGAACGGGCCAGTCTTGGGGTTGCATTCTGGTCTCCAGAACTGGCTGCTTTTCAAGAGACCTGGTTTCCCAGGGGACGTTCAGGAGAGGAAGGGCCTGCATCTGTCCCTCTCCAGCCACTATCCACACTTGGCCCAGTGTCTGGCACAGAGCAGAGGCCTGGAAAACCTTTGCTGACTGATGGCGTGATATGTGGGGTTAACAGATGCTGCTTAGTTTGAAAAGCAGATGCAGCTAGAACTGTACTCAAGCCTTATTCATAAAGCCAGGGTGGCTGAGCAGGGCCGTATAATCTTCGCAAATCCCTTGGGGTGACTCTGAGATAACGCATGCATGATGTGCTTAAGGCGGGACCCGTGACGTCATGACCATTTCCAAAAGACTGCAACAAGCTGTTAAAAGAAGCACCAGAAAGCCACGTATGAAGAAGTACTTTAATAGCTCAAACTCAGAGTCATCACGCTCCCAGCTCTGAAGAAATGCCTGAGGGAGGCAACTCGGGCCGTCTTAGAAACCAGCGTGCACCCATCAGTGGTCTCCGAGTGCCAACCTGGTCTGGGTGCTGACTCAGAGGAAAGCATAAATAGGCCTGAGACAATTCTGGCTCTCGGGAGACCTTCCTCGCATCTACGCATCACGTCAACTGCATTAGTTGGACTAAGGTGACAGCTCAGTTAAAGGAAGAGACACATGTTGACTGCCTAAGCAGGAACAGCCCAAGCTGGCAAGAAAAGCACGCTGCATACATAGAATACAGAGGGCGGAGCTTCTGCCTGCGCACTGGCAACAGCACACTTGTTTTGCCTGCAAACTATCGAGAAGGGTTCTGTTGGCCAGGGCGTTCGCACCAAATAAGCAGGATGGTGGTCAAAAGGTCTGGGAGTCCCGAGCACCAGCCCAGCATCCTCACGCTTCGTCCACTGCAGAGCCTTCGAGGGAAACATGAAGTCCAGCTCCTGCCTCTGCCCTATGGGTCAATTTCTTCCGGAATCACTGTAAGCATAATGTCTTCGTTGCCCCTGCGGACAACCATGTTCAGAGTGTTTTCCTTTTTAATGACGTCACTGACATCATTGGCGGAGACCACCGACTGTCCGTTGATGCTGATTATGACATCATTTTCCTTGAGACCACCACTGCAACACAAAGGGAGACACAGCGGTCACGTTTCCACTCTTCCTGGTCATTGGGAGAGGCACCGCTTAGAACCAAAAAGCCCAGAACCAGCGTGGCTGGAAGGCACTGGCGAGCTTGAGAGCGAAGGACTTAAACCATCGGTAGATGCCATTTCATTTTCAGAGTTTTAGGCTAAATCATCAATCATGCCCATTACAGAAATGCCTATGGTATTTGCGTGAATTTATGAACCTAAAGGGGGCAAGGATGTGCCACGTATCATCTGCCACCAAGTGTGAGCACAGCCAACTCGCTTGTAATGGGTATCACAACCCCAGAGCAATTCCAGAATAGTTCCATTAGGAGCAAATTCCTTAGTGTCACTGTGGCCATCACTTTAGCTCTTCTATACGCCAGTGTCACTACGCTGCCATGGTTGGTTCTTCACCGTCTAACATAGAGGTCTGCAAACTTTTTCCGTAAAAGGCCAGACAGGAAATACTTTAGCCTTCATGGGACATTCAGTCTCTGTCCTAGCTCCTCAACCCTTCCAGAGCAGAGCATAAACAGCTACAGAAAACACATGACCTAATGGGCATGGCGGTGTTCCACTAAAATACGTGTGGATGCCGAAGCCTGCATTTCATGTCATGTTCACTTGGCACAGATACTACTGGAATTTTTTCAACTATGGAAAAATGCAATAGCTATTCTCAACTCACAGTCATACAAAAGCAGGCAGCAGGCCAGGTCCAGCCCCGAGGGCCTCATCGGTGGCCCCTCATTAAGCCCTTCTCTCTGGATATCATGGCAATACATAGAACAAGCCTGGATTGTTGGCTGACCTACTTCTTTCATGTTATTTTGATGCCACTTGGGCAATTTTTCTAGGGGTGCTGACAGGTGCAGCCTAACTGGTTACAGACGCAGTTAAAGAAGGCCATCCGGGATCAGATGGGTCCTGAGGTCTTGGGGACACGGCTCAAATTCTCTCCCCCCAGTCAGTTCCTGGAGACTCTGGACAAGCCTGCTATTGTTCTTCCTGTCTGGATGACCCTGAGCAAAGTAAGGACTTTTGAAGTCCTGGGTCCGACCCAGTCAGAAGACTTGACTGACAGGAAGCATCCAGGGATGTCCGGCCACATTTTTCAAGGGTAGACATAAGCATGGGGGCCATTATAAAAAGAACACTGGTCCCTCCTCGGCTGCCCAAGAAACCAGATGGCTATCAGGAAAGGGGAAAACACGTGTCACTCACGCTTCTGCTGGGGTGTCAGGAATGACTTCGATGATATACGCTCCTGAGAGCACATCCGGGAAGTCTCGGTGGCGGTCCTTCAGCTCTTTGGCTTTGCTGCTCAGGAGAGAAAGTCCTTGTGTTAATAGCAAGGCCTTCCTCTGCTCACACCCAGCTCTCAAAATGTCCTCTGCTTGTCACCAAGTCCAATGCAAAATTTCTCAAAGAGTTCTGATTCTACTTTAAAATTGCCTACCCAAGTCAAAGGCTGGGATTTAGTTCAGTTGGTAGAGCACTGTTCTGCAGTCTCTGAGGTCCTGAGTTTGATTCCCAGCACCGAAAAAGTGGGAGAAGGACGTGGCAATCCACTCCCCAAGGCAATCCCGAAACAGCCAATGAAAACTCTGAGGGTCGCTATGAGTTGGATACAACTCGACAGCACCTAACAACAACCCGAGTCAAAGGTTTACTATGTAATGGCAAAGAAGGACTTATGACCGTTATTTATTAATCACTTAGGAGCAGCGACCACTGAAGAAGCGGGTCGGCAGAACAGCAAGCCGGCTTTGCAGCCCAAGCTCTGCCACTTGCTGGCTGCGTTGCCTTGGGTGGGTGCTTAACATGGGTGCGCCTGTCTTTCCTCAGCTGCAAAATGGGGTTAGTGACAGCGCTCTATGACACAGGTTATTATGAGGGCCAGGTGAGGTTGTCTAAGTCAGGTTCCAGCCTAGTGCCTGCCTGGCACAGAGTAAGGACGCCATAGCCACCGTGGGCTGGTGATCAATGCCACTGCTCTCTAACCCGAGCCTGGCTGCACGGTAGACACACCTGCCCTGCTTTTGTCATCCTGGAGAGGATGACTACGTGAGGTAGTAAGGCAGGAAGCATCATATCTGGAAGGAGAAGCCAGGGAGCCGATCCCCCAACCTACACTCCTTCCCAACACTTGTGTCTTTCCTTCTTCCACAGACAATTAACTGATGTGATTTTAATCTTGGCAAAAGATCCTTCTTTTGGAATGCCAAAAAAGGTACTACCATTCACCACGTGTACCAAATGCTTACTGTGTTAGCCATTAGTTAATGATTATAATAATACAACTACGTATCCGCTGATATATTCCACTCGTTTGTTTGTTTGTTTTTTGTGGTACTGGGGGTTGAACCCAAGGCCTCGCACTTGCATGCTTTGCAAATGCTGGGCCACTGAGCTGCACACCTGGCCCATTTTTTTTTTACTTTTTGGAGACAGGGTCTCGCTAAATTACGCAGACTGCCTCTGGCCTCAAACTTGTGATCCTCCCACCTCCACCTCCCCAGCTGCTGGGATTACAGGTGCGTGCCACTGCGCTCGGCTGACATAGTCCACTCTTTACCGACTGGACCTACAACAGTTTCAGCCACGCCGGTTGAGTCAGTTCCCAGGACTCATGACATTACCCGCTTCTCCTCCAGGCTCATGCTCCAGGATGTTGTCAGCCTGGCAACCCCAGAAGGCAGCTTCCCCCGGCTTGGGAAAACAAGCCCATCCATCATCAGTGCCCTGCAGGGAGGCCTGCCCTGGCATTCCTGCCCTGGCATTCCTGCAGCCTCAGCCCACGCCCCCAGCAAGAAGGAGAGGCAGGTGCTCTAGGTGGGGGAGAGCGCTGGGGCACTCCCGGAATGTGGGTTTCAACAGAACAAGGGTGAAAGACAGGCCTGAGTGGAGGGAGCAACCCAGCCCCTGGCTGTTCAGGCCTGCCTTCCAAGAGGAGGGCAGAGTCTTCCAGATGGTCAGAAGACAAAAACAAAGGGGCCCAGGCTAGCGGGCCTGCCTCTTTCCCAGTGTGACTTAATCTTAAGCTGACACTGAGCGGCTGAGGGAAGCTGACCATCTCCTTCCAGGGGTGCTAGTGAGAAGCGTGTGAAGTTCGGGTTTATTTAAATGTACGGCAGGCACACGTCCCATTTACCCACCTGGATGTGAGCGACATCATTCGGATGCCAATATACTTCTTCTTGGTGACGGCTTTCCCTGGGGTGACAAGAGAGAGGCGACAGGTCAGCCCAGCTGCAGGGAATGCTGGGGACACCGGAGCCAGGGGTCCAATGCCCGAGTCTACAGTGCAAGGTTAGAGCCAGGGTGGGGCCACTCTGGCTGAGGTTCAGTCCCAGGCTGCACCCAACCTGCTTTGGGACCTTGGGGACGTCCTGACACTTCAGCTAATGGCCAAAAACGTAGGCAAGATCCTTCACTCCGTATAGCCTCAGCCCAGCTCTCACCCTTCCCCAGGCTAGCTGGACCCCCACCTCCGAGATCCAGAACTGGACCCCTTCGCTTCTCTCCAGGGCCACCACCCTGGCCTGCACACCCAACTCCTCTCCTCTGGAGGACTAGCAAAGCTTGTAATCCGCCTCCATCCCCCTCCTCACACCTCTCCGATCGTCCCCTCTGCGCTCTTCCAAAGACACCAATCACACCATGAGCTTCCTTATTCCCAAAGCAGGCAATATGTGGCCCAGGCCCTGCGTCCGGGCCTACTGTGAGTCTCACCCTTGGCCCTGGCTAGCTTCCCATACCCACCCACTGTGCAACCACCCACTGCCACCCCCTGGCCACATGATGGGCCATGTGCAGGCTGTCCCTGTCTGTCATGCTTGCCCTGCCCCCTGTCTGCTGGCTCCTTCTCACTTGGTCTCAGCTTTGGAGGCATCTCCTGGCCTCACGGTCTCCTCTACCAGCCTCTTTGGCTACACCTTCCTCTTTTGCTTGGGAGCACTTGTTGCTCTTGGACATTCTCTTACTCATCTCACTGACTATCAGCTCCTCCCTGCCCCAGCCATCACACTGGCAAGGGCCCCTGTGGAGGTGGCCGCTGCCCAGTCCCCAGCCTGACTCAGAGCAGAGGAACCATTTGCAGAATCAACCATCACCTTAAATCTCAGTTTTCTCACCAGCCAAATGGGCCCGTAATGCCTACCTGAGGGGGCAACTCCACAATCAGAGGACAGAAATGGACAAACATCTGCCACCTAATACCAAGGGCAATCTCTCAAGGACGGTCAACAGACTCCCAGGCCCAGCCTTTTCTCCCTAGGGTACCATTCACTCCAGCCACCTGTGACTGTCCCTTCCCAGCTAGTTGGGTTTCAAGATGTGCTTGGGATGTGGAGAAGGAAAGAAAACACTCAGTTCAGCATGAGCACCAGGAACTGTGGTCTGGAAAGGGCCTTCACGTTCTACAGAGGCCCAGAGCCCAATTATTAGCTCAGTTGCTAGAGTGCTGCTCTGTGTTTTCCAAGCCCTGGGTTCAATCCCCAGCACCACAAAAATGGGAAAAGGGGATAGCTGCCCACTCTTGAAACAATTAGCTCTTGAAAATCCTATGAAGAGCAGAGAAGCACTGACATATGGCCAGGCATGGTACAGTGTCAGGGAATGTTTCGTTCTGTTGTACACAGGGTCACTGTAGGTTGGACCCGACTCAAGAGCACCTAACAACAATATCAGGGGCTTATAATGTATTCCTTTCTCTTTCTTCCCTTCTTTTTTTTTTTTTTCTAATTTTGAGACAGAGTCTCACTAAATTATGCCGGCTGCCTCTGGACTCAAATTTGAGAGCCTCCCGAGTCGCTGGGATTACCAGCATAAGCCACCACGCCCAGCTGTACAATCCCTTTCAATACTCGGTAAGATCCAGCCTGGATAGTCGTAGGACTGTTACCCTCCCCTTCCCCAAGGACTAGATCTGCTGAGCCCCCCAGACTGCCTGGGCCTAGCTCACCTTTGGCCTGTCGGTCATGGGACTCGGTCAGGAACTTTTTGATCTTATCTGATGGGATCGCGAAGGAGATGCCTGCCGTCACCTTCAGAGTATTGATTCCAATCACCTCGCCATCCTGAAAAGCAAGGCGGAAATGGCTTACTGAAGCCGTCAGCGCTCGCGGCAGGGGCACACCGGAGGACAGCGAAGAATCTGTGTGAAGGAGGTCTTTGAAAAACGTTTGAGGAGCTGGAAATGGTAACTGTCCTGGTGCGATCATTCCACACTGTTTATACACACGGAATCATTGCGCTGTACCCCATAAATCTGTACAGTGAAAATAATAACTAGCAAAAAGGAAGTCTGAGGTGAGAGGATAAAGGAGATGGAGGAGGGAGGTCCCAGGGTGGTGGAGGAGACACCAGGATGTTTGGGCAGCAGCTGCCTTACTTGGCTTCAGGACAGACAGACACCCCAGGTGGGAACTCGGTGACCGCCTCACTGCCTGCACACACCACTTGGAAATCCACAACATTTGCTCCATTCACAGAGAAAACGTTTCCAAAATCTGTGAATCCCTGTGAATCCCACTTCTCCCACTTCCACTGACTCCGAGGTGACTGCAGATTTAGGGAACGACACCTTCCAGCCTAGGCTGGCAGGCTTTGCTCCACCAGCAGCTGCCCCAGGTGCCGCAGGGGCTAAGGAGGGTGGAAAGTGGGCAGGAGCACAATGGAGCCACCTCATTTGCCCTACTAGGAAGGAAAAGCCACTGGGCCACCATGCTCAGAGCTCAGTCCCTGATGCCAAGGGACCCTGTGGGAGGCATTGCTACCCCTGCCACTACAGATGACTTCGATTACAGGCTCTATAAAGGAGCCCCAAGCTGCCCTCTGGCTCCAACAGTCTGTGGCTCGAAGGCTTCAATTTCAGACTGAAGCATTCGAGCACGGACGGGGTGTGAGGTGTCTGAGTAGGTGGCTCCTCTCAGTTCAGCTGCCCTGCAGGGAGGGTCGCGGCTGCTGGCTAACATGTGGCTGAGCCAAGCCAGCTCACCTCCACCTCTCAGCCCCAGACTTACTCCAGAGGGGCCGCTTTGGTGGCAGGGAGCGATGCCGGGTCCCCAGGGCGAGGCTCCTCCTTTTCTGCCCAAGCTATACCTGAACTCCACTGCGACTACCTGTAGCTCTGAAACACAAGCATGTCCTCTGGCCCAAGGTTCCCAGCCCTCAACTTTGGTGTGCCTCACGCCTTCCCATAAAGGTCGGCAGGGTAACGTGTAAAGATGCATTAGATTCCCACAGCTCACGTTAAAGTAATCACATAACGTGCCTTGGCAAGTTCACGTATAAAAAGAAGCAAAAGAAAACAGCATGTGCACAGACACAAACAAACAAGACATAGGTACTGAAAGGCCTTACCAGGTTTACCAATGGGCCTCCGGAGTTTCCGTACTAAAATCAAACAGAAATGGAAATGTTATGTTGGTGTTATAGAATGGCCCCATCTACATGCCTGCCTGGCAGCTTTCGAAGCTCTGTGCTTAGAACATGGGGCATAGCCAGGCGCAATGGCGCACGCCTGTAATCCCAGCAGCTCAGGAGTTGGAGGCAGGAGGATCGCAAGTTCGAGACCAGAGGCAGTCTGTGTAATTTAGTGAGACCCTGTCTCAAAAACTGAAAAACTGGGCTGGGGATGCAGCTTAGTGGTCCAGCACTTGCAAAGCATGCAGGTACGAGGCCCTGGGTTCAACCCCCAGTACCACACACACACACAAAAAAAAAAAAAAAAAAAAAAAAAAAAGAATATGGGGCATAGTGTTTCCCTGAAATTGGTTCCTTTTGACCTAATATTTGTCTGGGGAAAAAAGGAATTTAACAATTGTCAGAAAGCGTGGGATGTACCAAAGTGAGAATATTTTGGCTCTGAAGCCCAGAGGCCCACTGCAATTGCCCTGTAACACCCAAGCCCACTTCCTCCTCCTGGCTGAGGCTGCTGTCCACTGGCTCCAGGCTCAGCCCTCTGGGGCGTGCCTGCCTCGCTGCTGGACTACATGGTTTATTCTAGTCTCAGGACTTCATGAAGATTGCAAAAAGGTTTGGGCATAGAACCCACAAGAGGCAGCGAATACACAAAACACGCTGGGTTTCTTATTTATTAAACAGAGGTAAAGGAGAAAAAACACTGCTTTTTACAAGTACCAAATCTATAGGAGGCTGACGTGGGGAAACGTGATGCTTAAGAGGTTCCACTCATGAGATGGCGTGGAGCAGGCCCTGGCTACGTGGAACCCTGTGGGCCTAATGCTCAGGCCATGGCCAAGAGTGGTAGTCACAAGGCAGAGCCTGAGGAAAGTCAGCATCCCTCTTGCCAGAAAGGGAGGGCTCGCGGGACCCTCAGTGTACCCGAGGGACCCGTGGGCAGGGGAGCCACGGGGCCTATGGGGGAGGACGGGGAGGTCCTCTCAGTGCAGACCTTTGGCAAATCCAAGTCCCCCTTTGCAAGACTGCGGAGGCTGTTGATGGGGTGCTGATTCTTCTGCTTTGGGGTTCAAAGGGAACCCCTCTGACATCACTGTGAGGGGCCTGACTTGACCCCTGGTTTTTTGTTTGTTTGTTTTCTGGTACTGGGGGTTGAACCCAGGGCCTCGCGCCTACATGCTCTGCAAGTGCTGGACCACTGAGCTGCATGCTCAACCCATTTTTTTACTTTTTGAGACAGGGTCTCGCTAAGTTACACAAACTGCCTCTGGTCTCAAACTTGCGATCCTCCCACCTCTGCCTCCCGAGCTGCTGGGATTACAGGTATGCACCACCACGCCCAGCTGACCCCTGGCTCTTAAGCCCAGCCTCTTCTGGCAGAAACCTGCCCCACCCCTCAGCCAGTAGAGGGAGACCGAGCGGGCGCTCACGTTGATGATGGCGTCTGTCTGGATGTAGTCCATGTCCGAGTTCCGCAGCCCCAGCTCTTTGCCGCCTCGCTGGGTGGTGCTGACGATCCCAGTGGTGACCGTGTTTTGCAGGGAGAAGGGGCTTCCGATGGCGACCACGAACTCTCCCGGACGCAGCTCCGAGGAGCGGCCGAGCAGCAGGACAGGCAGCTTTCCCTGCAATCACAAGGCCCGCATTGCTGCATTTGTGCAACTCAGCAGGACGGATAAGTGCTCAGACCCGGTGGGACACGGAGCAGTGACGGCCACAGGGGGAAGGGGGGCACGGCGTCCAGGGTGGACGCCCCTCTCCTGGGGGCTGGGGATCCACCATAATCCATGTATAACATGCTGTTAGGGAGACAACAAACATGGCGGCCTCATGCCAAGGAAAACAGGAGCAGGTGACTGGAGCCCATCTCTGGATGGCATCACACCTTGGAGCTACCGGCACAGACCTGCTTTGAGACCTCCGGGTGGAGGACAGGAGATGGCATGGATTCAGACATGGGGGTGGTCTTAGAGAGCAACGCCCAGGGAGGGCTCCTGAGCCCCCACACACCTAGGAGCAAGGAGGGGAACCTGCCCCCACTTCCCACACACAGTCACGGGTACATGGGGACCCCTGTAAGCAGGGGCTCGTGCTGACTGGCACAGGGATGGCAGAGGGACCAGTGGCCCCCAGCACCTGAAACACCAGGACCCAAGCAGTGGCCTCTCTCTGATCCTGAGACGGTCCCCATCACCATCTCTGCTCCTGGCTGGGGCTAAAGGACTGGCCCCCCCCAGGCCCCATGAAGGCTGCAGAGTCAGGAACCCCAAACAACGCTTCAGAACAAGACAGGGACCCAACCAAGCCCTCCCCGGAAGCCTGAGGGGCTGAGTGGGAGGGGAGAAGAGCTCGCAGCTGCCCTCGTTCCGTCCAAGAGGCCTCATGCCTGCGGCCCGCTTTCTTCCACGCAGCCCCTTCGGTTTCGCTCACCACCCAGCATGGACAGGCCAAGAAAGCCAAGAGCTGCCTCAGGCCATGCGCTTTGGGCAAGTCCACCTTGCCAGAAAGGGAGGGCTTGCCGGATCCTCAGTGTACAGCTTTGGGCTGTTTGTCCACCTTGAAACAGAAAGAGCCACAGGGACCAGGGGAGGGTGGAGGTGGGGCAGAAACTGCTGGAAAGCTGCGGCCATCTCTGTGCCCCTTTCAGGGCCCTCTAAGGACCTGGGTGACTTGAGATGGACCAGGGATTGAAGCCTGGGACTAAGACCCACACCCCAACACGCATCCACTGCACAGCACCAGGCCACAGATAACCTCCCACCCCACATACACCCAGCAAGGATGATACTGGCTAGGAAACTCATGCAGGGGGAGAACTCCCACGGAAGAGAAGGTGCAAGACCACCTCACTTGGAGACCACGGGGAGGAGCGGCCCTCAGCTCAGATACCACATGGCCATGCCGAGCACCATCCACCGTCCAGAGCACTGGCCCGGGCCAGGCTGTAGGACTGAGAGCCTGCAAGAGCTCGCAACCACTCAGGCCCTCCGTCTCCTCTTCTGGGAGGTGACCCCACTGGGCTACTGTGAGAACCAAGTGGCTGAGGGCCGGAACAGCTCTCTGAATGCAGCCTGCTGAGCAAAAGCTAAACACTGGCAGCCGGTGACAGATTCAGGTCCCTACAAACTCCATAGGGGACTCCACCAGCCGAGTGTCACAGGCCAGTGCGTATCATTCACGAGGCACTGTGACACTCTGACTGTGACCCTTCCCTTTGGGTCATCTGCGGCCAGAGCCTGCAGTGTTCCCTACACAGCCCCACACTGCAAAGCGAGCTCAGCACAGCTCAGCACGGCATGTTTACCCCGGACCTGCGCCAGCAGCTCCTGCCAGGAATGACCTCAGCGATCGAGTTGGGGTGGGCAGAGCCGGCTGCCGATGTGCGTTCAGCCACTCTGAGGACGGCCCACCTGGAACAGAGTCGTTCCTTTGGAGCCCAGGATTGGGCTGGGTGGGTCAGCCTGGCCCCCCAAATAAAGAGCATAAATCAGGCAGGAGGTCGAGTTTAGATTCACAATGGTGGCCCAGCCACAGCTCAGCCACGAAATGGGGACCATGCCAGAAGGCTCGAGGTAGGATTCACTGTGGAGATCTTAGTCAACATTTAGCCTGTCCTCCTCCCTGGCCACCCCACTCTGCTTCTTAGGACGCGGACTTACGTCTTGGGGAGACTTAGATGGCAGAGGCCTCAAGACAATCCTATCTAGCTCTTCTGCTCCAAAGTCTGAGCCCAGGCTTGGAGGATGCTGGGAAGGAGGAGAACACTTTGGGCAAAGCTGTGAGGACAGAGCAGAAAGCTCCCAGAGGCTGCATGCTGCCCATCCGTGCTTCCCGGGAGAGCCGGGTCCAGGGGACACTGCCTGCTGCCACACGGCAGGCCCATGGACGAGCCTGGCCCGAGTACAGCAGAGTGGTCCACTGTCACTAGGGTGACCACACGGGCTTGCACAAGGTAGACACCGGTGATAAGAAGCCAGAGGACCCAATCCTCACTTGTACAGAGGAGGCAAGGTGGGCGTGCACGCGGCCACTCAGGTACACCTGCACTGGCGGGCAGCACCGATTATCATCTCAAGCTTTTATTCACTCAAAGATGTCAGATTGTGAAGCCGGGTGCAGTGGCGCACGCCTGTAATCCCAGCGGCTTGGGAGGTGGAGGCAGGAGGATCGCAAGTTCAAGACCAGAGGCAGTCTGCGAAACTTAGCGAGACCCTGTCTCAAAAAAGTAGAAAAAATGGGCTGGTGGCGCAGCTCAGTGGTCCAGCACTTGGAGAGCATGCAAGCGCGAGGCCCTGGGCTCAACCCCCAGTACTGCAAAAAGAAAAAAAAAGATGTCAGATTGTGAGGGTGGTCTTAAGACAGAGCTAAACAAGCATATGTGCAGCAGAGTGGGGTCAGGGGTCTTTTGGAGTAAACCCTGAATTTATGTGAAAGGCATAAACGTTTTCTTGCCAGGCAACCAAGCAGTTTCATGGTTACCTGAGGACTTAAGGTAAAATTCCTCCTTTTACAAATTTGGAAACTGAGGCTCAGAGATGGAGGGACTTCTCATGGCCAACAAGCACCCCAGCCAAACATGAGAACAGGCTCCCCAGCCTTTGGGCATGCATCCCCATAATGCAGGAGCTTTAATTCCTGGACTTCTAATTATAGGCAGAAATCCCTGCAAGGGAGTGACGTGATGCCGAGATGCCGGCCAGGCCAGATTTACAGCTCTTCATGAGGTCACGCTGCCTTTGGGGGGCCGTCTGGCCCCCGGCTTCCCGCAGGTGCTGGCTGGCTGTGAAAGCCCCGGGCTCTTCGGCCTCATTCAGATCCAAGTGGGGCTCGTTCTCAGCCATAATCCCGACCCTGGGCCTGTCTGTTCAGCACATACACCTCTGCGGGCCAAATTCCTGCTGGGTAATTAAGCTTTCTACTCCACTGCTATCTAGACGCACGCTCCCAGGGAGGACGCATGGTGAACTGCACATACGGCTAGAAGGCGCAGCCACGCTCTGGCCTGGACCTGCAGGCACTGTGCTCCAGCGTGGGAGTCCACTCACGCCCCGCCTAGCGCCCCTGCGCTGTGTCCACAGGCTGCTTCCCGAGCCGCCCACATCAAAGCTGTCTCCAGCCGCCCCGCGGCAGACACTCTGTCTGAGGCTCCCTTTGAAGCAGCACCAGCCACGGGCCATCTCCACGACGAAGACGCCAGCCCCTCTCCTAATAGCCACTTCACACGTTGCCCCATCCTGCTGGAGCCTCCCGGTGGCCTGGGACCCACACAAAGCTCCTCCTGACAGCCGCCAAGGCCGAGGGAAAGAGGGCAGCCCCCGTCCCTTCCCGCCCAGAGTCCCATGCTGGTAGGGGAACGTGAAGAGGCAGGTTGGGGACACTGAGTCATGGGGTGGAAGAGCAGAGCTCTGAAGCTCCATGTCACAAAGCCCAGAAGGAGCCCTCGGTTCCCAGCAGGAGGGCCTGCCGCTTGCCCTGAGTGAAACCCTTCTAGGACGACGGCCGTCCCACGGTGCCAGTTCTCAAGCTTCCCCCGGGCTGGTGGGAAGCGGGAGCTGGGGAGGCCAGAGAAGAGAGGGGTGTCTAGGAGGAAGGTGTGGGGTCGCCATGGTGGCAGGGGACCCCTGATGCTGCAGTGTCCTCAGAGTCAAGAGAGCGACTACAAGAAAACAAGAACCCCTTATGCCAGAGCTGTCAGCGAAGTGCCACCCAGGCAGGAGGAGAAACAGCTCCCGGGGCAGCTTCAGAAGCTGTGGACATGGACTCAAGACTGGCCACACGTGAAGCAGTTGTCATTTTTCAGTGCCATGGGGTTGTGTCTGACTCACAGCAACCCTATGTACAACAGAACAAAACACTCCCAACACTGTGCCAAGCCTGGTGCTATGTTAGTGTTCTCTGCTATTCATAGGGTTTTCAATGGCTGATTGTTTCAAGAGTGGGCTGCCAGGTCCCTCGCCTATTTTTGCAGTGCTGGGGATCGAACCCAGTGCCTCAGAGCACACAGACCAGCACTCTACCAACAGAGCTAACCCCCAGCCCAAAGGTAAAGCAGATCCAGTGCTAAAGCCGGGGAGACCTTGGTCCACAGCATGGTTAAAGGCAGCTCTTACCACCCAGTTAATCCAACCACGGTCACTTGGTTTTATTTCTCTGGGTCTTGGTTTTGTTGTTGTTGTTGTTGTTGTTGTTGTTGTTAGGTGCCGTCAAGTTGTGTCCGACTCGTAGCGACCCTCACACAGTTTTTCAATGGCTGACTGTTTCGGGATTGCCTTGGGAGTGGATTGCCAGGTCCTTCTCCCATTTTTGCGGTGCTGGGAATCGAACTCGAGACCTCAGAGACTGCAGAGTGGCGCTCTACCAACTGAGCTAAATCCCAGTCTGGGTCTTGGTTTTACCCCCTCCAAAATAAGAGAGTTGAGCCTGATGACACCGAGGGCCATGTCAGCTCTGACAATCAGGGTTCTTTCCAAAAGGCCTGGTTGTTTCTAAAAATTCTATTAGCAGACAACAGTTCAATGAGTAAGACGAAAAAGGCACCAGCAGCCTTAGCAAGTTTCTTTGCATACAACCCCCAGCGGGGTCCGATGATCCCTGCAAGCTTCCACAGCAGCAAGAGCGAAGGGGATTCCCAGAATTCTCCAGGTTGTGGCTTGACCATCATCCTCCACAGAGGACCATGAGCACCCATGAGCCATCATTAGCTTGTTGTTGTTGTTGTTGTTAGGTGCCATCAAGTCGGTATCGGACTCATAGCGACCGTCATAGGGTTTTCAATGGCTGACTGTTTCAGGATTGCCTTGGGAGTGGGCTGCCACGTCCTTCTCCCATTTTTGTCGTGCTGGGAATTGAACTCAGGACCTCAGAGACTGCAGCGCAGCGCTCTACCAACTGAGCTAAATCCCAGTCCATCGTTAGCTTAGCTCCTACTAAGTGCTCACTTCAGCACAACCTCACTCCCTGAAGCCTGGAGAGAAGAGCAATAAAACGAACAGAAGCAATACTGCAGGAAAAGTCGGCAGCTCCTGTTTAATCTGAGCCAAGTCAATCGCTTCTTCCTCTCCTTCAAAAAGTACAAAGCGCTTCTCAGTTACAAATACATTTGTGCTGCTGCATCTGCAGTCTCCTGTATCTCCCAGCTGCCTGGCACAGTCGAGTTAGGGGCTGGGCCTTCCAGGCCGGCCCTGGGCTGGCTGAAGTTTGCTTCAGAGGTGAACACTGCAGTCACTGGCTGCGACTCAACCAAGTGATTCAAAGCGCCTTCTGGAAAGACTTATGCTGACCTTTCATTTTCTTTAAGAAATCTGCAATGCCGAATGTGGTGGCACACGCCTACAATCCCAGCAGCTTGGGAGGCAGAGGCAGGAGGATTGCAAGTTCAAGACCAGAGGCAGTCTGGGTAATTTAGCGAGACCTTGTCTCAAAAAGTAAAAAAAAAAAAAAAAAGGGCTGGGGGCGCAGCTCAGTGGTCCAGCACTTGTAAAGCATGCAGGCGCAAGGCCCTGGGTTCAACCCTCAGTACTGAGAAAAAAAAAAAAAAAAAAAAATCTACAATGGAGGAAATGCGCGCCCATCGCACCCCTGTACCCCACAAGCAGTGCCTCCTAAGGAAACGGACTGGGCACAGGAGAGGTGCCAGAGGGTGGCAGCATCTGGGGACTCGAGGGCAGGAAGCAAGTGCTCTGGCCTGAGCAAGGAAGGATGCAGCGTGGGAACTGGTGAGGGGCAGTGGAGAGGTGGCGGGGCCAAAGCTTTACTGAGGACCAGGTACAGCATCCGTGTGGCCCAGCGTGAACTAAAACCCAGGTCCCCTGCTCAGAAAGTGGGTTCAAAGTGGCATTAAGGCTCTGAAATACAAAGCTTCCTCCCACCTTCAAGCACTTGACCTATCTTGGTGGTTTTTATTAGTTAGTTGTTGTCATGGTCCTTGAGCATACAGACCCTCCTAGAGTGGCAAAGCAGGCACCCGGGGGCCTCACAACAGCACTCCACCATCCAGCTACGGGACCGTGCCTTGTGCCTCAAGTGCAGTGGGGAAGTCGAGTCAGGCATCTCTCCTTTCTGAAGACCAACCTTTCCCTGCCCAACCCACGGACAACGGATGACCCCCGAGGGCACTGACGCTTCCGTCCCAGGAATCACTAGATGCCTAGATCAGAGTGGGAGAAGCTTGCCACTGTTCAGTGGGCCACAGAACTCATGGTGGCATCGCATGAGCCCACAGCACACACTGCTCTGAGAACCGCCCTGTAGCCACCCCTCTTCCAGGACAGGGCAGACGGAAGGCCAGGAATGCATCCTGGGGAGGAAGGAGGAGGAGGACTCAGGCCCAAGCCATGGCCCCAAGCCCCTTGAGCACACTCCGCCATTTCATTGGCTGTCTAGGACAAGACACAAATACAAAAATAAAATTAGGACAGTGACCTCAGCGCATGGGGCCATTCTGCGCCCAGAGCCTGAGAGTGTGCAGGTTACACACCCATGAAGATATCTGCCAGGGGGCTGGGCGAGGTGGCGCACGCCTGTAATCCCAGCGGCTTGGGAGGCGGAGACAGGAGGATCGCAAGTTTAAGACCAGAGGCAGTCTACGTAACTTAGCGAGACCCTGTCTCAAAAAGTAAAAAAAAAAAAAAAAAAAAAAAAAAGGGCTGGGGGTACAGCTCAGTGGTCCAGCACTTGCAGAGCATGCAAGCGCGAGGCCCTGGGTTCTGGGTTCAACCCCCAGTACTGCAAAAAAAAAAAAAAAAAAAAAGATTATCTGCAAGAGGAGCCAAGAATGAGATACTTGGAATTCGGATTAGAGGGGAAAGTTATCAGGATGACCTTGACAGAGTCAAGGAAGGGTGCAGTGGGTGGAAGGGTGAGCCAAGGAGCCAGGGCAAGAGGGACCTGCCACATGGACGCGGAGACCATCAACATATCCAGGCTCAGGAGAATGGCATCCCAACCACGGGCACCCACTTCCCCAAATGACACATTACTGTTTCCCTCCCGGGATGGAGTAGAGAAACAGATGGACAGGAAGGCCATGAGGTGGGAGAGAGAAAAGTAAGGGAGGTGGAGGGGAGAGAGGAGGAGGAAAAAAGCACAGGGTGACTGTGCAAAAACAGAGAGAGAAAGAATGCAAACCAAAAGTGCAACCATCTCCTTCCTCACTGTTTACGGACACCGCCATAATATTTAGTCTCCTTTAAGATATACCGAGAATTGTTTGCCATTTCAAATATCCTCTTACTTTTATTTTAGACCACAAAATGTTAACAGCTCCACATGGGAGCCCAGCAGCCGGGGCTTACATATCCCCTGTGGCATCCAGAGGAAAAACCTGGCCTTGATCAAGTCCAATTTCTGTCTTCTCCATACAGCAGCCCCTTTGATCTGTCCCTTTCTGTCCACGGATCTCAACATGGTGCCACCTCTAAATGATGAACCCCCAAATATGTTACAATGAATATATCTCCCTTCACCCTGTTTAGCTCTCAGGAAGGCTGATTGCTGATGACGGGTAAGATCTCTCATAAGCAGAGGGACAACCTAAGACAGGCACAGCCGTAGAGAGGCCAGCAGGTGTTACCTCTAAATGCTGCCCCCTCAAATATGTTACAGTGAATTCATCTCCCTTCACCCTGTATGGCTCTCAGGAGGGCTGATTGCTGATGACAGGTATGATCTCTCATAAGCAGAGGGACAACCTAAGACAGGCACAGTCGTGGAGAAGCCATCAGGAGAGGGAGGGCTGCCTGGAAAGGCCAAGTGGGAGAGGCATAAATGCCCACCTGTTCACTGTGTCTTTCGTTAAACATTACAAAGGTTTACTGGTGTATGTAGTAAAACAAGTTTCCAAAAACACTAACTGATGTCCTGGTTCCTGGAAGGCCACTTATCGATTATCTCTTGGGATTTAGAAGCAATGTCCAGAGAGTCTTCCCTGCCCTAATCTTACCTCCCATTGTTAAGAGAAAGAGATTAGAGAAACAATGACCAGGTTAAAAAAGTTCATACACTTTTTTTCTGTTGTGTAATTTGTTACTAAGAAATAAAGTTTAGATATAAGGAGGCTAGGAGAGAGGTTTAACAGCTCTCGGCCGAAGCTCACGAAAACATTCTCGGCTTGAATTTGTCGCAGAACCTTGCGACTACACATGGCAGCGGCTGTTCAATAAATCCTTATAAAATCAATGAATGATTCAGTGAATGAATGAAAGAATGAACAAACCAGATCTTAGAAGATCCATCAGGTGGGTCATACTAGGGTTGGCCAAGGCCTGGCATTTTGGTCAGGGAAAGTGGCTTGGATGTGGCCTGGCTTATAGCTATCTATAAGGTGGCAGGCATGCGCCGTGTCCCTGCCCTGCTTGGTAAACTCCATGCCCAGCACCCAGCAGCCCCTCCCTGTCTGCAGAATTCAGCTGAAGGCAGTCTGGCTCCTTAGCACTCAGCATTGCTCAAAGCCTATGAGGGCCCCAAATGTTGGGAAGTAGCATTCTTTTAAAGTTTATTTTAAAATGTTTAAAAAATGTGTAACTTCCTCTATATAAAAGTAACTTCAGATGGTCAACGACAAAGCGCATATTACAATTAAATATATATCCAGGACATAAAACGAAGTCACAAGGAGTTGTTTCATAGACAAAGAGGGAAATATGTTAAGTCATATACTTCTGTTATCAAATCCTGGTGCCTTGTTTAACAAAAGTGACTTATCAATTAGCATAAGTATTAGAGTAATCTGTCCTCAGTTCACCTTGGGTCTTATTTCTCCCTTGCCATAGCTACAGTCTGGATGGCTGTAGGAAACCAATTATAGGAAACTGCATCCTCTGGCCGGGAATGAGAGGCAGCCAGATCATTAGGAACCCTTCACATTGTCAGAGTCTCAGGAAATCAGTGACATAAGACCTTGGAGTGTCCCAGAGTATCAGCGGGAACCCCAAAGAAGCCAGGCCGGTAAGAAACACAGACAACAAGCAGGGTGTGGTGGTGCACGACTGTCACCCCAGCACCCGGGAGGCTGAGGCAGGAGGACTGCAGTGAGTTTGAGGCCAGCCTGGGCTACACAGTGAGTTTTCTGTCTCAAAAAAACAAAACAAGAACCAAACAAACTTGGATAACAAGCAAAGAAACTAGCTAGCCAGAAATGGTGGCTTGTGTTCTGGAAAGATATCATGAACTTACGGGAAAATAACAGTTTGCACTTGGTCCAAGACCCAGGCCCTCCATGCTGGGCAGAAAGGGAGAACTAAGCAACTCCACCCATCAACTCCCCACATGTTCCATGGCTGGCTCGCTCTGTCTGCCCCATCTCAGTCTGAGGTCATCTCCTCAGATAAGCTTCCCAGCCGACCCCATCTGTGGAAGCCTTCCCAGACCCCGATGCCTTCCACCCTTTTCTCTCTGTCTCCTTCACTGTCCTTGTGCCGTATTTATCCCGCTTCCCCTTTGCCACACTAGACCTTAAGCTCCATGGCATTTGCCTACTTTTGGTTCCATCCTTAGCGCCTAAGTGTTTACGCAAGACAGAGTCTCAATAAACATTTATAAAATCATCAAATGAATACGGAACAATTGAAATGAATGAACCAGACCTTAACAGATCCAGTAGGATATCAAAGTTGGATAATAATTTATAAAACACCTTTGAATTCTGTTAAACTCCCTTCTGACAATCATAGACAAAAGGCCTCTGTCTGCTTAATCTGGGGCTGGAATTTAGCTCAGTTGCTAGAGCACCATTCTATAGTCTCTGAGGTCCTGAGTTCAATTCCCAGCACCACAAAATGGGAGAAAGATGTGGCAATCCACTCCTGAGGCAATCCCGAAAACAACCATTAAAAACCCTATAAGGGTTGCTATGAGTCAGATGCAACTTGACGGCACCTAACAACAACTGCTTAATCTGGCAAGATTGAGGCTTCATCTTCAGCGAAGAAGCATATCCCCTCTGAGAAAGAGAACAAATAAAGCCCACTGCTTCTCTGTCCCTGTTGCCCTTGGTCCCTTAACATTTCACCTGTCTTGGTGCTTAGGACATACTCTTCCAGCCAGTTTTGGCAATGCCAGGACAAAGCCTTCATTTATTACTGGAGTTAGTAATGCAAAGTGCCAGAAGGCAAATATTTCTGGCTTCCCTGGCTATATGGTGTCCACCCCAACCATTCAACTCCACTGATGTAGGATGAAAGCAGCCATAAACTCTACATAAATGGATGAGCATGAACTGTGTTCCAATAAAACTTTATTTACAAAAACAGATGGAGGGCCAGACGTGGACTACCGATTATATTTGGCCAATCCTGGACTCTATCATACTATCACATACTCACTAAACTGCCCAGTGGAACCCACTACTTTCTCCCTAAGTGAAGAGAACAGGAGACATTCCCAATGGGACACCTACAGACTCAGTCTCCATGAGCTGAGATGCTTTATCAGAACCATAAATAACAGTCTCCATCCAATTCCCTGCAAAGAGTGCCAAAATGAAAAAAGGCATTACCATATTAAGAGAAAAATGGAGCCAAAGAATTTCCTTAACAATCAACGAAGTTCTTGAAACAGGGCCAAAGAACACACAGGGCTCCAGCTCTGAGAGTTTGGGAAACAAATGTTTTCATATGCCGAAAGGAGCCACCATCAGAACGATGAGGAGCCACGTCCCCATCTGCCTCTGGATGGAGGCTGGCAAAACAGAATGAGAGCTGGCTTCACTGCATGGTCTGGATTTCCATGCCCTCATGAAATATTGACTCCCACCTCCCTAAAAATGGTAAAAATCAACTCGGTAATAGGAGCCTTGTAACATCAACAGGGTCTGTGGTGTCGGCGGCAAATGCAGCAGAAGCCCTCTGAGTTCTGGAAGAGAAAGAAGACCACAAAAAACAGCAGCACAGAGGGAAAAGGGGGAAAAAATCCCAGATGGAAAAACACAGAAGCAAACGAGAGGGTAACTAGGGCAGCGCTTGCGCCGTCCAGGCTCCAGCTTACGAGAATGAGTGACAGCTTCCAGAGGGCGCTCGGGCTCTGTGTTATCTGACTCGCTTTTGGACAGACCCACGTGGCTGAGTCAGCACCCTCTGACAAGCAGGTTGTCTGAGGAGAGCCCAGATGAGTCATGCCGAGCACTGAGCCACCCCCTCCCTGGTCCCCGGAGGCTGCCTAGACCCTCCTTGTTCACTTTACATCAGGCAGATTCTCCTGAATTCTCAGAGGTTGGCCCGGAGGTGTGGACATGACAGCCCCAGTCGCCTCACCCCGCAAGTGACCCTGCTCTGTCCTCCATGATCCAGTGTCAGCCTTCCAGCCCTGCCCGCAGGCTCAGCAGTAAAAGGACCCTCTGCAAACAGGGTAGAGGCTGCACTTTGGCCACTTCAAACAGATCTGTGGAGGCCACCAGGCCCAAGGTGGCCAGGCCCCGGCGCAGGCCCGTGGGGAGGAAGAAAACCACCTCAAGCCTCACCAAAGCAGTTTCCAAATATTTGCCTGGTGGCTGGCGTCAGGGAAGAGCACCCACAGGGAGCCTCGCCACCTCCAGACCACAGAGTAGGTGCAGGCCCGGCTTGCACAGCCTCGTGTCCCAATGGACTCTGCAGCCAGGGCAGGAGCAGGGTCTCCCCTCATCTGCCAGTAGGGGAGAGTCTGGGGCAGCAGCCCCTGGCTCCATCCTCACTCTACCACTCCATGGCATGTAGATCCTTGGCAATACCCTCAGTCGCAGGCCACCGCCGCAGCACCCGCAACCTAACGGGTGAGACCAATGTCTCCTTCACGCTTGAGTAACACAGAAGTTGAATCAAAAAACAGAGGAAGCCAGGCACAGTGTGGCACAACTGTAGTTCCAGCTACTCAGGAGGTGGAGGCGAGAGAATGGGAGGCCCCGGGAGCTGTGAGGCCAGGCTGGGCGACATAGTGACACTGGATCTCAAAAACAGTAAGCAAACGAGGCAATGATGAATTTCAATAAAGGGAGGAAGAGGCAAAATAAACGCTGGGATGTGATGGGGATTGTCTCCTGGGTTCTTTCCTCAGGTGAGGGTAGAATTGAGGGACCCCAGGTGGGGGAGCTACCTTGCGTGGTAGATCAGTGTGTGGTTATAGATCTGCGGACAGCAGGGAAATCAGCTATGTGAGGAAAGGGCCAAGGTCCAGGGGGTGGCGGAGGAGGGTGGCACAGTAAAGGAGGTAAGAGTGGAAAGAGAGGGGAGGGAAGGAGGGAGGGGGTCTTGATCAGGTCTGGTGGCCCCGGTAAGGAGCTGACATCTCTTTATAAGAACAATGGGAAGCCGGGCTCGGTGACGCACGCCTGTAATCCCAGTGGCTTGGGAGGCGGAGGCAGGAGGATTGCAAGTTCGAGACCAGAGGCAGTCTGCATAACTTAGCGAGGCTATGTCTCAAAAAGTAAAAAATGGGCTGGAGGCGCAGCTCAGTGGTCCAGCACTTGCAGAGCATGCAAGCGTGAGGCCCTGGGTCCAACCCCCAGTACCACACACACACACACAAAAAGAACAATGGGGAATGGGAAAGGTTTTACATAGGATGGGTGGTCAGGATTCCATCTGCAAGACTCAGCACAGCTGTTACCAACGGGAACTTTTTCCTCAGACCTTCTTCAGTACCCCCGCAATGTGTGTGCCCTGAGGGCTGGGCTCTAGCTCAGTTGGTAGAGTGCCGCGCTGCACTCTCTGAGGACATGAGTTTGATCCCTAGCCACGTGGCAATCCACTCCCAAAGGAATCCCAAAACAATCAGCCAATGAAAATCCTATGAGGGTCGCCAGGAGTCGGACCCAACTGGATGGCACCCAACAACAACGTCTGCCCTGAGCTCTGGCCTAAGGAAACCAAATGGTTCACTTTTGACATTCCCCATCCCCTGCCCACCCCCAGTCTCTCATGGGCTGTCAGCTTGTCATGCTGTGGGGGCTTGCGTGTTGCTGTGATGCCCAAAGCTATACCACTGCTATTTTGAACACCAGCAGGGCCACCCATATTGTACGGGTTTCAGTTGAGCTTCCAGACTAAGACAGACTAGGGAGAAGGACCTGGCAGCCCACTCACAAAACAATCAGCCATTGAAAACCCTATGAAAAGCAGAGAAGCACTGTGAAATACAGTGCCGGAAGACAAGCTGAGCACCCCAGGTTGGAAGGCATTCAAAAGAAGACTGGGGAAGAGCTGCCTCCTCAGAGTAGAGTCGACCTTATGACAGGAATGGAGTAAAGCCCGTGGCACCTCTATTTGCTGATGTGGCAAAATCAAACTGAGAAGAAACACAGTGGCTACAACAATGGGCTCAAACATCAAAAAACAAAAAAAAATCGTATGTATGGCACAGCGCCAGGTAGTGTTTTGTTCTACTATCAACTCCGGGTTGCTATGAGTTGGACCCAGCTTGATGCCACCTAACAACAAGAGCCCCCCCACCAATAACTTAGGAAAAATGAAACGCCATGGACAAAAAACTGTCATTGGGTGAAAGTTAAAAATACTCGGCACTCATGGACAGCAGCTGATGTTAAGCACATGTGGAAACAGTTTATATCCACAGCTGAACTAGTTTGCCCTCAAAGCTGCTTTCTATTAAAATGTTTACATGTGCGATGTCCCTCCTTCCTGCCGCTGCATCCCCACCCCACCCCCCATCTCCAGGCCAATAATGGCTCCTTTGCCGGTCTCTAGGAGTAAGAAGCTCCCATCCTAGGAGAGGAGCAGACAAAGGCTGCCCAGCTGGGCTGGTGGGACAGGCCTGGGAGGCACAGCCTCTCTTCTCCAGAAGGGTGGGGTGTGGCGGGCCACGCAAGAGGGAACCACTTGGGGAGCCTTCTCCCCCAAATTCCCCAGGGTCTCAACACGCAGCCGGCAGAGTGAGTGCACACGTGTCTGCTGAGCAGGGAGAAACAAAAGAGTCTATTGGTCACAAGCCCAGAAACATCTCTGGCAACTGCAAGCCAAGCAGCTTTGGAGCTCAGGCAAGGCTGGGTCTGCCTCACGGGCGGCGGTGGCTTCAGCCAAGCTGGCCTGTGTGGGGGCAGCATCCAGCTGCAGTTTGCAGCTCCAGGGGGAGCATTTGCTCTCCCGAACGGGGCCACGTGTCCACACCTTGGCCACGGAGTTTGGGGCACTGTGGCTGGTGGTCTTGCCTAGGCTGTGCACGGGGGAGACAGGTCCCTAGAGGAAATGCTGCGTGCTGCTCTCAACAAAAGGGGGAGGTGGACATCAAGTAGACACTGACAACAGATGTCCACAGGATCTTCTGTTTCAGAAGTGCCACGAAAGCCGGGCGCAATGGCGCACGCCTGTAATCCCAGCAGCTTGGGAGGCAGAGGCAGGAGGATCGCAAGTTTGAGACCAGAGGCAGTCTGTGTAACTTAGCGAGACCCTGTCTCAAAAAAAAAAAAAAAAAAAAATGGGCTGGGGGCACAGCTCAGTGGTCCAGCACGTGCAGAGCATGGAGGTGCGAGGCCCTGGGTTCAACCCCCAGTACCGCCAAAAAAAAAAAAAAAAAAAGAAGTGCCATCAGCATCATGTTCAAGAGGGACAATGGCAGCTTGAGTCATATAGTCCTCTCCGAGTGAACTCATGAAGCTGGGGAGGGGCTGAGCCCAAATGACGAGCCTCGGAGCGAGTTGCTACACCTGTGAGCGTGCCAGTGGCCATGCTAGCCTGATCGGATTATTCTTAAATGGCCAAAGGGAAGCTGAGCCCTAGTCTCACATGACAAGATGCCACTGGGAATGATCTTCCTTCCTGGAGTCCAAGTTTTATGGTCCTATTCTGCCTTCTCTGCGTTTCTCTGATCTGTTTCTCTGTTGCCGCAATTGTCCCTAAGATAACAGGTCAGGCAAGCTGACACCCCATCCTCCGCCTCCCATACATTCACTGCATCATGTGCTGAGGGGTGACTTCATGCTGGGATTTATTCACCTGGGTGGCCGGGTCCTTCCAAACAGAGCCTCATTACCCACCAGCCTCTACCCCAAACAACTCTCATCGACACAAGGAGACAAAGGAGAAAGAGCTGGAAGAGATGGCTTTTCTCTCCCGACTTCCAACTGTCAGCAAAAAAGAAAAAAAGCGGGCAGGCAGGGGGGACAAAAAGCAGTTTAGTCAGTGGAAACCAGGCTTTTGTGTGGGTGTCTGCAATTTAATATCCTCTCATTTATGCTCCCATTTGGAAAAGCCACGTCGGTTCAGTTTTAAGTCTTCAAGTGCCCTTTTTCAGGGCTTACGACACATGTCACACAGCAGGCTGCTGGCTAAAGAGCTTGACTCGCAGAGACAGCCAGAGCAAGTCTGAAACGCTCTACCCGGCCCATCTGGTGAGATTCCCCGCTTCCTGCCTGGACGTGCCGGGGTGACACGAGGCTCCAGGCTCCCCTTTGGCTCGGGATATGAAAAGAATATCCCTGGGCAGAAGCAGTCACTCGGTATGCGCCCACACATTCCAGACACGAAATTACTCCGCGCAGACAGCGCATGCTCGGTGCAGGCGCGGATGATGATGACCAAGGGGCCCCACACTGGCTACCTTCCCAGGGCTTGGTGGGGCTCAAAGTCCCACGTGTGCCCACAGGCTATGCTATTCTGGCTGGCCTCCTTCCGGGGCAACTACCACATCCTGGACACCTTTCTAGTGGCGGCCCTACGCGAGGATGCGCCAGCCTTCCTGTGGGCTACTTTAAGTAGGTCAAGCTGTTCCAGCACATGCAAAGGCCAAGCTCCGTCCCAGTGGTAAGGGCCATGGACTTGGGGAACGGCAGCCTGGCCATCGTAGGAGGCTGGGGACAATTAGATGCCTCAATGTATGGCCTCAGACAGGTTACTTAAATTCCCAAAGCCCTGTTTCTCTCCATATACGGTGGAGAAAATAGAGCCATCTTGCAGATTGGGTAACAGAGATGAAGGCAGAGCCTGGCCCAATTATCTTGTGAGCAATAAACATGTTCTGAAAGATGAGTAGTTGCTCGAAATTCCGCAGTAACCTAACGGAAATAACACACAATTGTGACCTCACTAAAAGCCTGTTACCCACATGGGCACAGAGCTTATACCTACCTCGAGCGTCTTTGTGCCTGGCCACAGAGCCTCAGAGGGATAAGGAAACATACAGATGGGGCGGGTCTAAATGTTGCAGCCTGTGGTTTTTTGGAAAGGCTGGCAGTGAAGGGGCCTGGGATTGGGCAGCAGCCCGGTGTTGTTTAAAAAAGAAAAAAAAAAAGGCCGGGCGTGGTGGCGCACCCCTGTAATCCCAGCGGTTTGGGAGGCGGAGACAGGAAGATCGCAAGTTCGAGACCAGAGGCGGTAACTTAGCAAGACCCTATCTCAAAAAAAAGTAAAAAAAAAAAAAAGGGCTGGGGGCGCAGCTCAGTGGTCCAGCACAAGTGCGAGGCCCTGGGTTCAACCCCTAGTACCACACACACACACAAAAAAAAGGACCCAGAACCCAGAATCCTACTCCCAAAACACTACACAGAACTATTTCCACCAAACAGAAGACAGGCAGCCCAGGGAATGTCACAGTTGTCTGACTTCTTGGCGACACCCAGGTGAAGTGAAACAGCAGAAAGCCAGACAGGAAGATCCCTCCTGGCTTAGTCTCAAGTCTTTTCTGGATTCCAGCTGACCCTGATTCTCCCTCTCATCTGAAGTCTAGAAAATCTGAAGGACGTACACGAAGAAATCAGAAAACGCAATCCCACTGCACCTGCCACACAGCATACAGGACATCTGTACCCAGCATAACAAGTGGGAATTTCTGCTGATGATTCAATAAGATACAGGATTTAGTTTCAGGTATGAAGACTTTGCTAAGCAAATCAATGGAGCAAAATGACTGCAAGGAGAATATTCAAATAGAAAGCATTTTCTTTTTTCTGTCTTTGTTCCTTTTCTTGCTTTCTTTTTTTTTTAATTTTTGGCAGTGCTAGATATTGAACCTACGGCCTTACCCTTGCTAGACAAACACTCTGCCACTGAGCTATACCCCTAACCCTGAAAGCGTTTTCCAACCCAGTATTTCCCAAATTGAGCTCACAATGTCTCGGCTTTGCAACACCTTCCAAAAATGGTTGTATACAGAGTATTTTAATTTGGATAAATAAGGCAGTATGCCTCCTTTTGCAGGTGAGACACATGCCCATTAGCATTTTAAAGGCTCTGAGAAGTTCTACAAAGAAATCCATTAGTTCTGTTTGAATTCAAGGTTCTCAAAACTTTCTGAGTATAAAAGGTTGTTTGAAAACACATCTAGAAATCCAGAAAAGCCCCCAGTTTGGGAGATGTGGCTGGATGACTCATTCTGAAACCCAGCACAGTCCATACACAATGTGAACCTATGAAATCCCTGGAGGTAAACCAAAATTTGTAATAGATGCTTCAGGATCACAAACGGGAGGGAGACTCGGTTTTCACCACTAACCTACTAACTTCTTTACAAACCTAATGCTTTACTGTATGAACAATTTAAACACTGTTTTTAGTCATTGAGTTGACTGAGCCCTCCTTCCCCCACTCACACCTCCCTTTTTGGTGCTGACCTGACTGAGCCCACTGGCTCCATCGCTCTCCATAAGAACCCTAGGACAGGCCAGGCGTGGTGGCGCATGCCTATAATCCCAGCGGCTCAGGAGGTGGAGGCAGGAGGATCGCAAGTTCGAGACCAGAAGCAGTCTGTGTAACTTAGCGAGGCCCTGTCTCAGAAAGTCAAAAAAATGGGCTGAGGGTGCAGCTCAGTGGTCCAGCACTTGCAAAAAGCATGCAAGCGCGAGGCCCTGGGTTCAACCCCCAGTACCGGGGAAAAAAAAAAAAAAAAAGAACTCTAGGACATCAGAGAGCTTTGGTGCTTATGCCATGTCAGGATCTGGCCCAGAGTCTGGCCAGCGTGTCTGAGAACTCAGCTCTGAGGCTGGGGACAGGCTCAGGTGGCACTGGCAGCCGGCTCACCTGGTGGTCAATTTTGATGAGTGCAATGTCTGCCTTTTCGTCCACATCCTTGATTTTGGCTTCATAGGTGGCTCCATTCTTCAGCTCAACCTTGACACGGTGCTTGTTGGTCACCACGTGGGCATTGGTCACGATCAGTCCATCTTCCGACACGATAAACCCGGACCCACTAGCCACGGGCACCTCCCTCTTAGAAAAAGGAAGCCTGAAACCCAATGGAGAGCAGTTAAGACTGAAAACACCTTGAAAATAAGCCCCGCAAGAGCACCACACAGCTGCAATCGGTACCTTGCTTACTGGGTTTAACATTTTTAAAATGTTAAGCCAACTTCTGCAACACATCACAAAATTCCATTTAGAAAATACGCTTAGGGAATCTCTTCAGAGCCAAAGGTTCTTAAAACATCTGAAGGACCAAGAGAGTAGATCTGAATAGTCAAATGGAAAAAACATCCTAAGGGACAAATGTTTATCATGACGTGGGAATCTGGCATTTTGACACTTTACTGTGTCTCCAAAATAGCTCTGACGTTTTGCTAATGGTGGCACTAAAGGGTGAGAGCTTCAGAAGGCATAGAAAAGAAGAAAGGCCCTCTTTACTTGCGAAACAACTCGATGTGAACCACGGCAGGAGCGATCTTCTCCACCACGTCAGCAATAAAGTTGTATTTATGGCGCAAGCTGTTGGGATCTTCCTGTCCTGGGAACGAAAGCAAAGAGGAGACACTTGATGACACCGGGCTTTGTGCTGCGGCCACTGGAGGAAGATACAGGGTAGAGGGAACCCAAATGTATTATAACACAAACGCGTGTGCGCACTCTGTCTCTCTCACACAAGCACACGCCCATGCAAACACACACACAAACACCCATACAAACACACACACCACAGACACATACACACTCTTATAAACACACCCACACATACACGCATACTCACACACTCATGCACAAAAACATACGCACACACAAACACCCATACAAACTCATACGTACTTCCATACACATGCATACACTCGTACATATGGTCCTGTACATATATATGCACTTGCATAACCACATACATACTCACCACACACAAATATACACATGTGCACGTACACACAATTGCACATATACATTTGCACACATACATAAACACATCCACATAACACACATGCATACTGCACACACCTACATACATACAAACACCCAGGCAAGCTCACACACACGTCCATACACACGCATACACTCATACACAAGCGCATGTACACACACACACCCTTCCTCGGTGGGAGGGCCACGGTCATTCCTCAGGCTCTGGGCACGAGTAAGAACTGGGACTCTTCCAAGCCCTCTTGTGACCCATCACAGCTGCACATCCCCAGGCTCCTCCAGTGGAGGCAGAGCATGGATTGCTCTGTGAATTGTTTCCTGGGCTGCCAGCACCCACAGTGACCCAAGGCAACGCCACTGGGCACAGGGACATCCAGGCACCAGCTGCCTCCCCCAAGCTTGCCCTGTGAGAAGTGGGGGAGCCTCTGCGAACAAAGGACCCCCTCTAGCCTGGCTCCCTACTCTGAGCTGCTTTACTTCCAGGCTGAAATCTGATCTCTTTGCATAGCATGACATTCTCAGGTTCAGAAAAAGATCTGCAATTCCTAGGAAAGGAAATTAATTTGACAAATTCATGATAGCATTATTTTATTGTTTCTGCTTTTAAACCCCTTTTTACATGCGCCCCCCATTTTAACTTTTTTCTATCTTCTTATGGAACGGGGAAATCGGGTATTTTTACCCTATTATATTTGGGGAGGGGGCTGGGATTTAGCTCAGCTGGTAGAGCACTGCACTGCACTCTCTGAGGTCCCAAGTTCAATTCCCAGCACCACAAAAATGGGAGAAGGACCTGGCAATCCACTCCCAAGGCAATCCCAAAACAGTCAGCCATTGAAAACCCTATGAGGGTCACTATGAGCCGGATACGGACTCGACGGCACCCAACAACAACAACAACATACTTGGGGAAAGTGAGACTCGAAGACTGAGCACCTTCTCCATAGATACTAAACATTCTTATTGGAGAACGTCAACAGGAAGATCTGGGCAAGCCATTTGTCCACTTCAGTACTGGCCCATTGGTACCCTCCACCCTCCCACGTCTCCAGGCAGTAGTGATTCATCGGTGTCTCCCCCAGCGCACACCAATGGGAGACGGAAAGAAAGCGGTGGAAACGTTCCTTCCAAACCCAGGGCCTGGCAAACGTCACCCAGAGATACCTGTAAACAAACACATCTTGGGTTCCTGGGACCAGCTCCCTGGGCAAGGACCCAGGGGAGGCTGAACTCCAGCCAGGCCGGCAACCCAAGGGCCTGTGGCATTCCTGAGATTCCCACAAGAAGCACAACTACTAGAGTCTTGCAGCTTCCCAAATTAGGCATGGAAGCATCTGCCCGCATCATGGACGGACAGGAGCATGGGCTATTTCCTGCTCCTACGAGAAGCAGGTACTTTGTCACACGGACTAAAAAAAGTGGCTCCAGGGGCTGTCAGGGAAAGGCCCAAGGTCCATCCTCAGGCCTCAGGGGATCTCTATTCCCCCACCTGTCAAACGGAGCCACTGCCCCTAGATTGAGCTGTGAGGGTCTGTCCCGGCTCCCACACCCTCCGGTCTGATCCCTGTTTCTCGCTCTCACCCTGACAGGCTACAGCAAGACAGAGAGCAGGTGGGGTGGGGGAGGAGGTACAGGGCTCCCCGGAATCTGCAGATGAGCACCCAGAAGGGAGGAGCATTGGGAGGACAGACAGCGACAAAAAGCCTTAATTATGCAACTTGGACAAAAAGGCGGCCACCAGCTACCATCGCCGTCCCCTGGTGGAGCAGCATCCATGGGAGAGCTAAACAGAGCAGTGACAAATGACACAAGGAACAGCCGCCAGTTGTTCAAAAATGGACAACATGTCAACTGAAGAAGAAGAAATACTTGGCTTCTGCAGACGCAATTTCAGAATGAAGATTCCAGGTGCTGTGCCTGGCTCCTGAGCCAGAGGGAGCTGCCGCCGCCTTACAGTCTAGGTCCACAGGCTCCCTGGCTGGCCCCACCGGCTCTGATCTCAGCTGCCAGGCCCCTGCCCTCCTAGCAGATGCGGATGTCTCACAGGGGAGGCCAGGCTGGCTCTGCCATGATCCACTGTCCTGGGGGTGCACAGCATCCGAGCCATGCAGCAAGGGGAGATGCCAAGCATGGGCTCTGCCCACAAGCAGGTCAGAGCTGGCACTGGGCATGGAACCCACTGCCTGGGTGTCCTCAGCTATGTCACCAAAATCCTCCCAGCTTAGCTTCTCGTCCGGACAATGTGTGGAAAACAGAGTCAACTTCAGTGGGCTTGCTATGCTACATGCAACCAACCGTATGTTGTTGTGGTTGTTGGGTATCTGACTCATAGCGACCCTGCGTACAACAGGCAAAACACTATTGTCAGTGCTTCTCTGCTGTTCATAGGGTTTTCAATGGCAAGTTGATTTTTGGGAGTGGGTTTCTGGGTCTGTCTCCCAAGGCTACAGCACCTGGTGTTCCCAGGCAGTCTCCCATCCAAGTACTAATCAGTCCTGACCCTGCTTAGCTTCCGAGATCTGACAGGATCAGATGCCACAGGGCTCCGGCTGCAGGCGAGCTACCACATGGGTAGTGCTTAACCAAGCCTTAGCATGTTCTTTAAGAAAACAAGCGAAAGGACTAGTACAGAGGCTGCTCAGCAGATGACCCTGGAAGTGCGGACCAGCTCAGAAGTCAGCAGGATGGCAGAGAGAGGAGAGGGAGGGAGCAAGAGGGGGAAGGACAGGGAAGAATGGAGGCACCACCTTGGCCAAACTCCTAACAGTGTCATCACGGCCACCTCTGCAGAGGCCTGATCAAGGGGAGGCTCATTTGTCTGGCCTTAACCTGCGTCTCTGTTTCCCAGCTCACAGGGTTACCCTACAGCCACTCTGGAAGGGGGACAGCAGTTGGATCAGCAAATAATCCAGCCCAAACAGCGCACTCAACCATCATGGAGCGACCAAGCAGAAGGCAGCCCTAGAAGTCAGCCCTTGATGCTCCCCCACCATTCCTTTAGGTTAGAACTGCTAACTGCCCCCTCTGTACAGAACAGAGAGCTGGAACTGGCAGCGCTTGCTTCCGTAATGGCCCGCATCATAAGGCAAGAGAAAGGAATTAAAGGCATGGAGATTACAAAGGAGAACAAAAAACTACCTCTGTTTGCAAATAGTATGATGATGGTCCTTCTAGAAAACTTTGGTTGGTTGTTGTTGCCGTTGAGTCGGTATCTGACTCATAGTGACCCTCATTTGGTTTTCAGTGGCTGATTATTTCGGGATTGCCTTGGGAGTGGATTGCCAGGTCCTTCTCCCATTTTTGTGGTGCTGGGAATTGAACTCGGGACCTCAGAGACTGCAGTGTAGCGCTCTATCCACTGAGCTAAATCCCAGCCCCTAGAAAACTTCAGGAA
Source organism: Pedetes capensis (assembly GCA_007922755.1). NCBI lineage: Eukaryota > Metazoa > Chordata > Mammalia > Rodentia > Pedetidae > Pedetes > Pedetes capensis. Next base: position 174,857 of record VMDO01000863.1, read on the forward strand.
TCTACAACTACAGTGCTACAATAAGGGAGCCAATCAAGGTCTCAGGAAAAGAGGTCAACATATATGATCTGTTGGGTTTCTACGTATTTAGCAACAATTAGAATCAAGAATTTTAAAACATGGCTGGGTGCGGTGGCACATGCCTGTAATCCCAGCCACTTGGGAGGCAGAGGCAGGAGCATGGCAAACCAGAGACCAGAGGCAGTCTGCGTAATTTAGCGAGACCCTGTCTCAAAAAAAGTAAAAAAAAAAAAAAAAAAAAAAAAAAAAAAAAAAAAAAAAAAAAAAAAAAAAAAAAAAATGGGCTGGGGGTGCAGCTCAGTGGTCCAGCACTTACAAAGCATGCAAGCACAAGGCCCTGGGTTCAGCCTCCAGTACTTTAAAAAAGAAAGTAATTTAAATATCAATTATAATAGCATAAAAATATTAAATTCTTAGGGAAACATTTAACAAAATATATGCAAGAACTGTACACTGAAAGCTCTAAAAATCTATCAAAATAATTTAAAGATCTAAATAAATGCAGAGATGCCATGCTTGTGGCTTGAAAACCTAATATTGTTAAGCTATCAATTCTCCCCAGATGGATCTATAGATTAAACATATTCCCCATGGGGTGGGGGGACTCAGCAAGAGATTTTGCAGAAATGAATAATATATTCCTAAAATTTATGTGGAAAGTAAAGAACCTAGAATATTCAAAACAACTCTCACAAAGAAAAAAATGGAATTACTTACACTATGGGATTTCATTTTTATGCAGAAAAATATTTAAATACTAGAATTATGTAGCATAAAGATGAGTTACAGCAATTTACAGAGATGGATCTTTCCACTTAGCTAATATTTATCATTACTGATTTTTAACACAACAAAGGGCCCTTAAAGTATAGGCAATATTTCTTCGGTTTTATTAGTTTAAAGCTGCCAAGATAATAAATGATCTGTCTCTCCTCTCTCTAATCTCCTAGTCCCGTACAAAACTCCACAGATGTTCTTCCTTAGAGCCAATCAGACCTGGGGGTTTGCAGATAAAACTTCTTAACTACTTTTAACTACTGACTCCTAGGAGAAGGGACAAAACGATACACAGTGGGGAGAAGTTTCACCAATGGTTATCCATGAAAGAGGGTTTATCTATGAAAAGAACAAGGCACTAGTCCAGCTGTTTCTCCTCGTCATGAGGGACTGGTTCCAGGACCCTTCAGTAGGTAACAGAATCTGTGGGTGCTCAAGTCCCTTACAAAAGAAAGGGCATCATATTTACATAGAACCTATGCCCATCCTCCCTTACACTGCAAATCATCTCTAGATTACTTATAATACCTGACACAACGTAAACGTCAAATGGTTGTTACACTGTATTGTTCAGGGAATACTGACAAGAAAAACACTGTATATAGTACAGACACAATTTTCATAATTATACCGGTTATAATTACATATATATTTCTTGATCTGCAGTTATTCTATGAATAAGGAAGTTACAGTACAAAAAGCTGACTATACTTGACATACATTACTACATTTAAGAAAATTTGTTCAGCCAGACACAGTGGTACAGAGCTGTAATCTCAGGCAACTGGGGAGGCAGGGGCAGGAGGATCACAGGTTTGAGGCCAGAGGCAGCCTGTGTCACTTAGTGAGACCCTGACACAACATAAAAAGTGAAAAATGGGCCAGTGGTGTAGCTCAGTAGTAGAGCGTTTGCAAAGCATGTATGAGGCCCTGGGTTCAACCCTCCAGTATGCAAAATAGAAAAGAGAAGAGGAAAAAAAAGAGAGAGAGAAAAGAAAATCTGTTGCAGTGAAAATGACAATCACAGCAAGGGGAGTTTGAAACAAAGGATATGATTTCATCTGTGCTACTCTCAAAATAATCATACAATTGGGTTGCTGTTGTTGTTAGGTGCCATCGAATTGGTGTCCGACTCACAGGGACCCTATGCACAACAGGTGAAACAGTATTGCCAGTGCTTCTCTGCTATTCATAAGGTTTTCAATGGCTGATTGTTTCTTGGGAGGGGGTTGCTTGGTCCATCTCCCACAATTGGGTATATACTTTAAATACAAAGTGTGTGTTTCTTTCATCTTTATGGCAAAAATGCCAAGTAAAGAATAGAACTGAAGCAAGAAGAACAGAGAAGTCCATATAGTCTTAATGCCGTGGTTCTCAATGTATGCCCTACGGCACCCCAGAATATACAGGAAATTCACAAGACAGTTCACATTCTCTGAGGGAACACAGCGATACTTGCTATATTGGACACCTTATAAACTAGCTCCAACTAGTTCAGTGTCAAGATCAGATGGCACTGCATTCCTTTTGATGATCTCATCTCTGTGGGAAGGTGGATTTCTGTCAACTGCTGTAACAAAAAGAATGTACTGGCCAGGGGCCACGGTGCCTACCCGTAATCTCAACAATTTAGGAGGCAGAGACAGGAGGATTAGGAGTTTCAGGCCAGAGAAGGCATGGGCAATTTAGCAAGACTCTGTATCAAAATTAAAAACTAAAAAAGGAGCTGGGGTGCAGCTCAGTGATGGAGCACTTGCCTAGCATATGGAAGGCACTGGATTCAACCCCCAGTACTGCAAAACAGGAAAAGAGAAAAGAAAAAAAAATCAATGTTGAACTAGAAATGGGGTGCCAGTGTCCAATCTAATTCTGGGATTTTAAAGATCACGGGGCACCCAATGGATCCATATATCCCATTTACAGGGTGCTGTGGTTCTTGAAAAATGAAGTTTAATATCATTTCTCTCTTTTTTAAAAATGACTACTGTGGTTTTGGTTTTTTGCTTTGCGATACTAGGGGGTTGAACCTGGGCCCTTGTACAGACTTTACAAGTGCTCTACTACTGAGCTGCACTCCCAGCCCCTTTTTAAAGTTGTTGGTTTGTTTTGTTTTTTGTTTTTTTGTTTTGTTTTGTTTTTGAGACAGGGTCTCACCAAGTTGTACAGGCTGCCTCTGCCCTTGAACTTGTAATCCTCCTACCTTTGCCTTCGGAGTCACTGGGTTTATGCACCTCGGTGCAGGGTTTAAATAACTACAATGTTGTTAAGACAAAGATACTTATTAAGTTGTTTGGCTATAACTATCTGATAAATGGAACTCTGGTGCCATGAAAAAATTACTGTGATACAAGGTGCCATAAACAATGAAAGTTTGAGAACCCCTCTGCCTGATGTTTTGTGGGCTTTTCAGTGGCTAACCCTGAATCCCTGGGGATAGAACCCAGGGCCTTTCGCACACCAGGCCAGGGCTCTACCACTGAGCTGCATCGCCAGCGCCTGAATCCCTGAACCGTGGGTGCAATAATTCAGAGCAGAGGTGGATTTGCAGCGAGAGTCAATACATCTTCAACTTAGAACCTTCCACGTGCCCTCCAAGGGGCCCTGGAGAAGCGCTGTCACCAGGTGCTTTCAGAAAATTGTAGAAGTGAAACAGTTAAGCGGCAGTCAGCTGAGTGTTACGGTCTGGATAGAAAGTGTCCCCCCATGAAGGCGTGTGTGCTGAAGGCTGAGTCCCCAACTGGTAGATCCAATCTTGGAGAGGTGGATCATGAAGGCTCTGACTTTACCGATGGATTAATCTATTTATGGATTCATAATTGGATGGCATTATTGGGAGGGGGCAGAAGGTGAAGCCTGTTGTAGGAAGGAGGTCTCGAGGAGGGTGCCTTTGAAGGCATTGTGTCCCTGGGTCCTCCCGCTTCCCAACAGCCATGAGCTGAGCAGCCTCCTCTACCACAAGCTCCTGCCACCATGATGCTCAACCTCACCATGGGCTTGTGGCAACGAAGCCAGCTGGCCATGGACTGACACCTACGAAACCAGGGGCCAAAATAAATCTCTCCTCCCCAAAGTTGTTTCCGTCAGGCGTTCTGTTACAGTGACAAAAAGCTAACAGCATAGGCTCCCCCACTCTGTCACACAGAAACTGTCATCCTAGGGCAACTGCAAGGGGGAAAACAGACCTGGGGACTCACGAGCTGAGCGTGGTGGCACATGTTTGTAATGTCAGCATGGAGGAAGCTGAGGCAGGAGGATCGCCACGAATTCCAGGCCAGCCCGGACTACACAGCAAGTCCCGGGCCAGGCTCAGCTACAGAGTGAGACTCTGTTGAAAGAGGAAGGAAGGAAGGAAGGAAGGAAGGAAGGAAGGAAGGAAGGAAGGAAGGAACCATTTTATTTGTGTTTAATGAGATATACTTCTGTGCTGTGCTGTTACCACTGTGTCTAGTTAGGTGGCTGTACCTATCCTGGCACAGACATGGTCTCCAGGGACACCTTGCCAGGCCCCTGCTGCAAGCTAGAGGTGCTGTGGGAGTACAGGGGACCGTATGTGTGTAGCAGAGAAATATGCCAGAGGAAAGTGAATTAATCATAATATCAATAATAAAAATAACTTTTTCTCTACAGAAAACATAATAAAATCATTATTACATGAAAAGGTGATCAAAGAGTTCACGGCCCAAAACAAATATGGGGGAAGGCGTATCTTAAAGGTGCAGGTACATACAGCAGTTAATATCATATATTCCTGGATTTTGTGGTGTTTGTGGTATTTGCTACTTGAAATTTATCTTTTTTTGGGGGGGGTACTAGGGGTAGGACCCAGGGCCTCGTGCCTGCATGCTCTGCAAGTGCTAGACCACTGAGCTGCACCCCCAGCCCATTTTTTACTTTTTGAGTCAGGGTCTCACTAAGTTACACAGACTGCCTCTGGTCTCGAACTTGTGATCCTCCTGCCTCTGCCTCCCGAGCCGCTGGGATTACAGGCGTGCGCCACTGCACCCGGCTGAAATTTATCATTTTTGAGAGTTTCTTTTCTTCAACCTAAATAAGTCATCATATAGTACATGATGTGTTCATAATTTTGAGTTCTTTTCTCTTAAAGAGTCTTCTGAATTATACACATCTCCAGATCCCATAAAGCCTGGAGCTGCAGGGGACAGTTCCTATTCTTGCCCAGGCAGCAGGTCCCACTCTCTCCCTTCACCCCAGCACATGGCTGCATGGCAGTCTGAGGGGCACTTGGGTCATTCCAGCAGAGCCCCTTAGTTATACCTAGAGGACAGGCTGCCTTGCCAGCCAGCCAGGACCCTCAGTCACTAATCCCTGGCCAGTGTGGGGGCCTCTGCTTTAGAGGATGAGGGCAACCCCCAGGTCCTCCCTAGAGCCCTGGAGAACTCCAGGCCAGCGCCTGCCCTGCACCTGGCAGCAGCTAACCCAGACCTGGCTTCCTGTCATCCCAGCACCAGAGAGCTGCCCTGTTCTCAGCTCGGTCCCTTGTCCTTTCTCCTGAAGAGCCAGCGCCCTCTCCCTCCCTGGCCAGGTAACTCCGGTTCACAAGGTGGAGTGCCTGGGATGGGCAGTTCACAAAGCAGAGAGGCAGGGCCGGGCAGGAACGCTACCTCAACTGCCAGCCTCTGCCTTCCCAAAGGGCTCGGCCAGTCCAGGAAAGACCCCACGCTTCTAGTGAATGGCACGATGGCTTCAGGGCCAGGCCTGGCATCAAGTCCTCCTTCTGCCCCTTCCAACTGTGGCACTGTAGGCAACGGGCGGTCTCTGTCAAGGCCTCAGTACCCCTTCTACAACATGGAGACATGTGACAGGTGAAGGGTAGTTGGGAGTCCTAAGTGACATAATGCACAGAACGCAGTAAATCTCACGCCCCTGCCTCAAGGCTGAGGTCTCCTCAACACTGTGCCATGCCCAGCACTAGGTTAGAGCTTCTCTGCTATTCATAGGGTTTTCAATGGCTGATTGGGAGTGGGCTGCCACGTCCTTCTCCCAAGCCTACAGCACCCAGTATTCCCAGGTAGTCTCCCATCCAAGGACTAATTAGACTGGATCCTGCTTAGCTTCTAAGAGCAGATGGGACTGGACGGAATTGGAAGCCAAGGTGGTAGGGCTATAGACGAGCATTCGTAATTAAAAGACCAGAGCACAGTCACTATCTTCCAGCTCTCCGCCCAGTGCCGGTGCATTTCAATATCTCCATGCGGCTCCTCTCACCATTCTAAAACGCCTAAGAATCTCACTTCTCCCCAGCCCCCAAAATACGGCACAGTACTGCACTCACACCTATTTTCCTTCCTGCCTGGAACACTTGATTCGCCTCCTTTAGAGGTAGTCAAATACCACCCACCCTTCAATATCGGCAATAAAATAATATACCAGTAAGACTCACAGCACTTATTTACAGAGTGCTTACTATGTGCAAGGGCTGGGATTTAGCTCAGTGGGTAGAGCGCTGCGCTGCAGTCTCTGAGGCCTCGAGTTCAATTCCCAGCACCGCAAAAATGGGAGAAGGGCCTGGCAATCCACTCCCAAGGCAATCCCGAAGCACTCAGCCATTGAAAGCCCTATGAGGGTCACTATGAGTCGGATACCGACTCGACCGCACCTAACAACAACAACAACAATATTATGTGCAAAGCACAATGCTAGACACAGATGCAATTGCTAATTTTTCCTGCAAGCCTGCAGGGTGGTTCTTATGCCTAATCTATAGAAAGGTGGAGAAACAGGGAGTCAGAGAAGAAAAGCATGTTGCTCAAAGCCTCAAGGGCTGGGGTTTAGCTCAGTTGGTAGAGCATGGCTCTGCACTTTCTGAGGACCTGGGTTCAATCCCCAGCACCGCAAAAAAAAAAAAAAAAGGAGAAAGACATGGCAATCTACTCCCAAAGCAATCCTGAAACAATCAGCCACTGAAAATCCTATAAGGAGAGCTGGGCGCAGTGCCCCACGCCTGTAATCACAGTGACTCAGGAGGCAGAGGCAGGAGGATCGCAAGTTCGAGACCAGAGGCAGTCTGTGTAATTCAGTGAGACCCTGTCTCAAAAAGTAAAAACATGGGCTGGGCGGTGCTGCTCAGTGGTCCAGCACTTGCAAAGCATACAAGCGCGAGGCTCTGGGTTCAACCCCCACTACCACAAAAAAAAAAAAGAAAGAAAAGACAAGAAAAGAAAAGAAAAGAAAAGGAAGGAAAGGAAAGGAAAGAAAAGAAAGCCCTCTGAGGGTCACTATGAGTTAGATCCCACTTCCGACACCTGACAACAACAACAAAGCCTCAGAGCTGGTGAGCAGCAGAGGCAGGAGATTAATTCCCTCCACTGGGAGCTGGAACTCCTTGCTCAGCTTCTGCAGCCTGCCTGATCTCAGCCCTGTCAGCCCCCTGCAGCCACAGTGCTGGGAGAACATGCCCCACACTTCCGGACCAGGAGACAAAGGCCAGGACCCAGGATTAACAACCCGTAAAAACCCAATCTTCCCTTCCAGCAAGAACAATCCCGCCATCCAATTTCTCAGGCAGAGTTGATAAGTACAGCTCATTTGGAAAACAGGACGCAGTGTATTAGAGGGAAAAGGAAAGAATCCTCCTTTATTCACAGGGAACAGCATGTTCCCCAAATTCAAATCAGTTGCAAGAACAGAAGGATCAAACCCTTGGCATTTTAATGCACTGTCCTACATTCAGGATTGGCTACAGAATTTGCACAGCCAGGGGCAAAAGGAAAATGAAACTTTTGTTCAAATGAAACTATGAAGACTCTCAAGACAGCCAGTGACAGTAGGGCACTAAGACAGGTGGACCCTTCGGACTGCCGGGTCCTGTGTAACTGTGGATCCAGGCCCGCAAAGGTCTCCCTGCCTGTGTTTTTAGTTCATTTGATTTAAAGCCCTAAATCCAGATTCAGTACTAAACAGCTCTGCACACTGCTCAAGAGCAGCAAGGGGTGTGGCCTTAGCCTTTGGAATCCTGGGTAGCTGTCCTCATGGGCTGACACAGCACACCTGGGATGCCCACAGCCCCATCCAGCCACAGCCCCCAGAAGCAAGCTGTGCAACCTTAGAGGGGGGCCCCTGGGTTAGGTTCTCTCAACTTTACAATGAGGCCCAACTTGTGAGGGGGGGCCTCTAAATTCCCTCCTGGCTCTCAAGTCACTTCAACTCCAAATACCAGCATTCAGACTTCTTGTCATTAGGTACCATTAAGTTGGGTCTGACTCACTATGACCCTATGTACAACAGAAAGAAACACTCCTCGACACTGGGCCACGCCCAGCCCTAGGTTAGTGCTTCTCTGCCATTCATAGGGTTTTCGATGGCTGATCGGGAACGGGCTGCCACGTCCTTCTCCCAAGCCTACAGCACCCAGTATTCCCAGGTAGTCTCCCATCCAAGGACTAATTAGACTAGATCCTGCTTAGCTTCTGAGATCAGACAGGATTGGATGGAATTGGAAGCCAGGGTGGTAGGGCTGCAGACAAGCGTTCATACTTAAAAAGACCAGAGAGCAGGCCAGTTCCAACAGCTGCCAGGACTCAGGGGAAAGGAGAGAAGTGAAGAAAGGAAGTCAGCCAAAAATACGGCTCAGCAGGAGGCTGGAGGGAGCAAAGGGCCTGGGCAGGACCGTGGGGATGGTTCTGGCTCAGCATGGCTTCCTTCTGCCCAACAGGTATGGCCATCAGTGGGGGGGGGGAAAAAAAAGGCCACCCAACTTCTTTCAAAATTGAAGATACAAAATGCATTGAGCAGAGGCTGGAAATGAAGGCCACTGAAGCCTCATCAAGGGCCTTAGGACCAGGGGCAGCAATAACCTGGGAGACTGCCGGTGGGGCCCCACAGTGCTGTGAGCCCGCAGTCGTGCCCAGGAGTCTCCCCAGCCTCCTGCAGACAGGAGCCAGGGCTCTCACCAGTGAGGGAAATGGAACTCAGTGCAAACACGGCAGGCGTCCAGGGGGTGCTGAGGCCACTGGGAATGATCTCTGGGGAAGGTCCAGTGTATGAAGGGTTGGCGCACACTCCTCAGCTGTCATCAGCACCTCTTGCAGCCAACACCCCGGTGAGGTCCGGCCCCTGCAGCCCCACCGTCTAGGTGCCAGCAGCCTCCTGCAGGCCTCCAATGCAGCGACACCTGCCCGAACCTAACTGCCATGTGCGTGCATGCAGGAGGCGGCCTCTCCTTTGTCGCCAGGCCTTCCAAAGCCACGTCGTACATTTCTTTGATATTTCCATCAGTCCCCAGCGCGGCCAGATGAAAAGTAACTATTCATAGGGTTTTAGGAACCATTGAATAAATCCAGGCCCAAATCCAGAGAGGACCCTCAGGGAGAGACCCCCACTATTCCAGGGACCCATCTTCAGGTGCTTACCCGTCTGCTCCGTTCACAGTTCAGCATGTTCACAAGGGCGCAGGGTAGAAGGGGGCTGGGGCTGGATGAGAAGTTCGGCCAGCCCCCTAAAGCTCCTCCTGCTTCCCACAGCCCCTGCCCGAACCAAAGGTCCCCCCACACACTGCACTTCTGATGGGGGGTGTGCACGGACAGAAACACAGCAGCACAAGGAGTCGACCACAGGGCTAGGTCAACTGACACCATGTGCCCAAACTGGCCAGGCCCGGGATGCGGGCAGAGAGGGACTGGAATAGTGATCTTTATGCTGCCCCCAGCCTGCAGCCATAACACTGTGGCGTCCGAAGATTGGAAAGCAAGATCAGGGTAGTTCTGTCCTTATACCCTCTTTGCAAGCCTGTAGCCATAGCACTGTGGCATCTGATCCCATCAGATCTCGGAAGCTAAGCAGGGTCGGGCCTGGTTAGTACTTGGATGGGAGGCCGCCTGGGAACACCAGATGCTGTAGGCTTGGGAGAAGAACCCAGCAACCCACTCCCCAAAACCAACCCACCATCGAAAACCTGATGAACAGCAGAGAAGCACTGACAATACTGTTTCATCTGTTGTACATAGGGTCGCTATGAGTCAGATACCAACTCAAGGGCACCTAACAACAACAGCATGCTGCCTCTTAGGTCGGGACTTTCCACGGCAGGATGGAATTCAGTCCCTACCACTCTGGCCGAGCGTGGGCAGCTGAGGCCCAAGCAGCACGCCTACCTCAGGTGTGGGTGGCAAGTCCAGACAGGGTCAGGAGGTAGACAGTGAACTAACTGGGCACCTGCAGCTGGGGAGAGGGCACCGCTGCACATCCAGAGGGAAAGGGGTCCGCTTTTCCCCTGAGGAACGCTCGCTTTGGGAGGTTTCTTGCTGAAGCAGAGCCCAGACTGAAGGGAGGAGCTCAGTGGGGAGGCAGAGAGAAGCCGAGACTTGCAGGGACCCTTGCCCAGCCTTGCCAAGCTTCCCCCTCCTCCAGTGCACTGGACTACTTTCCCCAAGACTCCCGAGGCATCAATGCAAAGGGGAGGCATCCTCCCGCCCCAAGAGGGTTTGCCCAGGGAAAGAAAAGTGAGTGCAGTGAAGATGCCCCGCAAGCCTCCTTGACCCCTTGCTTTCAGTTTGGGCAGCATTCCGTGTGCCCCACGTCGTTAAGTTTCAAGGAAACTTGCGAGCATCAGCCAGAGTCAGGGCCAGCACCGGTCTGCAGCGGAAACACAAGCGAGACCTCCCACATTCCAGGAAACCAGCCCCCATTCTAATTGGTGCTGCGGCTGCAAATTCCAGGGTGTTGAGTACTTCGCAGAGGAACGGGGACCGAGGTTCTCCTTGAGCCCGGCAGAGAAATCACACAGGAAGGACAGTGGCCGAGCTGCGGCCAGGCAGCAAGAAGAGGTCTAAAATAAACCTGAAAACTGAGCATCAGCAGGGACGCTGTCTGCAGATCGAAGGAAGAACGAAATGTGAGACATGCAGCCCTTGTGTCCCCTTGGCCAACGGCCCTCAGAATTACTCTTGTAGAAATATACAGAATTCACAAGTAGTAACGCTTATTTTTCTTCTAACATTAAAAGCTAAATGATGGGCGAAGACGTTCTCTCCCAGCGTGTTGCACAGAAATAATGAAACGCAATGTAGGAAGGTTTTGTGCGATCTCTTTCTTTCCTTTTAATGAATACAAGAGGAAGAGGAGGTGGAGCCAGGGAGCCTGGCCTTGAGTTCCAGCCTGCACTGGCACATCCAAGGGCTGGCAGCCCCTCTCCTTCCGGTATAGTCTCCCAGACGGCTCCGAGTGGGAAAAGCGCACCCGATGCCAGACCTCAGATGCCTGGGGCTGGCACTCTGAGTGGAGACTGTTTGCAAGGGCTGGGTCAAGGCTTCCGCGGAGGGTGCCGGGAAAAGACTCCAGCAGGTGATACGCAGGAGCTGCCTCCTCCAAGGATGTCTACGGCCGCCTCCCTTGAACCGGCCACATCAGGAACCAGCTTTGGGGGGCACCAAGCCCCTGACTCTGCTTTGTGACTCCCGAGCTCAGCCTAGCTCCGTAGCTTTGGCCTTCCTGGCAAAAGCTGCCTTTCCCAGAACCATGTGCCTATGTCTAACAGTACTTTCGCTGGGAAACTACCTATCAGTCTCCATGGCAAGACAGGAAGAGTTATCCTTGCTTGCACAACCACGGGGAGCGCTTGGCTTTGGACAGTATCTTTGCATTGGATTGTCTTTTCTAGCCTGTTTTGTGATTCACACACGACTTTCCAACCAATTCCAAGACACAACTCTTGTTTCTGAGGTCTCCAAACACCAGCACTGTGCGTCCATTATTATCCCCAGGGAAACAGCTGACTGCTGGGCCCACCCCACCATCGACTCTTCTCTGATAAGCACCTGGCTCCGCTCCTGACCTTCACAGATTCTCGGCTGGGCTGCCTTCCTGCTGCGACTCCTCTGGTTGTTTTTTCTGCAGTGCAGGGCTAGGAGGCTCCGAAGTGGAGGCTGCCCCCTCTGGGGTTGGAGGGAGGGCCCAGGCTAGACCCAAGGGGAGGAGGAGATGGGGAGAAGCTCCTGTATCCAGGAGGAGGCCAGAGCAGCACCCTGCACCCATTTGCTGATGAGCTGCTGTCCTGGGGAAGCGAGGCCAAGTAAAAGAACATGTGGACCCGAGACAGGCGCCCAAAGGAAACCGCCTCAAATGAGGGGTGAAAAGTGGGCCCGGGACCCAATACAAGCCACTTCCCCTTTCTGGCCCTCGGGTACCTTGTCCATCCAATGAAGAGGGAGGCTAGACCAGTCCTGACATCCTTTCCAGCTCTAGAAGCTTTACATGACCTAATACGTCCAAAAAGTGCATTTCCTGATGTTTTCTGCTGGGTGTGCAATTCTCATCCCTATGTTGTTGTTGTTGTTGTTAGGTGCTGCTGAGTTGGTGTCTGACTCATACTGACTCTATGTACAACAGGCAAAACAATACAACAGGCGAAACAGTATTGTGCTTCTTTGCCATTTCTAGGGTTTTCAATGGCTGATTGATTTTTGGGAGTAGGTTGCTGGGTCCTTCTCCCAAGCCTACAGCACCTGGTGTAATCAGGCGGTCTCCTATCCAAGTACTAACCAGGTCTGACCCTGCTTAGCTTCTGAGAGCTGATGATATAGGAAGCCACAGTGGTAGGGTTGCAGGTCCCGTCCATACAGAACACTCTTATTTCCAATGCTGACTACTAGGGCCTGTGCTCTGGTTTCTTCTGGCAGAACCACTGGTACCATCTCAGCACCTTAGGTTTTCAAAGGGACTTTCAGGACTACGGTTAGGATGCCTTAGCAGGGCGAGATGGGGGTGTCTCCCTATAGCCACACAATGGAATATTCTGCAGTCGTAAAATAGAATGAAGCACTGACACATTCTACCACGCAGATGAGCTTTGAAAACACTATGCTAAGTGACAGAAGTCAGTCACAGAGGACTACATACTGCATGGTTTTAACTTGTAAGAAATGTCTCAAAAAGGCAAATTCACAGAGACAGGAAGTAGACCGGAGGTGGGTTAAGGCCAGGCAGAGCAAAGTATGGGGTCCTTGTTGACAGGTACTGGGCTTCTGGGAGTTATGAAAATGTTCTGGAATTAGGGTGGTAAGCCCACGATTCTGTGAACATTCTAAACACATTCTAAAAGGATAAATCTTACAGCATACGAATTATACCTTGATAGTTATTTTTAAAAATAAATGAATGAATAACAATGATGATGGTATCCCTTGTCCCTTTTTCAATGTAACTACTAGAAAACTGAATTTACGTATGTGGCTCATGTTATAATTCTGTCTATGTTTACAAAACATTTCAATAAACATATTCTTCACTTTTCAAAACAAACAGAAACAGTCTGGCCTCTGCCCGCATCCTACACAGAGCTGGCATCCAGGAGGTTCCATGCGGCGAGCCTTGGGCTGGGCATCCAGGGACTCGGGTTCTGTCAAGTCCTGCCTGGTGCCCTCCAGCCTTTCTGTCCCCTCAATTATGCTAGGCTCCTCACCCAACGCATTAAGGTTGGGTCTAATGACCTGACAGCCACACAGGTCCTTTCAGGCCAGTCTGGATCACAACTCGCCTATCCCCAGGCAAATCCAAGCTTCAGATGTGCTCATTCTGCCCCTAACACTGCTTACCTCCTACAAGGAATGAACCTGAGCATAAAAGCACCTTTTAGCCAACTAAGCAGAACAGCTAGTCTGGAGCTACATCTTCCAGTTACCCTGAAGGATTTCTTTTGGGGAAATTTCATGTTGACTTTCAGTGATTTACAAGGATGGAATTCTATAGCCGATGGCAACAAGCATTGCTACGCTGCTTTTGAAAGATATTTGGCAGTATACACCAAGGGCCATAACAAATCCATGTTCTTCTATCCAGTAAGGACACCTCACCCCAGGACTGTTCACAATGACAATGACGGTCTGCACGGAAATGAACAGAGCAATCATCAATTAAATGGTGGTAATACTTAGACAGAAATAAGGCTGGAATGATGGTGATGGTACGTCATGAATCTTTTTCCTTCTTTTCTCTTTTTGATGTGATTCAACTATACTTCTAACTTTAAAAAACTGATATATAATACAATATGTCACCAGATATATAAATGCATTCCCTATGATGGTTAACCCACATGGAAAAAAGGAAAAAGTATCTTTTTTTTTTTTTTTTTTCAGTACTGGAGGTTGAACCCAGGGTCACATGCTTGCATGCTCTGCAAGTGCTGGACCACTGAGCTGCACCCCCAGCCCATTTTTTTACTTTTTGAGACAGGGTCTCACTAAGTTACGCAGACTGCCTCTGGTCTCGAACTTGCGATCCTCCTGCCTCGGCCTCCTGAGCCGCTGGGATTATAGGCATGCGCCACCGCGCCCAGCTGGAAAAAGTATCTTCATGGGAAGAGGGAAATCCAGCAGATCTGTCCCAAAGAAAACCTACACATTGAAGCAGCAGAGCCCTGATTCACCAGGTAGCCGCCATGACATTTATACAGATATTTCTCTGTCTTCCAAGTCGCTGGGATTATAAGCATGCACTCCTCGGGGCCCCGTAACTTTTAAGGGGAGAAGCCAGACATCATATGGATTGCTTTGTAATCATCTAGCCTAAGGCGGAAAATTTTACGGGGGAAAAAATAAGCTCTCTTCAACATCATCTTGAGAAGAAAGACCCCCACCAGTTCCCAAGTGTCATCAGAAAGCCTCTTCCAAACACGTAACTGCTCCAGCAGGAAGAGGTGGCTGAGATGGGCTCATGGGCTTGACAGTCTCCATAGCGGCCCACTGATGAGCTGTGCAGCTTGTAAGAGGCATCCTCCCTTTGGGTGCCTCAGTTTCCCCAACTGTAAATAGGACCTGCAGGACCTTCAGGCTTTATGTTCCAGGATACTGTCCTTCCTCGAAGTCAGCTGATGGCTTTGGCCAGCCACCAGCATCTCTGTAGGGAAGGCAATGTCCTCATCCATGAGATACAAGAAAACATGAAAATGAGAATTTGTTGTGGTTAGAGATGTGTGGTTTAAAGTGAGAGCAGATGATATTTTGCAGAGGGTGGAAGGATCCCACCTCACGGTGGCCAGTAAGAAGTACTCCAGTGCCGGGCGCGGTGGCGCACGCCTGTAATCCCAGCAGCTTGGGAGGCGGAGGCAGGAGGATCGCAAGTTTGAGATCAGAGGCAGTCTGCGTAACTTAGCGAGACCCTGTCTCAAAAAAAAGTAAAAAAATGGGCTGAGTGCGCTTCTCAGTGGTCCAGCACTTGCAAAGCATGCAAGCGTGAGGCCCTGGGTTCAACCCCCAGTACCACAAAAAAAAAAAAAAAAAAAAAAAAAAGAAGTATTCCAAGGGAACAGACTGTAGATGGAAAATATCTCAGACCCTTACGGATGGACAGACAGACTTCATTGCACCTGGGTCCTCTCTGGGGGTGCCTCATGCCCTTGCCCTTCCCCATTCTCACCTCCCAGACTATTATCAGGCACATATGTTATATCGTTTTTACTTCCCAATGGGGCTAAGCCATTTGGGGCTACATTTTTCTAAAACAAAAATGTCAAACTGGCACAGAAACGTCAGGCTGGGATCTAAGGAACGCCTGCCCTGACGCCCAGGAAGCAGGCACCAGCCCTTCCCACCTTTCATTCTTGGTGCTAGTTCTACCAGGAGTCCTGAAGACTCTGGAATTACCATCTAGAGGTCCTAATCCCTCTCAATGTCAATTTCTGGACTCACAGCTAACAAAGCTCCCTTATGCCTGTGATCTTATCTGACCTCACAGTATGCTGCTCATGTCTCCCGAGTAGCATCAGTGTCCTTGCATAAAAGATGAGGAAATGGAGGCTGAAGGAAGTCAGTATCTCATTTGAGAGTCCAAGTCGGGCAAGATCCCGGTGTTCTAATCCAGGTGGCCCACAATGGAGACCGTTCAGTGTTTCAGAACAGACTCCGGGGACCTCGAAATCCCTCTTTCAGGAACTGATAGATCAGCAGGAAGAAAATCAGTAAGGATCTAGTCGACCTGAACAGCACTCCCGATGACATCTAAATGATGTCTACACAACACACCACCCACCAACAGCTGAGCACGTGCTCTTCTCCAGCCCACAGGGAATGGTCACCAAGCCAGACCATATTCTAGACCAGAAAACACACTCTAATGAATTTAAAAGATTAGAAATCACACAAAGTCTGTTCTCAGTCCACAACGGAATTAAACTAGAAATTAATAACAGTGAGATAGCTGGGAAAGCTGCTAAGGATTTGGAGATTAAGCACGCTTTTAAACAACATTTGAGTCAAAGAAGTCTCATGAACAGTTTGGGTGTGAGACAGACCTGGGTTCGCATCCCAGCTCTGCCTTCTCCTCCTGGCCTGGGCACGTTCTAAGTAACCCCTTGGGGCCTCATCTATTTCCTCAGCTGGGTAGCAGAGCTCATGCCCCTGACTCCCTGGGTAGCCACAAAGGACGAACCAGGTAAGATTCATGATAGCACAGTGCTCAGCTCAAGAAAGCACCAGAGGCAGTAGCTCTATAGGTCACTGTGATTTGGTGACATCTGCCTGGCTCTAACTGTCCCAGGAGTGCAATTTCCCATCCTCAGCTAGGTCGCTCTGTGTCAGAGAAAAGCAGATGTGCATGCTGACTGCTGAGCCTCCCCTCTCCCACATCCAGCTGGCAGCCAGCTGCCGGGGGGAAACCCAACCAGCAGAACTCTGTGTGGCTCCATCCCCATCAGGTGGCCACAGGCCACCACAGAGAGCTCACCTTAGTCACAGGGTATGAGGTGCCGCAATGTTGGTCAGCTGGGTAAACTTTTGTCCAGGACTGTGTGGAAGGAAATTCTACGGCCGATCTCTCCCTCCCTGAGAAGGACATGGCTCATCGCACAGGCGGCCCAGCATCTCCTGGTCGCTGCATTGCACAACCGAGGAGCAAGATGGTCCTGAGGTTGAGAGCTTGCGGGAGGCTCTGACTCATTAAGACAGGGGTTATTCAAATCTGGAAATTACCAGTAACTCCGGTCACAGTACACGCCCTCACTGACCATGTGCGCAAGGGGACGTGACTGCCCTGTGGTGAGGGACCAACTGCTGTCACACAATGCTGTGCAGGACCGTGGTTATGAAATGTGCTTGCTCAACAATCTGCCCTAGTGACCAGAATCGGGTGTTCATGGACTCCCAAACTGTTTCTTCTTAAGACATGACAGACACTCCCCTGGGAAGAATGGCCAGAGCATACAAATCACACCAGGTATTGTTCAAGAAGATCCCAGGGGTTCTATCAACTGCCATCTCCAGGGTCCCACAGATGCCAAAGAGAGTAAATCTGGGTATAAAAATCCCAGGTATTCCAGACATGCAGTGTTTAATATAATGAAAGCCACATACTTCTCAGATGATACAGGCGATGGCCAGAAATTTCATCAGGGGATGACAGGAAAGCTGTACCTGACTCCCTCTGCCCAGAGAACCTTTCTAACAAATTAACTGGCACACTCGAGGTCATCTTCAGGACACATGGTCCTATCGCTTTCCTCCTCTGGGAAGCCTTCCTACCCTACCCACCCAACTCATTTCCAGGGGATAAGGACATTGCAGCACTCCCTCCGTGCCTGGATGATGATGATGGCTATCATTATTTATTTAGTTTTTTCAGTGCTGGGGTTTGAACCCAGGGCCTTGAGCTTGCATGCTCTGCAAGTGCTGGACCCCTGAGCTACACCCCCAGCCCATTTTTTCACTTTTTTGAGACAGGGTCTCGCTAAGTGACACAGACTGCCTCTGATCTTGAACTTGAGATCCTCCTGCCTCTGCCTCCCGAGCCTCTGGGATCACAGGCGTGCACCATGGTGCCTGGCTCTTTGGTTATCATTATTACAGCTAATATTGATGGAGTTCTAGAAAAGCACCAGGCACAGTGCTAAGCACTTGGTGAAATGCGGCCCATGATCCTGTGACATCCCAAGAGTTGTGCATAAACACACTATTGTTTATTATTTTACTGATGAAAAAACCAAGACTTAGACATCAAGTCCCATCTGAGAAGTCATACATCCAGAAAGGGCAGTGTGACTCCAGAAACTCAGCCCGTGGACTGGGCATCATAAGACCTACTGTGAGGACCTTGAGATCAGGGGCCACCGAGAGGCATCCCCTCTCATTCTCTCCACCTGGCACACTTCTGAGTACATAGCAGTTGTACAATAAATGCTTTGGATGAATTTAAAAGTGGAGCTTACATCATTAATTCCAAAAGCTGAGCTCTGCATCCTTCCAGCATGAAAGGCATGCCTCTTCATTGCCATTTATGTCTGTCCTGAGGCGTGCTGTCCTGGCTAATGTCCTCCTGTGGTTCTAGACACATGTCACCAAGCAGGGGTGAATCATAGCAGCTTCCCCGCCACTCTCAGGAGCCTTTTGGGAGAGTATTTAGAAAGTCTACACTTCCCAGTGCCTCTGCTGACAGCAGTTTTCTTTTCTTTTCTGATGGCAGAGAAAATAGAGAAGGACAAGAAACCACTCCGCGAGGCTCTGACTGCAGATGACTCAGAGGCAGCTGAGCTCCAGTGCCCCTGGGAAGGAGCAAGAGACGCCCGGCTCCCTGACACTCAGCTCCTGAGGTCCTATCCTGTGATTTGGTGACATCTGCCTGGCTCTAACTGTCCCAGGAGTGCAATTTCCCATCCTCAGCTAGGTCGCTCTGTGTCAGAGAAAAGCAGATGTGCATGCTGACTGCTGAGCCTCCCCTCTCCCACATCCAGCTGGCAGCCAGCTGCCGGGGGGGAAACCCAACCAGCAGAACTCTGTGTGGCTCCATCCCCATCAGGTGGCCACAGGCCACCACAGAGAGCTCACCTCAGTCACAGGGTATGAGGTGCCGCAATGTTGGCACCCCTGGAGCCCCTAGAGTCCCCAGGGACTTTCAATAGTCATCGCAAAGCCGAAGTACAAGGCAGCCAGGCTTAAATGGGTGGCACCCTTGGCAATAACTACCATAGTTGAAGAAAAAGAAGAAGCCCTGGGGCATCCAGTCCAGGGACCATGACCTCTTCAGAGGCCGGTTTTCTTACAAGAATCACAGACCATTCTAGCAAGAAGGGCCCCCACTGCTGAGGCTCTGAGAGTTCAAAGGGGCTGGTTATTCAGTCAGGTAACCCCGCACCCGAGGCCAGAACCAGATGTGAGGCCCCTCCACCCCAGCCCGCCTTCCAGGGAACCCTCAACCACCGCCAAGTGTGATTTCTCGTTCACATTAAGATTGACCAGAGCTACTTATTCACTCGAACCGTAAGCTCATGGAAAGTCTGATTTCTGGATCCAAGGCACGACACTTCTCCAGGATGACACAACTCCAAACAGATGCTGAATCCAGCCCTGCCATGCTGAAGCCGTCTGGCCGCGGTCAGCTCACGGACGCGCCATCGCCACCGACTGAGTGTTGTTATTTTAAGCTCTAATGCAACCTATTTACAGCTCTCCTGGGTGGAATGAAGTAAATCACACACTTGGATTTTGATCCTGCTAACTTACTAATTTTAGAACATGTTAATTTTTTTTTTTTAACTCTTTAGCAAAATCATGGGAACAAAAGAAGATAAACAACCAGAGTGAAAAAGGATTTGTAAATGGCTCAAAAGCCCTTCTTGTTGTTAGATGCAGTAGGATTGGAGAGTGACCCTTATAGGGCTTTCAGTGGCTGATTGTTTCGGGATTGCTTCAGGAGTGGATTGCCACGTCCTTCTCCCATTTTTTGCAGTGCTGGGGATTTGAACCAGGGTCCTCATAAAGAGTACAGAGCAGCACTCTAGCAACTGAGGTAAATTCCAGCTCAAAAGACCTTAGAGTTTCCAAAATTTCAAATTGCCAAATTTTGGACACTTACTCTTTCCACGGCCCACCCCCCACCTCATCTGAAGATAAAGCCTGGTCCCCAGGCCCCCACACTTATATAAGTGACAAAAGATGTATTTGATCTGCCAAACAGTGGAAATGGCTCTCTAGCAAATGCTGCACTTGACAAAGGGAAATGCAACTACAGGTAATGAATGACCATATCTTCCTGCACTGTTACATATACGCTCCCTGAGGCAGGGACTTTGTACTATTCCTTACTATCTCCCCAGTGGGAGAAGTACCTGGCAACCCACTCCCAAGGCAATCCCAAAACAGTCAGCCATTGAAAACCCTATGAGGGTCGCTATCGACTCGAGGGCACCTAACAACAACAACAATCTCCCCAGAGCTCAGCCCCCTATGTCCCACACTCAGTTAACAATGTTACTTGCTCAGGGATCTCATTTAAAAACAAAAAAAAAGAAAAGAAAAAACCAAAGTCGATTTACAAACAGTTCAAGCTTCCAAGAATTAACTGTCTACTCTGTGGCCTCTGCGTTCAGAGGCTGGGGGTAAGGTCAGAACCGGGGGCTCCTGAAAAGCCCCACGCAGGGTTTCTGGGTGCCCTTCCTCCCACTTCACCTGGGGCCTGGAACCCTCTCAGGCGTCCCCTAAAAGAAAAAACAGACTGGGCTTCTACCCTCTCAGGAGTCTTTTTCAGGGCTCTTTCCTGGCTTCTGTTTCTTTAACAGAGAGCTGTAGCACCCAAGGTCCCGGCTGGTTCTTTGGAATGTCCAGTGAAGAACGGCCTTTCCCTCTTCCTGGGGCTTTGGTTTGGAAACATTTTTACTACAGCCCCATCTATTCTTTCACTTTTCCTTGGCTGGACTGCATGGAGGCAGCTGAAGACAACCTTGTCCTCAGACTGTTGGGCCTGCTAAGTGAGAGCCAGGATCCATTTCACTTTAACTCAAGGCCACGGCCATCTGGAGCACTGTTTATGTCAGCTATTAGCTGCCGCTTAGCTGGAGTTGGCTTATAATCTCTGCTGCTCTGTCAACAGCACGGAATAGTGGTTATGAATGGGGGCTCTGCAACCAGAGGCATGGGTTCAAGTCCTGAAAAAGATGCTGCTCAGTGACTGTCACCCATCTGTTACCCAAAAAGAATTATAGAACAAGCACTGTTAGGAGGATCAAAGGAGGTGATAAGTACATATGGGCCTGGCACAGTACAGGCACGAATTATGTTAGCCCTTACAATTATTGTTCTCTTACTAATTACAATTCTTTTTTTTCTTGTCTTTGCTTTTCTCTTTTTTCTTTAGACAGGTCTCACTATGGAGTCCAGGCTAGCTTGAAACTCAACGATCCTCCTGCCTCCACCTCCCAAGTGCTGGAATTACAGGTATGTGCCACTGCCACCATATATAGCTTTTTTTTTCCCTCCCTCACTCTCCTGATCAGCAAAGTCGATGATGACAGATCTTTGTTCTCTGGGATAAGTATATAGTTTTCCAACCAAATCAAACCCTGCCAGCGGGACTGATTTCTGAAGTTGGTAATTTGCCTTCATTTCCAAAACCACAATTAGAGACAGTCCCTGATGTCTTCATTAAACAGCTTGCAGGCAAAAATATTTTATTACAAATAGTGACACTTCCTCCGTCCAAAGGGCCACCATGACTCTAAAGTGCAGCTTGCCTGCCAGGGAACCTCACCTCCCGCGGCCCCTCCTGTGGCGTTGCTACCTGTCTCCCCAGCACACTCTGCCCAGATTCTGCCTCAGAATCTCTTCCAGCTCGGTCTGTTCCTGGCCCACGGAGCTTCCCCTCTTCTTCTACTCAAATGGCCCCTCTCAAAAAGACCTCTGTGTCTCCCCGTCCAGGACAGCGCTCCTGGCAACTCTTCACACTAGAGTGGGCAGCCAGTTCTCCTCATTCAACTGTGATGTCAAGTGACCTGCTCTGGGCACCAGCTGCTGAGAGCTGGAGCGGGGCTGGGGCTAAACAAAGGCTGGTGGCTCTCAGGCTCCTGTCCTGGAAAAGTGAGGCCACAGCCTCGGATGTGGAGCGAGGGGCACAGCAGGGCAAGGCTGTCTGCTAAAGGACAGGACGGCTGTGGGTGTCAATTAACTATTTTTTCATTCATTCATTCATTCATTCATCCATCCACACACCTATCAATCCAGGACCTTCTAAATGCCAGGCAGACAGACACACAAACAGTGTCGGACACGCTCCAAAGCTCTGGATTTACAAAAGTAGGAGGGATGGTTGAGACCAGTTCTCCACAACCTCTACCTCCTTCCTTTCAGGGCCAACATGCTCATTCTGTTGTCACTGTCCCAACAGGGGCACACCTGGGGGGAAATGGGGACTTCCTGGCCAATGAGGACCTGTTTTTTTTCCCCAGCTCAACTCATCCAGCCAAGTATTTGGACTCTGCCAGCTGCAGATCTGGTTAAATGACTCGGCTTTACTGGCAATAAATTAGGCAATTTACATGGTGCCAGTAACCCAGGACCCTGGGCAGTGAGACTACAAATAACAACAGATGCCTCGACTTTTAACAAAATATGCTTTTTCAGTGTCGTCACTGTACACTCAGATTATTGCAGTAGCCCAAACTCCCCATGCTGCTGCATTCCACACTTTTTTTTTTTTTTTTTTTTTTTTTTTGCAATACTGGGGGTTGAACCCAGGGCCTCGAGCCTGCATGCTTTGCAAGTACTGGACCACTGAGCTGCGTCTCCAGCCCATTTTTTTTTTTTTTTACTTTTTGAGACAGGGTCTTGCTAAATTACGCAGACTGCCTCTGGTCTTAAACTTGTGATCCTCCTGCCTCCGCCTCCCAAGCCGCTGGGATTACAGGCGAGCTTGGTCCCACACCAGGCTTTCTCTGAGATGTCCCCAATTCAAGATCACTGGCATACATGACACAGCCCTTACTCCTCAGCCCTGCGACTCTTGAGCCACCAGCCTGGGACTCTCCTGGCTCTCCCCAAATGTCCCCTGCAATAAGGATCTATTCCACTCCCCCAACAAGTCTCAAACTGTTGTGCTGTTCCCTCCCCCCCAGGGTGAGATTGTTTCCTAGCCCCTTGGAAAACCCCTCTCCCCCAGCCTTGGGGTTAAGCCCTGGGCTGGCTCTGAATAATGCTTCCTGGGTTCATATTCTGGCTGAGTGACCCTGGGCAAGTCATACAACTTCAGCTCCGCTTTGTGTAAAACAGGAAGAGGGCAGAAGCTTCCTCCTCCTGAGGCTGTGAAGACCCGAAGAGGTCACAGGGTAAATCAGCTGGCATACAGGCCGGCGATCAGTAGCTGGGCCTTCTCACGGTGCCAATGCTGGACCAACAGAAACCCTGCTCTCCCTAACTAGGCTGTTCCCTGCGGCTGAGGCTGGGCTGTGCCCCAGTGCTACCAGACACCATCTCCCATCCCTCTCTCGACCACTCTAGCATCTTCCTGTCCTTTGAGCCAAACTGTGCCAGGCCCTCAGTGGTCACGCTGGACCATATTCATATAAAGAAAAGTCTACAGTGGTCCCCTCTGCACTAGGCTCTCCTGTCCCTCTCTCCAGGCACAGCACGCCCTGAGGAGGTGGTGCTGGGTGTGGGTCACAGCCCTGTAGCTGAGGTCAAGTGCACTGCCATCCCCGGCTAGCTGGTCCTCACATAGCTAGACAGGCTGGGGCTGAACTCCGTATTGTTTTTGCATAGGGCATCTCTGCATGGAGACAGAAGCATCTCCCCCTGAGCTCCCACGAATCACCGGGGCATTTCCTTCCTTTCCTTTACCCCATCATCACCGCCTCTCCTGCCACAATGGGTCTTGTTGGTGCAGAAACACAGCAGAGCTAGTTCTTCTCCATCTCTAACCCGCCCCTCGCCCGCATCTGCAAGTTTCATGGTCCAGCGACCGACAGCGTGAGCTCACTCAAAAGAAGCCGCTTTAGTTTCTTTTTGGGGGGTAAAGTTGGCTCAAAACAAGGGAAGCAAGACAGGCAGCGACGCCGACGCTACCCAAAAGTCTGCAGTACTACACCGGCCCCTGCCCAGGAGACCAGCTGGGAAAAGTGCGGCCCGGGCGGGGCAGCGAGGTTCCCTTTCAGAAAGTAAAAAGTGTTCACAGAGAGGACCTAGGAGAAACTTGCTGCCTGTTTAACTTCAATAGGGAAGAGGAGCAGAGAAGAAGGGAGGGAAAGCAAGAGAAATGAGTTCTTATGGTCTTGAAGCCTGAACTTCCCTCCTTCCAGCTTGTCTACCTTCCTATGTTATTTGTCGCAGGGTCCCAGGCGCTGTGTGGTCCCCTGCGGAGCATCCGACAGGAGACCCCGACCCGGGGCTGCGGGGAGACGTGCGCAAGGAACCCACCCGCTGGATGCCGCCCCCGGCTCGGTTCTGAAGCAGCTGGAGCAAGGTAACTGCACCCCGGGGCCCTGCCGGCCTCTCCCGCCGTCTCGGTGCCGCCGGGGTGCCCAGGGGACAGCCCAGGGCCGGTGGCGGGACTGCTGGGCGTACCTTGGCCGCAGGCGCCGCGCTGCAGGACGATGACGGGCGGCTGGCTCAGCTTCTCGGCGCGGCGGCTGGCGGCGCGCAGCTGGCACAGGTTGGTGTAGGTGTTGGCGTCGCTGCCACACACCGGCTCGCTGCTGGCGCACACGCAGAGCCCGGCCTGCGCGCGCCGCCGCACAGTGGCCGAGGCGGGAACCCCGAAGGGCACCACGCACTGCAGCCCCTCGCCGCACGGGCCCTCCAGCAGGCCGCACGCCGCGCCCTCGGGCGCCCCGCACACCTCGCAGCAGCCGCACGCATCCCGCACCCGGCCGCCCTCGCAGTCGGTGGGCGGCGGGGCGCAGCGCGAGGGTTCGCAGCGCTCGGGGCAGCCGGCGAGGAGCCCGGGCGCGGCGGGCGCGGAGCGGCCGGCTCGGGGCGGCAGCGCCGCGGCGGGCGCCGCCAGCAGCAGCAGTAGCAGCGAGAGCAGCGCGGCGCGCGGGGAAGGCATGGCGGCTCCGACGGCTGCGGGCTGGACGCGGGCCGGGGAGTAGTGCCGCGGAGAGCGCCGGGGCCCCGGGGGCGGCGGGGGCGAGCGCGCGGCCGCGCGGCCCCGCCCATTGGCCCGGCGGCGGCCACGATCCGCCCTGGGGCTGGGCGCGGCGCCCGGGAGGGAGGGCGGCGGGAGGGCGAAGGCGGGAGCGCCCGGGCACGGCGGATCGCGGCGGCGGGCGGGGCCCTCGCGCGGGGCTCGGAGCCACTTCCACGCACCCCGCGTGTTTTCCCTGCGTGGGTTTTCCCGCCAATAACCTTAAAAACCAAAACGACCGAGTCGGGCGCGCGCCTGTAATCCCAGCGGCTCGGGAGGCGGAGGCAGGAGGATCAAAAGTTCGAGACCAGAGGCAGTCTGCTTGACTTGGCGAGACTCTTGTCTCAAAAAGTGAAAAAAATGGGCTGGAGGTGCAGCTCAGTGGTCCAGCACTTGTAAAGCATGCAGGAACGAGGCCCTGGGTTCAATCCCCAGTACCAAAAAAAAAAAAAAAAAAAAAAAAAAAGCCAAAACGACTGTCGGCGGAGGGAACTCTGCCGGGGACCCTCCCGGGCACCCCGAGTGGGGCAGGCCTTGGGCGGGCGCGGCTGCCGTGCAGATCCCGGGCTGCAGCGGCGGCACCGTTGGCCCCAGCTCGCGTGCTGACCTGGCCCCCGGCTCCCAGCATGCGGGACGGTGGCCGTGGACCACCCATTTGCAAAACAAAGACCCTAGGGTCTCGCCACACCACGTGCCAGCGGTATGCGGCGTGCGCTGGGCTGGCCGGAGGCCGGCGCCCAAACCCGCTACTGAGGACAGAGAAGAGCAGAAGAACTGCAATATAACCCTTGGCCCCTAGACCTTTTAAAAAGTTGCTATCGGTGGTCTGCGTGCTTATCTCAGGACCGAAATTCAGGAGCTGCTAAGCCGCGGGGGTGGGGACAGTCTGCGAAGGAAGATGGGCTTTGTGCGGTTTCAACGTTTCCCCACGTGTCTCTCAAAGCAGTTTGTTATCAAACAGAGGAGCCCAGCTGGCGCCGGTAGTCTCAGAACTCGAGAGACCGAGGCAGGAGGATCGCTTGAGTCCAGGGGTTCGAGGCCAGCCCGCGCAACACAGGGAGACGGCATCTCAAAAATAAGTTAAATAAATAACAGGAAGCTCTCGCCTTTGGCCTCCCACCTGAGAATCTTCAGCGCATCCTCTGGGGGCAGAGGCGAGTCTAAAAATCGCTAGGAGGGGCAGGAGTGACTCTGGGGGCAGGGCCCAGTGACTGTCTTCCCTCAACACTAGGCAGAGGAGCAAAGCTCGCATCCTAGGACGCCGGAGGAGGTGGTGTGCGCATGTCTTGCAGGAGCAAAAGCATCCAAGGTCGGGTGGGCGGGCAAAGCTGCTGACCTGCGCGCAGAAAGGAGGCTTAGGGACTTTTCTCTAATCTTCTCCACATGGGTTGTTCTCTTGTGCACACGTTACGTTTCCGATAACAGAAGTTTAAAAAGTAAAATCCAGTTTCTTACTACTTCCCTTAAAATGCGTCCCAAATGTGAGTCTTGTTAGCAATCGGATCCACAGTGGTCTCTCCTACCAGGTGCAAGGGAACAAGAGGCCCCGGGGCCTGGAACGTGATGGTACTCCCAACCTGCCTACTCAGCCTGCAGCTGTAACCCTGTGGCATCCGATCCCGTCAGATCTCAGAAGCTAAGCAGGGTCGGGTCTGGTTAGTACCTGGATGGGAGACCACCTGGGAACACCAGGTGCTGTAGGCTTGGAAGAAGGACCTGGCAACCCCCTCCCAAAAATCAATCTGCCATTGAAAACTCTATGAACAGCAGAGAAGCACTGACAATAGTGTTTCCCCTGTTGTACAGAGGGATGCTATGAGTCGTATACTGACTTGACAGCACCTAACAACAACAGCAGCCTGCCTACTCAGACCTCACAGTCACATTTCCTAAGGGCAGAATCTGATCCTTGTGCAAAACAGCCAGGAGGGGCAGATACCTCTGGCTCCTAGATGCTCTGAGATTCCTGCTCTTTGGGATTAACCAAAGAACAAGAAAAAAATTTAAAGGGGGTAGTGTTGAGTAGCTACCTTAGGTATTAGCAGGCAGTGTAGAGGAAAGGGGGCGGAAAGTGTCTTCTGCATAAAGAAGCCACATGGGTCTCTGAGAACATTGGAAGGACATTTTCAAATGGATTCCACACCCCACACAAACCCTCCAGCCATTTGCAAAACAAAGACCCTAAGCCTCAGAGCTGGGTGCCCAGGGCTCATGTCACACTGGGCATTCCCCACTTTGAATAAAACTAAAGGGAACACGTACCCACCCTCGCTTTTCCTTTCCTCCTTCTCTCTGTGCCTCTGCTCTTCTCTCTCCAAAGACCACATGCACATCTTGCCTTCTCTGGGCCCACCATCTTTGTCTACCCAAGGCACCTTTCCTTCTAAAAGTCTGCTTAAGTTTGCTGTTCTCTGACCGCTTTACCTTCCCCTGAAGAACAGAAACTTCCTTATGCTGATTCACCCAGAGGACGCAGGTTTTTCCAAGTTCCTTTGCAGATCTACCTAAGTTTCAGATGCCTCCATTTTCCCTATAATTAATCCTTAAAGGTGTACTGTCTTTTGTGTGTGTGTGTGTGTGTGTGTGTGTGTGTGTGTGTGTGTATGTGGTACTGGGGGTTGAACCCAGGGCCTCGCACTTGCATGCTCTGCAAGTGCTGGACCACTGAGCTGCACCCACAGCCCAATTTTTTTTGCTTTTTTGAGACAGGGTCTCGCTAAACTACACAGACTGTCTCTGGTCTCGAACTTGAGATCCTCCTGCCTCCACCTCCCGAGCCGCTGAGATTACAGGTGTGCGCCACGGCGCCGGCTTGGTGTACTGTCTTTAGTAAGCCTATTCTATGTTGTTGTTGTTGTTGTTATTGTTGTTGTTGGGCTGGGATTTTAGCTCAGTTGGTAGAGCGCCACTCTGCAGTCTCTGAGGTCCTGAGTTCAATTCCCAGCACCGCAAAAATGGGAGAATGACGTGGCAACCCACTCCCAAGGCAATCCCGAAAACAATCTGCCATTGAAAACCCTATGAGGGTCACTATGAGTGAGACACGACTCGACGGCACCTAACAACAACAATGTTGTTAGGTGCCCTGGGGTTGGTGTCCAACTCATAGCAACCCTGCATACAACAGTTGAGAGAGTATTGTCAGTGCTTCTCTGCTATTCATAGGGCTTCCAATGGCTAATTGTTTGGGGAGAGTGAGTTGCTGGGTCCTTCTCCCAAGTCTACAGTACCTGGTGTTCCCAGGCAGTCTCTCCTCCAAGTACTCACCAGGCATGACCCTGCTTAGCTTCCAAGATCTAATGGGATTAGACGCCACAGTGGTACAGCTACAGGCAAACCTGTCCTATACTATAATTTCTGTATCAGGTATAAATTCTTTTATATTTTGAATACCAGAACCAAGGTTTTGCTGCCAGTTTCCCGACCTGCGCTCCAGACACACCTACTGGCACTCCTGGCATCCCCCACCTCATAACAGTAGGGTGACTAATTAGCAAAGCTGATGAGCAAAGAAAAAGACTCCCCAAGAGGCAAATGAAATAAAAGGGTATGTGTTGTGAATAAAAGACCGAGAACTTCCGTTCGCCCAATTCTCTTATTTTACAGGTAAAACTGAGGACCAGAAAGCCTGAATGACTCCTCTCTGGCCATGGCTGTTGTTGCCCTAGTCACCCCATCCCTAGGTCAGGAGCCCTATCTCCCTGTTGTACCCAACAGATCTTACCCTAAAAAAGTGCTCTGAGACACCAATGAATCGGGAACAGGAAAAACAGATTTATTTGAGCTCTAGACTGGCCAGCCGGCTCTCCCCATCCTGGAAAATGGACTTGGTGGGAACAGCAGCTCAGGTCTGGTCAGTCCGGGTTTTATAGGGGTGACAAAGCAGAAGTACAAAAGCAGAATGGTTAAAGGGGAGAGGGAAATGCAAGTCAAATTTCTGTTTCCTGATATGTGACCAGGTCACACATCTGTTTGTCCTTAGAATTTTTGACTTGTTTGTCCCTGGTATTTATTGCCACATAAACTGTTATTGGAACTTTTTACTAACATGGGTGATGCTTATCAATCCTCAGTGAACCAGTCCTGTCATCAGGCAGTCTCCAGCCACACCCCTCACCTTTGAATGCCCCAGTGCCAGGACAGTGCCATGACACAGCCCACCTTGGGGAACGTGTCAAGCCATCCCGTGATGGTGCCCATGCTGGAAGAGACGATGATAAGGGCAAGACAACAGAGGGCCCTCAGAGAGCAGGGTTTCTACTGGAAAGGAAGGTGGCACCACCCCGACACTGAGGGCTGGACTGAGGCTTCACCCCAGGAGGATCGACAGAGAGTGAGGAACAGAGGCCCACGTGGTACCTGAGGGGCAGAACGTGCGGTGCCCAAGGGTTCAGAAAGACAAACCTGGCAGGCATGCTGCACACTAGTTTCCCACAATCATGTCCCAGTTATGAATGCAGCGTATGACCAGCACTGAGGGTGACATGGGCCGTTAAGAAAATAAGCACTATGACAGAGGGGCCCTGCCTTAGCCCATTTTCCACTGCTATAACAAGATACCTAAGGCTGGGTAATATAGAAAGAAAAGAGGTTTATTTAGCTCATAGTTTTAGAGGCTGAAAGTCCAAGATCAAGCAGCTCCATTGGTTCAGCCTCTGGTGAGGGCCTTCTAGTTATGTCACAACAAGCCAGCTTGGGGGGGGGGGGGCACATGCCAGAGGCAGAAAGCACATGGCAAGAAACGAAGCCAGAGGGATTCCAGGTCAGGCCTGATATTTTTTTCTTTCTTTCTTTCTTTCTTTCTTTCTTTCTTTCGTTCTTTTCTTTTTCTTTTTTTTTTTTTCTTTTTTTGAAAGGGAAGATTTATTTATTTTTTAATTGGAAATTTTTAATGTACACCTTAATGTGATTCATTCTGACATGCTTTTCATTGTGACATTTCCATATACGCATTTGGGCCTGATCTTTTTATGACTTCTCACTCTCTCAGGAACTCCCTGGGTCCCTTGAGAACGACATGAATCTGTTCCAAGAGTGACCTGAAGCATCTCCCACTAGATTCCACCTTTTAAGGATTCTACACCTCCCAATATCGACAAACCAGGGACCAAGTCTCCAGCATGTGAGCCCTGGGGTCCACACTCAGACCAGATCCTAACCCAGCTTCTTGTTGTTGTTCGGTGCTATCAAGTCAGATCCAACTCATGATGGCCCTATGGACAAAAGAACAAAACCCTACCTGACACTGTGCCGTGTCCAGCACTATTGTCAGTGCTTCTCTGCTATTCATAAGGTTGTCAACAGCTTATTTTGGGAGTGGGTTGCCAGGTCATTGTCCGTAGCCTACAGCACCTGGCGTTCCCAGGAGGTCTCCCATCCAAGGACTAACCAGGCCCCACTCTGCTTAGCTTCCGAGCTCTGATGGGATCGGACCTCTGGGTGGTATGGCTGCAGGCCACAGCAAATCCTCTGAGGCTGAGAAATAAAAGTCCCACTAGAAGGACTGAGAGCCCTGAGTAGATCGCAAAGGAGGGTGCTGTGTGTGTGCACGGGTACCTTTGTGTATCCATGCATGGAGCCATCTGTGTTCACATGTGGAAGGAAGTGGAAGAAGCCAGTTGAAAGCTGGCATCATTGATCCTCCCTGTGTCCTACCATCTCCTTACCCCCAGGTAATGATTTTCATCTGAAAGCATTGCCCTTTCTCTCTTTTAGACTCTTTCCCATCTGCTGCCATTGATGAAGACAGTTTCTTGAAATATGCACTTTTTAAATGCATTATAAAATCTCATTTCTCACCCACTAGACTTAGGCACCATTTCCCAGAGAGGATTTTCCAGAAAAAAAGGGGGGGGGGGTACCTCTGAAGCCAAACAGGTAAGTCCCCTACCATCTTCTCTGCAGCCCTAATTTACAGCATTTAAGCTTTAATGCTGAACAGTTGAGTCTATTCATGAATAATGAATGATGAAACACCGTGGCTGCCAAAGGCTTAATCGGGAAATGAGGCTTCTGTGTTGGATCCAGCAGTCATGGTTGCTGCCCAGTAGGAAAAAGATCTGCCACCCACTCAGGGTGTCCGTTCTTCCAAATGGGCAAATGACCTAGAACAGCTGGGGGCTCAGATTGCCTGTCCTAATTCATAGGACCTAAAATCTAAGGGCCTGAAGCCATAGCCCTGTGGCATCTGATCCCATCAGATCTAGGAAGCTAAGTAGGGTGGGGCCTGGTTAGTACTTGGATGGGAGACCGCCTGGGAACACCAGGTGCTATAGGCTTGAGAGAAGGACCTGGCAACCCACTCCCAAAAATCAGTCCACCATTGAAAACCCTATGAACAGCAGAGAAGCACTGACAATAGTGTTTCACCTGTTGTGCACAGGGTAACTATGAGTCGGATACCGATTTGAGGGCACCTAACAACAACAAAATCTAAGGGGCTGGGGTTTAGCTCAGTTGGTAGAGTGTTGTGCTGCACTCTCTGAGGACCCAGGTTCGATCCCCAGCACCGCAAAAATGGGAGGACTTGGCAGTCCACTTCCCAAGCAATTCTGAAACAATCAGACATTGAAAACCTGTGAGGGTCACTATGAATCGGACCTGACGCTATGGCACCCAACAACAACAAGAAGAAAATCTAAGGTGCCCTGTTTGTAATTTAGACTCTGCCTATAGTCTCAGTCCTCCACTCCTGTCATTTCCAGGGACTCTCTGTCCTGCTGAGAGGCAGTCCAAGCTTCTCTACCCATCTTCCAAAGTCCTTCATGCTGTCACCAAAACTGCCCCTTGTGCCAGGCTGTAGGCTAGTCCCAGGTTGGTGGGCATCTTTTTCTGCCCGCCTATTCTCACCCTGGCTGGGGACATGGCACCAGATAAGAGATGACGTCTGAGCTGGTTTGGGCTCCCTTTCTCCTGAGGACCTGGTGGGCTCCCCTCCCCCACACCACCCCAGCCTCAGAAGGTCATAGCCTTTGACATCAGGTAGACCCTGGCCATCCTCCCTGAAGACAGTCCCACATCTATTTAGTTTGGTTTGGGGACAAACTTCCTGGGCAGCTGCCCTGGGCGAGCTGGCAGCTAGACACTGGAGGGTCAGCATTGAAGGACAGCCCAGCCGCCATGGAGCTTGAAGTCCGACATGTTCTGCAACAATGGAAATCTCCTCCTCTATCTGTGCTGCCCAAAAGGGCAGCTCCTAACCATAGGGCACTACAGAGCATTTAAAGTAAGGCCAGGGCAAGCCAGAAACCTCATCTTTATTTTTATCTAATTTTAATTAACTTAGATGAAAACAGTCACCTGAATGAACCCCGTGAGCCACATGAGGCCAGTGTCTATCTCATGGCAGACAGAAAAGAGCAAGGAAACAGCTGCAGAGAAATGGGAAGGAATCCAATGGGGTGTATCAGGGCAATCAGGACATTAAGAGGAGACTGGCTAGCCGGGCGCCATGATGCGCGCCTGTCATCCCAGCGACTCTGGAGGCTGAAGCAGGAGGATCACAAGTTCGAGGCCAGAGGCAACTTGTGCAATTTAGTGAGACCTTGTCTCAAAATGAAAAGTAAAAAGGGGGTTGGGAACGTGGCTCAGTGTAATGCAGTTGCCTAGCTTGTGGGAGGGCCTGGGTTCAACACCCCAGTCCTAAAGAATTAAAATAAGACAAGCACAGAAAGACACGCATCACATGTTCTCACTCACTTGTGGGAGCCAAAACAAATCCATCTCTTGGAGAAAAACAGTGGAACACAGGCCACTAGAGCCTGGGAATATATGGTAGAGGAGGAGGGTGGGTGGACAATAGGTACCAAAATACACCCAGGAGGAACTGCCCTGGTGTTCTATAGCCCAGCCAGGTAGCTATGGTTCACAACAGCCCAAGATATATTTCAGAATAACTAGGAGAATCCAGTGGGCTGGGATATAGCTCAGTTGGTAGAGCGCTGCTCTGCAGTCTCTGTGGTCCCGAGTTCGATTCCCAGCACCACAAAATGGGAGAAGGATGGATATGGCAACCCACTCCCAAGGCAATCCCGAAACAGCCATTGGAAACCCCATGAGGGTCACTATGAGTCAGACTCAACTCGACGGCACCTAACAACAACAACAAGGAGAGTCCAGAGGTTCCCAGTATATAGAAATGATAAATGTTCTAGAAGGGAGAAGTACTTTTTACCCTTGATTTTGTAGTTATACCTCATGTATCAGATTTCCATTCTGTACCCTATAAATGTACACAAACATGTATCAATTAAAAGTATTTACAGTTTTTTAGAAAGACAAGATTGGGCTCCATCTTGAGGGATGGGGAGGATTTGGGCAGGTAGACAGAAGTATATGCCGTGGTCAGTATTATGAGTGCCCCAAGGTGGGAAGCTCCAAGCTGTGCAGTGTAGCTGCAGGTAGGCAACCAGAGGGCAGGAGAGGTGGCTGAAGGGGTGAGGAGCCTGGGCCAGATGGCCAAGGGCTTTGGCTCTCCTCCTAGGAAATTTGGACTTCACCCCAGTGCTGATGAGAAGTTCCCGTCAGCTGTGAAAATGTGTTTTGGCATGGATAATAGATTGAAAAAAAAATGGATTCACATTTTTAAGTATGAGACACATTATTATATTTTGGGTTGAGGAGCACTTGGAATTAAATTGAAGATGCAGTTGATATAACCCACCAGGCTAAGAGACACCTTTAGTTTTGTAACAATTCATTTCAGTACCACCTCTCCCCTGCAAAACCCTTCAAAGATGGTGCAAAGATAAGGATGTTTAAAACATTTAAAATATTTTAGAGAACTTCTAAAGCACTTTGTACATACTACTATTTCTAATATCAAATTATAAGAAGTTCAGGTCTATTAACTAAATACCAATTCCAGGCTTGGTTACTGCTCTGTGTTTCCCTCCCAACCAAAAATTTTATATATCTTTAAGTTCTATAACGTAGATCTTTCATTAATTTAAACTATCTTTTCTCCTAAATCAATTGCATAAGACCAACAGTCCACATTGGCACTAATTGGCTCCTTCTAATATAGTTTTGTTGTTAGGTGCCATCGAGTTGGTACCCTCAGAGGGTTTTCAATGGCTGTTTTGGGATTTCCTTGGGAGTGGATTGCCAGGCCCTTGTCCCATTTTTGCGGTTCTGGGAATTGAACTTGGGACCTCAGAGACTGCAGCGCAGCGCTCTACCAACTGAACTAAATCCCAGCCCTTCTAACATAGAAGCTTTTGAAAATCAGAAGTATATGACATGTAACCAAATTCTTCACTCTCACTGATGGAGATCAGGCTGATGCATGCTCAAATAGAACCATGGGGCCGGGCGTGGTGGCGCACACCTGTAATCCCAGCGGCTCAGGAGGCGGAGCCAGGAGGACCGCAAGTTTGAGACCAGAGACAATCTATGTAATTTAGCGAGACCCTGTCTCAAAAAGTTAAAAAAAAAAGGGGGGGTGGGTTGGGGGAGCAGTTTGGTGGTCCAGCACTTGCGAAGCATGCAAGCGTGAGGCCCTGGGTTCAACCCCCAGTACCGCAAAAAAAAAAAAAAAATAGAAACACGGGCTGCTGACAAAATGGAGTGAGTGACAACTTGTCAATGTTTCATTATTCAGGAACAGCGTGGAAAGCATGAGCAAGGTGCTTAGGACATGCCGCCCTTCCGCAAAATTGTTTGACTTTAAATCAAAGAAATTTGGAGTAAGAAGTTTAAATGTGCTGACAGAAAGAAATGTTTTAAAGGGAGGAATGGGAATTTTTAATCTTTGAATGATTTCTTTGTCTAAGTACACGCGCACTATGGTAAGCATGAAGCCTGCAGCTGTGGCACTGTAGTGTCAGATCTCAGAAGCTAAGCAGGGTTGGGCCTGGTTAGTACTTGGATGGGAGACCATCTGGGAACACCAGATGCTGTAGGCTTGGGAGATGGACCCAGCAACCACTTCGAAGGATGAATCTGCCATTGAAAACCCTATGAATAGCAGAGAAGCATCAACAATAGTGTTTCACCTGTTCTACATAGGGTCGCTATGAGTTGGACACCAAATCGACGGCACCTAACAATAACACCAACATAGTAAGTATGTAGTCCCAAATTCTGTAAGTATAAAAAGCATTTACCATATTTATTTGGCAACATGATTTAACAGTTTAAACCGACTTGACATAGAAGGCCCAGATTCTTTGTCTAAAAACTTGCATGGTTATTTTCTTATGCGTCCAGCCCAGTGTTTTCCTCATCCCCAGAGGAATGGGAACGATGGGCAACGTGAAGCTGTGAGAATGGAGAAAGAGGGAGATTACGCTAAAATCCTGGGCAGCTGAGCTTCACGCGTCCTTTGGGAAAACCTCCAATCCAACCCACCTGCCTGAGGGTCCACTTTGGTGGCCTTCCGTGGGCTTTGGGTTCCTGCTCCCCAAGTCACATTCTCTTACCCACAGCACCTTCCTGTTTCCTTTGTCTGGTACATAGGAGGTGCCTCTCCTTATTTTATTTTATTTTTGCGGTGCTGGGAATCGAACCGAGGGCCTTGTGCCTGCTAGGCAGGTGCTCTACCGCTGGGCTACATCTGCAGTCCTGCACTGACAATTTTTATCAATATTGCCAACCTGTCAGCCGTGGAGAACGTGTGCTTTGAATTACCTGGTGCTGAGGAGGGCTCTGCTGGCTCGGGCCCTGCCTGGGTCTCCCTGTGGCCGCAGCTCCAAAGCTGGTGGTCCTCCAGCTAAGCGCATCAGAAACACCTGCAGGGCTGATTTAAATGCCCATGGCTGGGCTGCACCCCTGGAGTCTCCCACTCAACAGATCTGAGATTAAGCCTCAGAATGCGCATTTCTATGAGGCTCCTGTGCTGCTGCTGCTGCTGCTGCTGGACCTCAATTGAGGGCATAGGGCATGAAAATGAATCTCCTATGTGGCCTTCCCGTCCTTTGTCCCCCCTACCAACCCCTGCCTTTGCTTGAGGTGGCATCGTGGGGGAGGAACAAGGCTGGGGGAGTTGACAAGCACCCTCCTCCAAGGGGCCTAGCACGAAGTCCTGAAGCGTGAGAGGGGTCAGGGGCCAGTGGCAGGAGACTGGCAGAGTAGGGACAGCCTGGCTTCCTGCAGGAGGGTGTGGTCAAAGTCCTGTGTTGGAAAGACGCCCCCAACCCCCAGGCCCCAGGGGAAGCCAGTCTGAGGGAGGGAAGTGAAGAAGGAGAGGGCGCCAGAAGCTGGTGCTAGGAGAGAAGAGGGAGGTGAGGTGCAGATTTTAGCAGGGGGCCTGGGAGGGCAATGAAGGCACAGTTGACCCCCTACCTATCTGTAGCTCCTCTCCTCCCACTCTACTGCCAAGCACGGACCTACCTGGGTGGAAATGAGGGGTGCACACCCTACTTTGCTGTCCTCCTCCACCCCAGGTTCCCAGGAGCCCTCCTGCCCCTGCCCCTCCCCAGTTCCAGTCCTCCCTGTCCTGCAGGGAGCAGGCAGTGGGCCAGGGTACAGGGCACCAGGCAGAGACAAGGTGCCGTCTCCTTGCAAGTTGGCTGCGTGTCTTGCCAGGCAGATGCCAGAGGTTTTCCCCTAAGTCACAGTAAGGTGGCCCACAGTCGGGGCCCCCTGACAATGCTGTGCTAAATTGTTGGATGATCTCGGGGAGGGCCTCCTCCCCAGGGCTCTCCCAATCCTCTTTGGCCAGAGGAGAGGACACAGAGGTTACTGGCTCATATTAGAATCATTCATGGAGGTTTTTTAAAGGGCTGATTGCCAGGAATTTGGCAAACTTGATTAAGTTTGGTAGATTATAGTACCAAATCAATGTCAATTTTCTATGTGGAACACGTTACCATGATTGCATAAAAGTTTTGTTTTCGCCAGGTGCGGTGGCACATGCCTGTAAATCCCAGTGGCTTGGGGAGGCAGAGGCAAGAGGATCGCAAGTTCGAGACCAGAGGCATTCTGTGTAACTTAGCAAGACCCTGTCTCAAAAAGTAAAAAAAAAAAGTGGGCTTGGGGTGCAGCTCAGTGGTCCAGCACTTGCAGAGCATGCAAGTGTGAGGCCCTGGGTTCAATCCCCAGTACCACACACACACACACACAAAAAGTTTTGTTTTCATTTTTTAAAGAAAACGTGCACTGAAATGGTTAGAGGTGGAGGACGGACACCTCTCCAACTTATTTTATTTCCAATGTTTCAAAGAAGAGAATGAGGGGGCAAGCACAACAAAGGGCTCCGTCTGGGGACTCTTGATGGGCTAAACGGGAGCTTTATACAGTTTTGGCAACTTCTCTGTAAGCCTAAAATTATTTCAAAATAATGCATTTTTTTTAAAGGAAAAAAGTACTGTAGACCAACTGAATCAAAAACTCTAGGGGAGCCGGGCGCGGTGGCGCACGCCTGTAATCCCAGCGGCTTGGGAGGTGGAGGCAGGAGGATCGCAAGTTCGAGACCAGAGGCAGTCTGCGTAACTTAGTGAGACCCTGTCTCAAATAAACTAAAAAAAAAAAATGGGCTGGGGGTGCAGCTCAGTGGTCCAGCACTTGCAGAGCATGCAGGCGTGAGGCCCTGGGTTCAACTCCCAGTACTGCAAAAAAAAAAAAAAACTCTAGGGGCATCCATGGCACATGAAAAGATGCTGGACATCAGTAGTCATCAGCAAGCAAACCAAAACCACAGTGAGATACCTCTGCGTTCCGTGCTGGGGGGCTGGAATGAAATAGGCAGGCAATAACAAGTGTTCACAAGGAGATGAAGAAATTGGAACTCTGATGCTGCAGCTGCTTTGGAAGACAGTCTAGGGGTTCTTCAATTAAACAGAGAGCTAGCGTATGACTCAGCATTTCCTCTCCTAGGTATATACCCAAGAGCAATGAAAACATATGTCCACACAGAAACTTGTACTCAGGTGTCCATAGTAGTAGCATGCATAATAGCCAGAAAATAGAAACCACCCAAATGTCCACCCACTGATCAATAGATAAACAAACTGGGGCATATGCACAATGGAATACTATTCAGTCATGAAAAGGAATGAAGCACTGACATATGCTACAACATGGATGAACCCTGAGAACATTTTGTTGAATGAAAGAAACCGGATACAAAAGACCACACGCTGTACAATTCCATTCATAAGGAAATGTCTAGTGCAGGGAAATTTACAGAGGCAGAAAGATTCATGGTTGCCTAGGGCCAGGAGAGCAGGGACGAGGGGATAGAATAGCTCAAGGCTTAGGGCTTATTTTTGAGATGAAGAAAATGTTTTAAAATAGTGTCTATGAATCTACTAACTCCCATTGAATTGTACAACTTCACTGGGTGAATTGTATGCTGTTTGAACTACATATCAGTAAAGCTGATTAAAAAAAAAAAACTGGAGAGGGGTACTGAGGACCCCTAGTGACTCTAATTTAAAGGGGCCCCTGCCCTACCCTGGAACTGAGAAGCACAGACAGGCCAGTTCTTTCTTTCTTTTTTTTTTTTCACGGTACTGGGGGTTGAACCCAGGGCTTCCCGCCTGCATGCTCTGCAAGTGCTGGACCACTGAGCTGCACCCTTAGCCCATTTTTTACTTTTTAAGACAGCGTCTCGCTAAGTTACGCGGACTGCCTCTGGTCTCGAATTTGCGATCCTCCTGCCTTCACCACCCGAGCTGCTGGGATTACAGGCGTGCGCCACTGCACCCAGCCAGACAGGCCATTTCTATGTATTGATGCCACGTGAGTATGTTTCCATCATCCTCTTACTCTACAGCCAGCCTAATGACCTTGAAGGTCTAAAACTCAGTGACAGCAGGAATTTCATTCGTTTTAACTCCTAACCCTCATTTATGCAGCCATCTGTGTCCAGATGGGCCACCACAGTCTCCTCCCCCCAGCAGGCCAGGGGGCACTGCAGGGCAGCCTGACTTCCCCATTGTGGCTGACAATGCCGGCCACGGCCACGTAGCAGGCTCTGGGCTCACACCGCTCACGTTAACAAATGCTTACAGCCGCACTGGCGGGACACATCTTTGTCTTGATTTTCATTTAGTCTCCTTTCTTAAGCTCGGTTCCACTTTTGATGTGACTTTCAGCTGTCAGCTGTCTGCCCTCCCAGACGGGCGATGGCTTGGCACCAACAGAGCATTACCCCTGATGAATCACGGTCCACGTACTTTTCCACTCGGCTGGCTGCCACAGCCCCTTCTCCATCCTTCTGGGGAGCTCTATCACTTTGCATTGTGGCCCTGCGTCCCTCCCCCCGCCTGGCCTCCACTTCTGGAGGGGAGTTTCTAGATGTCCACATCTAGTCTAGCACCTGGCACCCGGTCACGAAATTAACTCCCTATTCCTTTAAAAAGAATGATCCCCCCAGTTGGAGAAATCAGGCCCCTCAACGCTGCACCCTGTCTTCCTCTCAGGAAGACCTGCAGTGTGGAAGGAGGGAGAAATCAGCCAACGGCTGAGCTTCAGGAAGACCAAGCCCAGCCACTGTGACCACTCCAAGGAAATTCAGGAAATCCTCCAAATGGCCGAACTTCCCGGGTTTGAGATTCAAAAGGAAATCGGATCCCCAGGGTAATGCGTCTGCGCTGAGCAAGAAACGCAGGATGTGAAACTCCGATTGCCTCAGCTCCTGATTATTTAACAAAACGCCAAGGACTCACACCAGGAAGGAACTGACCTTAGCGTCCGTGGCTCCCTCTGGGTGGAGGGGTGACCGAGGCATTTGCTGCTTTTTGCTTCCTGTACTAACCATTAACAGCAGGGGAGAAGGAGGTTAAAACTGGGAGGAAGGAAAGGTAAAGAAAGCCACACAGTCTTTTCTATCCATGGGCGTCCAGCAGGCCATGGGAGCCCCTCAGAGGCCTCGCTCAAGACAGGCCTGGCTCCTACCTGTCACTCCTTGTTGCTGGGGTGCTTCAGACTCAACTCGCCTCACCTCTGAGCTCAGTACTTGGACTGCTCACTTGGGTTACCCACTCGCTCCTTCACCAGGTCACAACCCTGCAGGGCAACTCAGCTGAGGGTGTACCAAGTGCTCAGCCCCCACAATGACTGGAGGAGCCTTCCAGATCTGTTTTCGCACCACAAATCCTGGGGGGCCTGCAGCCATAGTACTGTGGCATCTGATCCCATCAGATCTCAGAAGCTAAGCAGGGTTGGGCCTGGTTCATACTTGGATGGGAGACCGCCTGGGAACACCAGGTGCTATAGCCTTGGGAGAAGGACTTGGCAACCCACTCCCCCAAAATAATCTGCCACTGAGAATCCTATGAATAGCAGAGAAGCGGTAATAATACTGTTTCGCCTGTTGTATGTAGGGTCGCTATGAGTCAGACACAGACTCGACGACACCTTAACAACAAGGGAGAAGGACATGACAATCCACTCCCAAGGCAATCCCAGAAACAATCAGCCACTGAAAACCCTATGAATAGCAGAGAAGCACTGACATAGTGCTGAGCATGGCGCAGTGTCAGAGAGTGTTTCGTTCTATTGTACACATGGTCACTATGAGTCGGACTTGACTCAATGACACCTAACAACATCACATGGAAGGAATTAGTTACATGTGGCTATCTTAAGGGAAATTTGTGAATTAAAATTTTATTTTTTTAATTTTTTTTGCTGTAGTAGGAAGGCAAGTGCTGTACCACTGAACTGCAGTCTTTGTTGTTGTTATTTGTTGTTAATTGCCACCAAGTTGTATCTGACTCATAACATGATTCAAAGCAACCCTCATGGGGTTTTCAATGGCTGATTGTTTCGGAAGTGGGCTGCTAGGTCCTCCTCACATTTTTGCAGTGACGAAGATCAAACCCAGGGCCTCAGACACCACAGAGCGGCACTTTACCAACTCCAGCACCCCTTGGCTCATTTAAATTTTATTATTCATTTATTTATTTGGTGGTACTGAGGGTTGGTTGGACCGAGGGCCTTGCACTTGCATGCTCTGCAAGTGCTGGACCACTGAGCTGTGCCCTCAGCCCATTTTTTACTTTTTGAGACAGGGTCCTGCTAAGTTACACAGACTGCCTCTGGTCTCAAACTTGAGATCCTCCTGCCTCCACCTCCCGAGCTGGGATTACAGGTGTGCGTGCGCCACCACACCCGGCGCTAAAATTTATTTTGAGACAGGGTCTTGCCAAATTTCACAGGTTGCCTCTGCCCTTGAACTCACAGTCCTCCTGCCCCAGCTTCCCAAATCGCTAGGATTACAACCCTATGCCACCACACCCAGCTTCCTTATCTGAATTTAAAGAAAATCTTGCTACAGTTGAGATTTTGCGATTTTGCTGGTGTCACTATGAAGCAGACTGTCTTGTTCACACGTTCATTGCCTTCATAATAGGATGTGGGCTAAGCCATATCCGAGGCAGTGTTCCCTCCCTCCCCCCGCAAATGGAAACAAATGTGCGAACGATGAGCATTTGTACCTTTGATGTCAGAGGGGCTGTGCGCTCGGAATTTGTTCCTTAGGGTCAAACAGCCAAAATTTCTACTGTCTGGAAGTTTTGGGAAGGTTCTATCTCGATTGCTGGGAGAAATGTCCCACACTGTGGCAAACAGGTGACTACGTCTGCCACCCTGACCACTCACTTGCCCACCCCTCACTGGGTGTTCAGCAGGTTTTGACCAAAAATGGCGTGACGCTTGGGGCCTTGCCTCCCTACCCACCGCATCTCGCCCTATGCAACTTATTTTGTTTCCCCAAATAAACAAAAACATTTTGCCGACATAGAGGAGGTGAAACAAAAAATACAGCAGAAGCACTAAGAGGCATTAAAACCCACAAATCAGGGCCAGGCCCGGTGGCGCACGCCTGTAATCCCAGTGGCTGGGGAGGCGGAGGCAGGAGGATCTCAAGTTTGAGATGAGAGGCAGTCTGTGTAACTTAGTGAGTGTCTCACAAAAGTAAAAAAAAAAAAAAAAAAAAAAATGGGCTAGGGGTGCAGCTCAGTGGTTCAGCACTTGCAAAGCATGCAGGCACAAGGCCCTGGGTTCAACCCCCAGTACCGCAAAAAAGAAATAAACAAAACAAAATAAAAAACCCCGACAAGTCCAAAACCTGTTTTGAGCAATGGAAAAAATGCCTTGATAGTATATTCCATCCAATTCCTTTGAGGGTGACTGAACATGCAAAAATAAATTGACAGGTTTTTTTTGTTTGTTTTGTTTTGTTGCAGTACTGGGGGTTGTACCCAGGGTCTGGCGCTTGCATGCTTTGTAAGTGCTGGACCGCTGAGCTGCACCGTCAGCCCCTTTTTTTTTTACTTTTTGAGACAAGATCTCGCTAAAACTGCCTCTGGTCTTGAACTTGTGATCCTCCTGCCTCTGCCTCCTGAGCCACTGGTATTATAGGCGTGTGCCACCTCATCCGGTTTAAATCGATGATTTTTAATAAGTAAATTCTGGCTCTTTTCCCATCTCCCTTCATACAACTGAGATTATTTGGTCATTTCTAAATGCCAATATCATATGGGACAATCTAAGACTCCCCTGGCCCTTCGAGGTCCACTGTGACTGTGCCTTTTTCTCTGCCTAATGAAATGTGAGCTTAGTGGCATATGTCACTTCTGAGTAGTTTTAGGATCAAATGCATGTCAGGCAGCACATTTTCCCGCTCTGCCATGACCAGCAGACATTTCTCACATAGGGGCTGCTCAATTTGCTTGGGTCCCGGGGCGAAAAACAACAAAGAACAGAGCCATCAGCAGCCCACAGTGGACATTTAATGGATCAATAAGGCTTTCCGTTATACACCTCTAAGGGGCTGTCTCAGCGACATAACCCAGCGTGTTTTATCGACACGTTCTTTTAGTCTGCCTTGCAGTAAGAGGTAACTTGTGTGTATCTGTCTCACTTATTTCTTATACCCCAGCCTCCAGCAAAATTCTTGGCTATCAAAAGTCCTTGAAAATAGTGATTGAATTGAATTAAGCACAGCAATTCTCCCGCTGGGAAAGAAACTGGCTGAGCACAACCACAGACATTTTGTGCCATTCATTAATGCCTTGTCCTACTTTTAAGCTTAAGAACAAGAAACTGTGAGCCAAGTGGTGTTAGGTCGGTAAAAATTCCAGAGCAATTATGGCTCCATTAAAGCTGGCATGGAGATATTTCCCGAATCAGAACAAAACCTAGTTTTCGGCATGTGAGTGCTAGCTGCTCCTCTTGGGGGACCTCCTGTCAGTCTAAGCAGGAGGATGACACCTAACCAGACGGCAGGACATTGGCGATAAGGAGATCCTGTAGGGTCTTGCTAGAGTGTGAGGTTCAGAGCAGCGGAAAACTATTGATGGAAAACTATCCCAGGTGTTCAGGTGGGCAAGGGACAAATCCGCTATTTTAAACATTGCAAGGCCTTGTTGGCTGGCTGGTGAATAGATTGTACAAAGAGGAGAAACATGAAAGGAATAGAAATGTTTTCAGAATCATAAATCATCAATACTGGCAAAGGAAAAATACCTTTCTAAACCAGAGTCTATAGAAAAAAAGAAATATTCAAAAACAAATAAACAAGAACCTCCTCTGGAAAAATTCTTGAGATCAAATGATTTCATGGTTGACTTCTTTGAAACGTTACGTGAACAGATAATTTCATGTTTGTTCAACTGATACAGAGTGTGGGGAAACAGGAAAAAATTTCTAGTTCCAATTCATTTTCCAAA
Organism: Pedetes capensis; assembly: GCA_007922755.1. NCBI lineage: Eukaryota > Metazoa > Chordata > Mammalia > Rodentia > Pedetidae > Pedetes > Pedetes capensis. Next base: position 218,107 of record VMDO01000863.1, read on the forward strand.
GCAAGCCCCCTCCAAGACTAAAATTGTCAAAGAAAATGGCGTCTTTTCTCATCTGCAAAAATGATCTACAAATCAAAACCATTTATGGGTACAGATAAGGAACTACTACAGATAATATAAACAAATCCATCTGGCATTATATTAAAGAATAGAATGTGAATGAGAGAATGGCAGACTAATCGGAATGGCATACTATTTCTTATAAGATGTATTAGAAAGTTTATCATCTCATCTCATAAATTGCCAAGAAGCTTCTAATAAAATTTCATATCTGCTTCTAAGGGGAATTAGAGCCATACCCCTCTGGCATCTGATCTTATCAGATCTTGGCTTGGCCTGGTTAGAATGTGGATGGGAGACCACCTGGGAATATCAGGTGCTGTAGGCTTGGGAGGACAGGGCAGCCCATTCCTGAAATAATCAGCCATTGAAAATCCTATGGATAGCAGAGGAGCACTGACAATAGTGCTGGTGTGGCATAGTGTCGGGTAATGTTTCGTCTGTTGTACATAGGTTCGCCGTGAGTCAGACCCAACTCCATGGCACCTAACAAAAACAAAGAAGTTCTTTAAAGTGGTAAAAAATAAGTCAACAGACTGCATAATACAAAATAATAAAGCACCAGAGACATTCCCACAAATATGGGGACTAAAGGAAGGATGCCTCACACTAGAAATTCTGGCCAATTCAGTAGAAAAGAAGTACCAAAAATAAAGATTAGGAAAAAAGAGACAAAAGGTTAATTTATTGTAGATGATACTATTGTATCACTAAAACCACAAGGGAATCAACTAAAAAATACTAGCAACTCAATATGGTAGCTAATTTTTAAAAAATTTATGCAATCATTAGCTTTCCTATAGACCAGCAATAAGTGGTTTCAAAATAACAGTAGAAAGACACTATTCAATGGAACTAAAAATATAAATAGAAAACTTAAATATAACCTACAAGTAAAGGTAACAAAAATATTTTTAAAAAATAAAATAGAGTGGGGTGTGGTGGCAGAGACAGGAGACAGAGACAGGAGGCAGCCTGCGTCACTTAGTGAAATCCTGTCTCAAGATAAAAAATAAAAATGGGGCTGGATGTGCAGCTTAGTGGTAGAGCACTTGCAAAATAAGTGCAAGGCCCTGGGTTCAACCCCCAAGTACTGAAAAAAAAAAAAAAAAAAAAAAAAAAAAAAAAAAAAAAAAAAAAAAAAAAAAAAAAAAAAAAAAAAAAAAAAAAAAAAAAAAAAAAAAAAAAAAAAAAAAAAAAAAAAAAAAAAAAAAAAAAAAAAAAAAAAAAGGAAGAAAAGAAAAGAAAAGAAAAAAGAACTGCTTAGAAATGTACTTAACAAAAACACATAGGAACTCTATGGATAATATTACTAAAGGATTTAAACCCTTGGCAAAATGGAAAGACATATGATACCATTCCAAATGGGAAAAATGCTACATATCTGGAATTTTCCAGTGCCTTAGCCTGTAGATGCAACAGCATCTACAGGGCTCGCGCTCCCTCTGTGGTGCCCGCAGGACCTCAGCTCACGATCTCCGGGTTCTTTCTGATGATGCCCAGAGTGTTTCACACCACACACAAGCAGCCATCCCCTGCTCTGCCTTGGAAGCAAGCCAAGCCAACTGTTGCAAAATCCTCCCCGCGCAGCTTGCCCTGCCTCAGGCCCAGTGGTGCTCAGGGAGGGAGGACTTTCTCCCACCCAGTTTCCCCCAGCCCTCCAATATGAAAAATGCCTGAAGCAATGACCAGCTCCCTAAGCGGAAAAAGCTTATTCTAAGTTGTACTGATAGGAGGGATATAGAGCCATGATTTACAAATAAGAAAATATAACATTCATCAAACCCAGCCCCTCCCTGGCTTTGGACAACCTGCAATCAAAACATGCTTGTCACCTTTCTGAATGGTTGAAAAGGGAAGAATAGTAGTAAGAATGTGAAACTCACATGAAATTCAAATTCGAGTACTGACAAATAGCTGTATCAGAACACAGCCTCGCTCAGCCATTTATGTCGTTGTCTGTGGTTGCCTTTTCTCCTTGTAGCAGAATTGCTAGTTGTGACAGAGACAGTATGGCCTGAAAAGTCTAAAATGATGACAATCGGGGCTTGTAGAGAAAGTTTGCCAACCTCTCATTTAGACAATCATCAAAACAATGAATCATGCCCCGGTTTGTAGCATTTTCCAGTTTCCATGGTGTAAATCCTTCCACTGTGCCAACGTCAAGATGCCAGTGTGACGCTGAATGTGAATCAGGGAGAGATGAGCAGCCGCATCCCACACACTGTGTTAGACTTTTCGTCACCACGACAACACGAGAGAAACGTGTAGAGGAGGGTTTCTCTCGGCTCAGTTACGAAGGTCTCAGGCCGTGGTGGGCTTGTCTCCTTGCTGTGGGCCTAAGGTGAGGATGGATATCATGGTGGGAGCCTGGATTAGCATTCACCTCATGGTAGACAGGAAACAGACACAGGAAGGGACCAGAGAGCTGGTAAAACCTTTAAAGGTACACTCCCAAAGAGCTGCACCCTCCAGATCGGCCCAAACCCCTGAAATTTCAGTCACCACCCAAAGTAATGTCACCATCTGGGGATCAAGGCTTCAACACAGGAGCCGCCTGGGGCATTTCAGACTCAGACCTAACGATAGCTTACAGAAAAAGGCAGATGCAAAGAGCCTCAAGAGCACAGATTGCAGCAAGGTATAGTATAATAAAGAGCAAGTGCCAGGATGCAGAATGTATTACCTTTGATCTTAAAGTTGATATAGGTTAATTTTTAATAAACTTCCTATTTAACAATCAGCTTACGAAATCCCTGAAAATTTAACAATTGGCTCTCACCAGCTGGCTCCGGCACACCACTGATTTGGAGTAAACAAAGGCATTCATCTGTAGCCCTGTGGCATCCGATAGCGTCAGATCTCAGAAGCTAAGCAGGGTCGGGCCTGGTTAGTACCTGGATGGGAGACCGCCAGGGAACACCAGAAGCTGTAGGCTTGGGAGAAGGACCTGGCAGCCCCCTCCCAAAAATCAATCTGCCATTGAAAACCCTATGCACAGCAGAGAAGCACTGACAATAGTGTTTCCCCTGTTGTACAGAGGGTCCCTATGAGTCGGATACCGACTCGACAGCACCTAACAACAACAAAAGGCATGGTGGAGATGTCAGCCTCTGTGGCTCTCGTCCACACCAGGTTCCAAAGAAATGGAACAAACGCCCTCCTCTGTGCCTGACTATGGCTCCACGGTCCTGCCATCCCGACCCCCCACAGACTGCAGGTTTTGTTCATAGCCCTGTGTTTAGAGCCCCAAACCAGCCTTTCTCTCCAAGCCCACATCCCTCTTTTAGGTGACCATCCTCCCCAAAGGCAAACAGTTGGGAGATTCCTGGCTGGGAGAATGAGCAATCCAGTCACCAAACACAGGAAGGGAGACGGTGTGAATGTTGGTGTTCTCCTGAATTCCTATGTTAGATCCCAATGCCCGAAGGGATGGTATTAAGAGCTGGGGCCTTTGGGAAGTGACTAAGTCCACAGGCTTCACCCTCATGAATCAGATTAGTGCATCCAGAAAAGAAGCCTGAGGGGCTTCCTTGTACCTTCCAACAGCTGAGCACTCAGGAACCATCAGCAGTCTCTGAAGCAGAGTACAAGCCCTCCCCAGGCTCTGGGTCGCCTGGCAACTTCCTCTCGGACTGCACAGCATCCAGAACTATGAGCAATCAATTTCTGTTGCTTAATAATTACCCAGTCTGATTCTACACAGGTAAATTTGCCCATGCATATGGGTGGGTTAGCCCTGGACATCCAGAGCAAAGTGAAGTGACTCGAAATCGGGAGATTGACTTCTATTGTTTTGTGTGGGGTATGATGTTTGGCTTGTTTACAAAGATTATGGAACCTTTGCACGCACGCACATTAATAAAGCAATTTACACACACTTGCAGTGAAAGACTTAGACACATAATCACTGGGCTGTCAACTCGGATCACTCTCAGTGATGACAGTTTTGTTTACAGGAATGTTCCACAATGTGTTCACTTGAAGACCAGGCAAAAAAAAGTGAGACTGTTCTTCTTAAAATAAAACAAATATTATTGCCTAAAGGAAGAGGTAGACTCACAAAGAGAAGAACCAACAAAACATAATACAAAGGCGCCCATGGTGGCCCTATGTTCATGGGAGCACAGAGCCCTGTGGAAGGACCAGTCAGCTCGAGCAGGGAGGCTTTGCAGAGGATGCCAGGTGGCACACTGAGTCACGTGCAAGTGGACAGAGAGGGAGGCAAAGGGCGCTCAGGCAAGCAGGACCTTGTTACCAAAGAGTTACACTCAATGCACTGTTCTTGGCTCTAAGAGGGACTATGAAAAACTAAGGAATTTTTCATCTTCTACAAAAATTGTTAAGGGCATTGGTCCCCAAGTTACTCTGTGTCACCTGTACCATAACACACATACCAAGTTTCTGAGCACTTAATGCCCACAGCGTTGAACCCCATTACAGGGTTCGATGCTTTCCTTTTCTTTTGCCAGGAAGCTCAATGCTAGACTGCTGTTTATATGCAGTAAGCACCTTTCCTCTGTTCCTGATAACATTCTGTCAATACAGACAATCACATAAAGAGGACTTTTTTTTTTTTTTTTTTTCGGTCCTGGGAGTTGAACCCAGGGCCTTTTGCCTACATGCTTTGCAAGTGCTGGACCACTGAGCTGCGCCCCCAGCCTTTTTTTTTTTTTTTTTTTTTTTTTTTTACTTTTTGAGACAGGGTCTTGCTAAATTACGCAGACTGCCTCTGGTCTTGAATTTGCGATCCTCCCGTCTTTGCCTCCTGAGCCACTGGGATTACAAGTGTGCGCCACAGCACCTGGCTAAGAGCACTTTTGATTCTAACCTGACTTTCAAATCTAATTGGTCAGAGCAGCTTTTCCAGTGGGGTTTCTCATGAGAACCACAGAACACGGACAATGATTTCCGTGCCTAGTTTCTCAGCTCCTAGGATGCTACATAATAGCGTCATCCCAGGTGCAAAAGAGAGAAGTTAGTTCATTATGGAATGGATCCGTAGGGCCAGGGATCTCCAACTTTAATGGGCACTGGAATCATCCAAAGGGCTCAACCAAAACAACGTGCTGGCCAGTGCCCAGACATTGATTCCACAGGACTAAGACAGGACCAATAATTTGCATTTCCAGTAAGTTTTCAGGTGATGTTGGTATTTGTTCTCAGGGAATACACTTTGAGAACCATTGTCTGAGGGGATTTATGTTTAATTTCTCTCACTGAAGTCTTAGAGGAGCCCCTGGGGTGACTGTGAACTCCCTGAAATGAAATGTAAAATTGAACACACCTGAATGTGAAAGGGGTCCATGGCCAGCTGCTGCATTTGTGCCAGTCTTATGCAGAACAGCCATTGTCACCAGAATCTGTTTGAATTCTGCTTCCTATTTTATTTACTCCGGCTTTAGGCCAATTTAACCAACAGAGTTGGATGTGGGCTGTTTTCCATTTTCTAATCCGTTCCAAATTTTGAAGTCATTGGCTTTTAAAAGGGACTGCAGTGGAGAGAGGAAAGCTATTTGGTCAGCCCAGAGTTTAAGAGCAAACACTTAAGGTGAATTCCAGCTCCAACACATTGGCGGAGGAAGGGGAAAGGAGCCAGGTGTCTGGTGCATGGCTCGTGCTGTGGAAAATATGAGAAGGCAATTTTAACGCCTCCGAGAAAAAGTTGCATTTTGGTGAAAATGGAAGGATGGGTGGAATTAACAGGCAATGATCATTAACAAAGTGGCATTCCAGGCAGAAGGACAGCAAGAAAATGGCAGGGAGAAGCCAGGCATGGTGGCTCTTGCCTGTAATCCCAGCTACTCCGGAGGCAGGAGGAACCTGAGTTCAAGACCAGAGGCAGTCTGCATAATTTAGGGAGATCCTGTCTCCAAAAAAAAAAAAAAAAAAAAAAAAGGGGCTGGGGGTATAGTTCAGCGGTATAGCACTTGCAAAGCATGCAAGTGCGAGGCCCTGGGTTCAACCCCCAGTACCAAAAAATAAAAATAAAAAAAAAGAATGGCAGTGGGGTGGGAAAATCAGGAAGCAAGGAACCATCCAGGGGAACAGGAGTGCAGGATGTACACAGAAGTGCTCACTATAGCAACCATAAGTAGCATATTTGAAAAACACATCCTGACCAAATGTGATTCAGTCAGAAATGTAGTGATAAATATTAGAAAATGAATTAATATTTTTCACCAAATGGTGGAAATAGAAGGACTGTGAATATAAGGTGGTTGTCGTTAGGTGCCAGCAAGCTGGGTCTGATTCGTAGCGACCCTATGTACAGCAGAATGAAACACTGTTGTTGCAGCCACTGTGTCAATCCATCTAGTTGAGGACCTTCCCTTTTTTGTTCATCTGCCACTGTCCCAAACATGATGTCCTTCTCCAGGGATTGGTCCCTCCTGACATGTCCAAAATATATAAGATGCAGTCTAGACATCCTTGCTTCCAAGAAGAACTCTGGTTGCACTTCTAGGATGGATCTGTTGGTTCTTTTGGCAGTCTATGGTATATTCAATATTTGTCTCCAGCACCATAATTCAAATGCATCACTTCTCCTGTCTCCCTTATTCAACATCCAACTTTCACAAGCATATGATGCAACTGAAAATACCATGGCATGAGTCAGGCGCACCTTCATCTTTAACGTGACATCTTTGCTTTTCAACACTTTAAAGAAGTCTTTTGCAACAGCTTTTCCCAACGCAATGCATCTTTTGATTTCTTGACTGCTGCTTCCGTGGGTGTTGCAGAACCAAGTAAAGCAAAATGTTGGACTTCAATCTTTTCTTCAATTATAATGAAGTTGCTTACTGACCCAGTTGTAAGGATCCGTTTTCTTGATGTTGAGGTGCAACCCATACTGAAGGATGTGTTCTTTGATCTTCAGTAAATGCTTCAAATCTTCTTCAGTTTCAGCAAGCAAAGTCGTGTCATCTGTATAATGCAGGTTGTTAATGAGTCTTTTTCCAATTCTGATGCCCCATTCTTCTTCATAAAGTCCAGCTTCTCGAATTATTTGTTCAGCATAGAAACTGAAGAAGTATGGTAAAAGGATATAGCCTTGAAGCACATCTTTCTTGAGTTTAAACTAGGCAGTGTTTCCTTGTTCCATTCAAAGGACTGCCTCCTGGTCCACATACAGATTCCTTGTAAGTACAGTTAAGTGCTCTGGTATTCCTATTCTTTGCAGTGGCACCCAAAATTTGTTATGATCCACACAGTCAAATGCCTTTGTGTAGTCAATAAAACATAGACAGACATCTTTTTGGTGTTCTCTGCTTTCAGGTAATATCCATCTGACATCAACAATGATATCCCTGGTTCCATGCCTCTCCTGAATCTGGCTTGATTTTCCGGCAGTGCCCTGTTAATACACTGTTGCAGTCGCTTTTGAATGATTGCCAGCAAAATTTTACTTGACTGAGATATTAATGATATTGTTCAATAATTTCCCCATTTGCTTGGATCCCGTTTCTTGGTAATAAGTACAAATATGGATCTCTTCCAGTCATTTGGCCAGGTAACTGTTTTCCAAATCTCTTGGCATAAACAAGTAAGCACCTTCAGATGTTTATAGTTGTTCCTTCTCATTTTGAGTCATGGCACATCAGTAAATGGAAGTTCCTGGGGCTTTACTCCACCCCACCCCCCAACCCCCACCCCCACCCCCGTTAAGATTGACTCTACCTTGAGGAGGCAACTCTTCCCCAGCAGTCTTTTGAATGCCTTCCAACCTGGAGGGCTCATTTTTTGGCACTGTATTTGACAGTGCTTCTCTGCTATTCATAGGGTTTTCAATGGCTAATTGTTTTGGGAGTGGGCTGCCATGTCCTCCTCCTTTGTCTTAGGAAGCTCAGCTGAAATCTGTCCACCATGGGTGGCCCTGCTGGTATCTGTAATACTGGTGGCATGGCTTTCAGAATCACAGCAACACACAAGCCCCCCAGTACAGCAAACTGACAAATAAGGGGTCATGGCTTTAAGTATCATTTAATATGTTCAAGACTCTCAAGTTTTTATTTCCAGTAGTCATTTCTCTCTATTCCAAATTTGTAACCAAATAACCTCCCCAACATTTCTGCTTGGATGTCGAAAATGGTTCTCAACGTAACACTCTCAGGACTGCAATCAAGATCTGTGCCTCATGCTTGCTCAACTTGCAGATTTGCTTGCTTGGCTCATGACCTCTAGGCTTCTAGCTGATCAGACCAAAAAACTGTGTTATCCTTACTGCTACTGCTTCACTTTTTCCTCTCACAGTACCTCACCCACTGGAAAATCTTCCACTTTCAAAATAAAACAGGCAAAAGGAAGCGGGGAAGAAAAGATGAGTGACAGCAAGAAGCAAGACCCTGAACATGATAAGTGTGAAATTCACAAAGAACAGATGTCACTGGGACCAAAGGCCTCTACTTGGAAATAAAGAGTAATCAACTTTCTATGGGGGATAGGTTAAATTCCTATCATGGAAGTACCAAAGATGGGGAGCGGGGAAGGCATGACTGAGCAAGTTCCCGAGTCATGGAAAATTCTCCACTCTCTCTAAAGAAAACTGGGGTGAGAAGTATACATACTACAGTGTGGAAGGCAGAAAAAGCCAATGAACCGTCAAGAGAATGACTTAAATTTTATGCACCAATTGGGACACTTCAGATTCCAAATCAACATTTACACACTTCCTGTCACGTCACAGAGCTGCTACTGAAAGCAGCCTTTTCTTACCAGGGATTTTCTAATGGGCCTCTCCACTAGATTGCCTCTCTCAGCCATGCCATCTTCTTGGACCTTCTCAGTCTCTGGATGCATGGCTTCCAGTGCTACTGTCATTTTCCATGCTAGATTTGATCACACAGGACACTGTACTCTCTTTCTCCATATATATATATATATGGAGATATATATGGAGATATATATATGGAGATTATATATATATATATATATATATGTATATATATATATATATATATATATATATATATAATTTTTTTTTTTTTAGCAAACTCCTGTGGGTGTCTTGACCTTCTTAGGCTTCCTATGTGCTGCATGTTGTGCACTGAGGACACAGATTTGACCCAGACTTCAAGAAGTCAAAAGCTTTTTCACATGGAAAAACACCTTATCCATATCCTACACCCAAGTGATTATCTTTACAAGTAGTCTCTACAACAATTTCCACTGCAAATTTTGACATTTTCATTTGACTATTTTGCTTATTTACCTTATTCTAGTAACCTTAGTAATCTATATAATGTCAAATGTCAAAGCTTGAAATCTTTCAAGGAGGTCATTATCAAGATACCTCGCCTATTACTGATTCTCAAAAGTTAAATTTAGAGGACTGTATAAAGAAATCTGTCATTTAAAATATTATGGTTCCATAAAACATTGAAAATTGAATGAAAATTCAACTCACTTTGTAGTTTTGGGATAATAAAAACAAAGAGCAAGTCTTCCTGACTCCTATTGAGGCAATAGTACCCCAGGGGTTAAAAAGTCAACCTCTGGTATGGAAAGATTGCATTTTAAACATTGTGACTTTGAGGAAGTCACAATCTGTTTCCAAACTATAAAATCGCAGATGGATGTGACTATGCTAGCACCACAGTGAGGGAGGCATGGAGTGATGAAATTGTTCCGTATCTTCATGGTTCGTGCCAATATTCCTGTCATAATATTGGATTATAGTCTTTCCAGATGTTATCACTGAGAAAAGCTGAGAAAAGAGCTTGTAAGACCTCTCTGTATTATTTTTCTCTTTTTTCTTTAAGACAGAGTCTAAGTAACCCAGACTGGCATTGAATTCAGTATATAGCCTAAATTGGCCCTGAACTCTTAATCTTCCTGCCTCAGCCTCTCAAATGCTGGGATTACAGGGGTGTGCCACTGGGCCCAGCTTCTCTGTATGACTTCTTTTGATCACAAGTGAAACTAAAATTATCTCCAAATAAAGTTTACTAAAAAGTCATTTGTAAATGGTGGTTTAAATTTGATATTGATTTCAAAGCTATCCTAGGCAACCACATCCCTTCTCTAATTTTCTGTTGGGTGACCTTAAGTGAAATAGATGCTAGTTACTTAAAATGTAGGAATGAGATAACCAGAAGGTGGCACTATAATTACATGAACACACCACAGTAAGGCACTATTCACTTAGAAGTCTTAAGAATGGCTTACTAGGATTTCATCAACACTGCAAATGCTTATCTCAGTTCAGCAATTACTTTCAATACGTCTTGATGTTTGGAAAAAATATGATTTTTATAAATCACCTGTAATAGATAATCAATTCTGAATTCTTATAATATGAAAGGTAGCAAATAGAAAATACAAACCCATCTAATTAAGTGTACATTAATCTTTGCATTTTTTTATTTTTTATATTTCCTGTCTCATCAATTTTTTGTTGTTATTTAGTTAGTTATAGACAGGTCTCATTGTGTTGTCCAGGCTGGTCTTGAACTCCTGGGATCAAGTGATCCTCCTGCCTCAGACTCCCAAATAGCTGGGACCACAGGTGCCTGTCTCCACGTCCCATTTGTTAATGGAACTTTTGATGAAAGTAGGAGTACATGAAGAAAATTCCTGAATTGTATCTAGAAGTAAAAAGAAAGCTGAGGAAGGGCTCTTCTTTTTGGTAAAAGAGAGAGTTCATAGTTTTCCTTCTTATCTTGGTTTTCAAAGAAAAAAACATTTTTTTTTTTTTTGTGGTACTGGCGTTTGAACGCAGGGCCTTGTCCCTGCATGCTCTGCAAGTGCTGGACCACTGAGCTGCACCCTCAGCCCATTTTTTACTTTTTGAGACAGGGTCTCACTAAATTACGCAGACTGCCTCTGGTCTCAAACTTGTGATCCTCTTGCCTCCGCTGGGATTATAGGCGTGCGCCACCACACACGGCTTAAAATAATTTTGGAGGGAAGAAAACTAGGTTGTGTTGGACAATAAAGTTACCAAGACAGAAGCACCTTTTATCTAACTTGTCATCTCACATAAAGTAGGGAGTGAAGTTTCAAAATACTCAGACATGTGTCTAAAGTAACACATGGAAGATTCGGGGCTCACTCCATGCCCCAGGGCCCTCAGTGTAGGACAACCTTTACATACAGGCCCACGAGAGAAACTAAGGCAAAAAGAAATATTTAACACAAAAAACAATATTTTTGTTTTAATTGTGTATTGTTAGCTTAACTTTAAGTCAAGTTAGTTTTAAGTGGGTCTTTTAAAAAATGGACAAAATGTAGCCAGGTGCGGTGGCGCACGCCTGTAATCCTAGGGGCTCGGGAGGTGGAGGCAGGAGGACGGCAAGTTCAAGATCAGGGGCAGTCTGTGTAACTTAGCGAGACCCTGTCTCAAAAAGAAAAAAATGGGCTGGGGGTGCAGCTCAGTGGTCCAGCACTTGGAGAGCATGCAAGTGCGAGGCCCTGGGTCCAACCCCCAGTACCACCAAAAAAAAAAAAAGAAAGAAAAGGACAAAATGTTTATGAATAAGCTTTAAGTAAAAATTATGTATCCGTTAGAACACAGCTCCTTATTTCACAGAACGGGACAGAAAAGACCAGAGACTGGAATGCAAGTCACTTTCAAGGAGGAGGGCTCCTGAACAAATGCGGTAGGAAGTGTATCAAGTTATACTTAACGCCCATAGCTGGTGTGAACAAGAAAACGCGGGCTATGCATGCAGTGGCACTTCTGATAAAAAAAATTTCAACCTTCTAGAAAAATAAATTGACAGGTGGGACCTTAATAAAAAATTAAAACCTTTCTTGCTATACCTATGTAAAGCTTTGGAAATCACTAAAGCTCTTGCCAAATAGTATCGATAGGAAATGTTCTCCTTTTTGGAAGTGTCGAACACGCTATACACAGGGGTGTCAAACCTGAAATAGGTATGGTGCACCAGAAAACCCAACAGGTAAAACCCACTGGCCTCGAGGCCCTGGCATTCTAGTGCAAGTCTGTTACACTGCCGAGTGGCAAACTGCAATATACGTGATGAGGAGTTAAGCTGTTGTTCCATGGGTGGACCTTCAGAGGTCATTTGAATGAACAAAGAGACTCAATGGCCTATGAAGAAGAAAGCGTTTTAAGGAGATTGAGAAAAGCAACAGAACATTAAGTAAATATATTTGGGAGAGGAGAGGAGGCACTCTAACAGGATATCAGGAACCCGTCTGGTGTACTTGGCCATGTTAGCCTAGCCAAACCCACAGTAACGATGTTCTCAGTATTTTGGGTCTCACCTTCTTTCAGCTAGTGTCAGTGGCAGGCAGGGGCTTAGTGATTCTTTTCTGTTGTTTTTGTTTGTTTTGTTTTTTGAGACAGGATCTCTGTGTAGCTCAGGCTGGCCCAGAACTCACTATGGAGACAAGGCTGGCCTCCAACTCACATCCATTCTCCTGCCTCAGCCTCCTGAGTGCTGAGATTATGGGTGTGCCTCTCTATGCCCAGCTGGACAGGCTGATCTTTAAGACATCATTCAACTTTTTTTTGTGAAAAACAAAAACAAAAACAAAAAGCAACAGATGGAGATATCTACTTTCATGTCTTCCCTTGGCAATGACAGAAAGAGGGTAGCACCAGAGGAGACCAGGTGAGAGGAGGCACTGGTTCAAAGTCATTCTTCACTGCATTTCAGAAGACAGGATATGAAAACAGAAGGGGAAAACAGCAGGATTTGACAATCAGACACAAAGAGCAAAAGAAGACATCTAAAATTGCTGACAGTTCCTTTGTAGAGAGAATTTCAAGGGAGTAATTGTATTTCAAAGTATATAAAGATATGCTTTTCTCTAAAGTACAGGATTCAATACGTTCTATAGTAATACCTTGTCCTCACTTATTAAAGCACCTGAGCCTCACCTGAGTACTAGACACTGAGCTAAACTCTGGATCCGCAGTGTTCAGCGCAGGAATCAGGAACACTTACCATCAAAAGGGCAGGTTTGCAGGCAGCAGCCCCTACGGCTGCATATGGAGTTCTTTAATGAGTGCATCTCAGTGGGCCACTGGGGGATCTGGTACCTTCTGCACTCAGCCTTGGATCATGCTCAGTTCAACCAATGACCAACCACTGTAAGCAGCCCAGCTAACTCAAACATGCTTCATACATAGTGCATTCAATTTTGCTTTTAAGATTTTTTTTTAAATTAAGTGCAATAAGCTAGCTCTTATTTTTCCCTACCCAACATGTCTTTCTATATATAATATCACATGAAGCTATGTATTAAGAATTCACAGGTCTACAGTGTCTTATTCTTTCAAAGATTATCAAATAATTACTATCTTTAAACATGTAAATTCAAATCAATTAACCAAAAAATATTCCATACCAGTTGTACTTGTTCACACAAGAGATGAACCAAATCAAATGAGAAATAAATGAGAATGAATTCTGAGCAGTTTATTCTCAAGTCATTACAGTGTTCAACCAGTTTGACATAAAGATGACAGGACAGTAAATACCAGGAGGCACACATCCCATTCCAAAAGACATGTTAGACACACAGAAAAAAAAAATGCAGCAACATGAAGGTATTCAAAGTAACTTTTGACACTTCAGATGTGACATATTTACAAGAAAAGTGTAGGTTTTAAAATAATTAAATAATTTCCATAGACTTATAAAAGAATTGAGATAAATATTAGGAGACCCTGGCAATTATATGAACATTTTCCTATGCTATTGAATAAGGGTAGTTCTATAAAATTCCCAAAATAGAGCCAATATTTTGCCACCATGAAATATATCAAATTACCAATACTAAAATGTTAAAATGAACATGCAATGTGGAAACTGTACCAAAGAAAACAGCATTAGGCTCTTGAATACTGCAAAGTGTCTATACGAGATTTACTATGTGTGTTCCTGAAAAAGGAACTTTCAAAAAAAAAAAGCCATTTATAATGGATATGTCAGCAATAAAAGTGATAACTATGTAAAACTTTTCATTCTATATTTTCAAATGTAGATGCAAAAGAAAAATCTAAATATAACTTTAAAAAAATTAGCTTATGAATAAAAAAGTTGAGTGGTGCATTCTTATATATGGATATTTAAACTGATACTGTGTAATTCTAGTATAGTTTATCTCAACCTCTGGACCCCACCACTGTAATAGCAAATTTCTCTCTCTTTCTCTCTCTCCCAGACAACAAGTCATCTTAGAAAATGAAAAGGAGAAACAGTGATATCTATGAATTCAAAACAAAACAGTATTATAAAATGGTAAAATATAAAAATAGCAGCATATGAAATTCAAGACTGTTTTCTTAAAGCAAATGTTTAAGACTAAATCACAAAATGGTACTTGCTCAAACTGGTCTACCATTCAACACCCGAACTAAGATCTTTAGAGAGGTGCTTATATTTTTGATATCACCCCATGATTAACTGTATGTATATTCAAATTTGTTTAAAACATATATATTGCACAGATAGAATACCAGCATTTTGGTACCTCTAACATAAAATGCTCTTACTTAACACATTAAACTATGCTATTGAAAATCAATTTTATCCCAATGTTTAAAACCAATCATATAAGGACTTCTGAGTACATTTCTAAACAAGATGAAAAACACAGGCACTTGAATATAGATTATTAATGACAAAAAAGTAGAGGCCACAACGATTTCATGACTAAGGGCAGTTATGATTTTACATATAAATTTGAGGTCTTTCACTGATCCAAATATAGAAATAAGAACTATTTACAAAGCTTTGATAAGAAAATCAGATCTTCTAAAAATTTCCAACCAAAATCATTTTCACTGAATAAAATACTGAGAGCTGCAAGTCCTTGACTAAGCTTCTTCAAACAAGTGTCTCGGGGACAGTTGCTTGAATTCTAATTTTCCCCTTTCTCTGTCCCAGTACAATCTACCATCTTGACCAACAGTCTAATCAGATCTTCTGTGCAAAACTTACCACTGACCCCCAGAACCAGGGTATCAAAAACGGCTATAATTTCAAGAGTCCAGACCACGGTATAAATTTTGCAGCACCACAGACATCATGAGTTGAGGAATCTTAGTCTGGCAAATTCCATTTGATATTAACCAATAAGATGTGTAAATAATACTGAACATCTAAGAGGAAGTGATAGTAGTACTGTTTAAATGACCAAAATAATTATTAAGCATTTTTAATGTTTTAAATTGTTAAACATTTAAACTGTCACAAGGAAAAAGTCATTAGGAAAAACCAGATCGTGTTGTACACTGTTCCCACCCAAATGAGACTACACCGAGCTTCAGACAGCTGATACTAATGCACTTAGTTTTTTTCCTTTCTTTCTTAAATTACTTAGTTTGGCCATTCCCTGGGTGCTTGGTTTAACCGTGTAGAGAGAGTCCACTGAAGAGGCAGGAAAATATATGCACTAAAACCCATCCCACCCTTTCTCATCTTTGGCTAGAAGTGTCATGAGAGGACCCTGTGGGACAGACAGGGCATGGAGGCCCCACAGGCCCCACCTTACACATCACTGACTGGAAGGCTCGCATCATCCAAGTCCACGGGGTCCCGGTCTTTCTCCTGAGGGCCATTCTGACTATGAGGTTTTAGCAGAGCGTGCTCAGTCACTTTGGAAGCTGGTTCTCTTGGAGAGACAGTCTGGACCTTGATGCTCCCTGGCTTGACCTTGGCAAGAGATTCGTAAAATCCTCGCTTTTCCATGGTAAAGCTTGAGACCAGAGAGTGGCTGCGAGAGGCTGCGGAATGTGAGGGGGCTGCGGCTGTACCGGCAGGACGGACAGCATGTTTGGATTCGGAAGGACAGCCGGAATGCTCCTGGAAAAAGGAATGGAGGTCAGGTACGGTCAGTCATGAACGGCAGGGTTAGTAACTCAGCATGAGACTTGATTCTCTGAAAAACAAACACCACACACACGCACACACAAAGCAGAAGCATGAGCCATGCAGCATGTGCAGGTTCTTGCCCAAAGCAATGCAGTTTTAGAGGTGAGTTCAAAGCAATGACAGCCAACAACCATTTCCACTACGAAACCAGTTCTGTCACCAAAGCTGAATTTGGCAGCTTATGATACTTTGAAGACTTAGCCAGCCGAAATTGGGATACAGTGTTCCAACTGCAACCGAACTGTGTTTTAAAAGGAATCTACCAGCGTTATCCTGTTATTTAAAAGTATATTCTCAATCGACAATGGGAATTATCCCAGGTTTTGGAAAGATAAAAAATAAAATGCAGAACATAAAAATGAAAGGCTACAGACTTCTTCAGTACATAGGAAACAAACTTTTTCAAACATTATTTTGTCTAGCAGTCTGACAAAACTTAGTTTTTGCTTCCCTGACTTTTACTGCAACAGTCTTTTCACTTTAATTTCACTTATTTAGTTTTAAATATGTCCTATGGTTGAGGAAAGGGTAGAATTCAGTTGTTTTTTAAAACTTTGGTGAAGTACTATCAGTTGTGAATACTAATTTTAATATGCTTCTAACTAGATCAAATCTGAAAATACCTTTAAATAGGACCATTCTAAATCATTGTGCTATATACAGCTCCTAGTATATTATGCTCATATATGATACTAGTAGCTTTGAAAACAACGTGCTACAAATCACCAAACTCTATAGAGCCCTATTACATGGCTAAATTTCACCAGACATTGAAAATGCCATGCAGTGCATATGCAAATGCGAGTTTACACATATTAGAACAAGTGGCACTTTGAGTGTTGTTGTTAGGTGCCGCTGAGTCGGGTCCAACTCATAGCGACCCTATGTATAAGAAAATGAAACACTCCCGACTCTGTGCCATGCCTGGCACTATGTCAGTGCTTCTTTGCTGTTCATAGGGTTTTCAATGGCTGATTGTTTTGGAATTGCTTAGGGAATGGGCTGCCACGTCCTTCTATTTTTGCAGTGCTGGGGATTAAACCCAGGGTCTCAGAGTATAGAGCAGCACTCTACCAACTGAACTAAACCCTAGCCCTTTCAGGTGTTATAGTATAAAAAAATTTCAAGATACACAAAAGATAGAAATTGAAACTTTTGCAGCAATTTGGTAAATTAATTTTTTAAAGCTAGTTTAATGTCCCTTTCCATTAGTAAAGTTGTATTTATTATTATTATTACCTTTTTTAACTACACATATTCAACCTGATGACTATAGTGAAATAGTTTGCGTTAGTGCTGACAAAATCAGTTATGACAACTGCAAAAGGCAGTTTGGTTAACTCAACTTTCTACGACAGTTGTGAGTAGTAAGTCCGGGCCCTCTGCTAAGAAGGCTCGTTTGCGTGAGAGCCCACATACGTGCTGCATTCACCAGTTCTTGATGTATACCTCGGTATACAAGGGTTCGACAGCCTTCTGGCCTGCCGCATCTGGAACACAGTGCAAAGCTAAGATTAGAGTTAACCTATACTTGGGAGAGGGAGGAAAAGAGAAGGTTCTGCTGACAGTCATAGCTAGATAGTCCAACTTGCCCCCACCACAAAGCACAAAACACAAACATCCTTGTGAACTTTTCCTTTCCCCGACAGACATTGTTTTTGCAGAGAATCTCATAGTTGGCTGCTAGAAAAGTCACATAAAATGCAGGCAGTTACACAATTAACACCTATGAAAGTGACTTCTTAGATATTCCAGAAAGGATGTATGTAGAAGCATAAACAATTAAGAAATGAGAAAATGGGTTCTTATTTACTTATATGTAGTTATTACTATCAGGAAACTATTAAAGGACATTACTATCAGGAAAAATATCAAAACTACAGAATATTTAGCATATATAATGAATCTAGACAATAAAGGCCATAATATTATATATCAGGCTACTTTCTGCTGGCAACATTTTAAGACACTAACTTTTCATTTGTCAGCATTTATGTTTAGATCAGACATGAGTAGCCACGTATTCCAAAGCAAAATCTAATCTTTATGATGGACTTGAACACAATAAATAAAAAACATTTAAAAAAATTATTTATCAGTAGAATGTTCGGTTGTTTCAGTTTTATTATCATGCTATCACAAAGCTAATTATGGTAGTTTTCAGAAGTATGTTGTTTTGTTAACCTGCTAGAAAATTAGAATTAGAAACATGAAAACAGAAAATATCAAATGGGAACATTAAAATGCACTTAGGACTCCAGCTTGGCCTGGTCTTATGGCGCTATGAAGCCAAAAAAACCCTTTATCTAAAACCAGGGAAGTAAAGAGGAACCTGATATGTCATGAAATTCTATAATGGTAGACCTGAAGGTGCCTTACAGGGTTAGGCAACATACCATGTTGTTGTTGTTAGGTGCCACTGAGTTGGGTCTGACTTGTAGCAATCCTATGTACAACAGAATGAAACACTCCATAACACTGTGCCATGCCTAGCACTATGTCAGTGCTTCTCTGCTATTCATAGGGCTTTCAATAGCGGATTGTTTCAAGAGTAGGTTGCCAGGTCCTTTTCCCTAGCCTGTAGCACCGGGTATTACCAGTTGGTCTCTCATCCAAGGACTAACCAGGGCCACCCTGCTTAGCTTCCTAGATCTGACAGGATTGGATGCTGGGGTGCTATGGCTGCAGACAACATACCATACTTAGGGTCAAACTGTACCAAATCTAGACCTACTAACAATTAAGAATTGCTAAAACAAAGCAAGGAAACATTTCTTCTTTAGATGCCCTGCTTGTGCATTTAACAATACAATGCACAGAGAGCCATATATATGTAACACTAGAAGGAAGCATTAAATTAGAAATGCATTATTTCTTGCTAGTCCAGTTGGTATGGAAGTCAACATGCAAATAAATCTCAACAAAGAAAGAAACCAGAAGGAGAGGAAAGAAAACAATTCAACAGGATGGAGATCCACAGGAGCATCACCCCAGAGAGCAGGAAACCTACAGAAGGTGCTGATCTGCCAGGGCCTCTCTGTGCTACAATGGCGCCGGAGACTGCTTTGATCCAACTGTGCATCTCTTCAGGGCTATCAGCCTGGAGGGAAGAAAGCACCCATTCTGTCAGTTTTCTCAAAATCACCTTTTACTTCTATAAAGCCAATATAGTTCTTTTGGTCACGCACAAAACCATCCTATGGCAGTGGTTTTAAAAATATTTTTGGAAGCATTTTTTAAATTAGGTTTTACTGGGTAAGTTACTATAATGGAGACAGAAGTTGAGTACTTAATGTTTTAAGATCAGACATATCAAAGTGAATACTATACTTCTGGAAAGAAGACAAGAAGAGAAAGAAGTCAAAGAAAGTCCTTATTTTGCTCTATCGACTACTATATTATCTGAATCTGCTACAAGAATATGTATGTAACTGTGTCACTTTAAAAAACATTTTGGCATCATCTTATATTACTTTTGTCAAAGCAAAGATAGGGTATTGCTAATAGGGACACAATGTGAGAAATCAATTTGACAAAATAAAAAGTTTCATGCTCTGATGGTTAAATGTGATCCAAAAACTTACCTAAAGAAATCAGAAATTTAGGCTAACTTTTATACAAAGATATTCATCACCACATTATTTATCATAGCAAATGCAGGAAAACTATGTAAATGAATGTTTAGTCACAGAATAACAAAGAAACAGCTTACTTGTGGAATATTCACACAACACAGTATGGTACAATTCTAAAAGATTTTCAGAGAATTTTTAATGACATAGGAAAAAATGACAATATATGAGACAAATAGGATTTAACACTATACTTGGTATGACCCCATTTTAACTTTTATAAGACAAAAATATTATTTTAGAAAACTTTATTTAATAACCCAATGTTGTAAGCAAAAGGTACATTTTAAACTTAAATACAGGATGCCTACTAAAAAGGAAATAGTAAAATTTACTTTTACTATGCATATTTAAACCTCTTTTTATAAAACACTAAAAAATGATACAATGTTGTTGTTGTTGTTAGGTGCCGTCGAGTCGGTATTCCACTCATAGCGACCCTCATAGGGTTTTCAATGACTGACTGTTTCAGGATTACCTTGGGAGTGGATTGCCAGGCCCTTCTCCCATTTTTGCGGTGCTGGGAATCGAACTCGGGGCCTCAGAGACTGCAGCACAGCGCTCTAACAACTGAGCTAAATCCCAGCCCAAAATGATACAACAGAAAAATCAAAATTCCAAAATATGCACAAAGATAATGCAATTTGAATGTACACACTTAAAACCTAGGTTAAAATAGTACTTTCTTCTATGTAACTCAGTTCCACTGCACTAATTCATAACAAAGAATAACTGAGTATGTAACCTAGCAATAACCCTTTGCATAACATCCTGATACCAAGTTAGTAAACTATGGTCATATTTTCTTAACCTCAAAGGTAATAAGCTTTATTATATAATTATTTCACTACTAAAGTTACTGAATTCTTGTGAAAAGATCTATAATCTCCAAGTGTCTTACCTGCACGTAGAAAGTTCGAGACGTTGTTACAATTTCAAACAGGTTGTCCCTCATCATTATGTCACTGTTACAAAAAAAAAAAAAATCCCACTTATTTCAATAGCAGTTGTTAGTTCTTCTCTCACTTGTTCACTCCATGCCACGTATGAGTCAATATTAGAGGTAAAACATTCAATTTGAGAAAACCAAATTATCTTTCCCATTTATTTTTCATTAAAAATTTACATATTTTATGTAGTTTTAGAAGATTCATAAAGAAAGTTCAAAATTCAAAGCTTCTAAAGGTGAAGGAAATCGGTTTATTCAAGTCAACAAGGGTCAACTAACACATTTTCTTGTAATGCCTTATTCTGCAACACCTTTGAAATACTAAAACTAATAATACATCAATGGTCAAATCTAATGGGATATATTGTTCATATGAAATTTTTCCCTTCCATTAAGGAGATTTCTGAATTTTTAATTTTCAAATAAATTCTATTTCCTAGTTTTTAGTTTTTAACTAAAATTTTAGTTTTAACTAAACCCTTAATCAAAGGGTTTTAAAAACTCTAGCATAATCCAACTATAAAAGAGTTATAAACAACTTTAGAACTAATACACAATCTGTAAGCATGTGAATGAAACGATGGCCCTGCTCTGCATTGATAAGTTGTACCAGCATCAAGTTGGGATACTTCCTTACCTTTGCTTACATTCCTGGACTTTATGAACCTCTTTAAGTGGTATTACACGGAGAGGTTCCTTTTCCTGGAAAAAAACACACAAAGAAACAAACAGACACAGGACATTTATTCTCAAATCCTCTGATGGGTTTGGAGGTCTATGTGAAATCATGCTTCTCTCTTGAAGCACATCTAAGGACATTACCTTCATAAGTGTCCATCATCAGCATATCTCAAATTCTATACCCTTGTGTACACTGTTGTTTGAAACATGATTTCTGGTCTTAATGACAGTGTTTGTTGTTGTTGTTAGGTGCTGTCCAGTCAAGTCCAGCTTACAGTGACCCCACGTACAACAGAACGATACACTACCCTATGTCAGTGCTTCTCTGCTATTGATAGGGTTTTCAGTGGCAGATTGTTTCGGGATTGTTTTGGGAGTGGGTTTGCAAGTCCTTCTCTTGTTTTTGTGGTGCTGGAGATTGAACCCAGGGCCTCAGAGAGTGCAGCGCAGCACTCTATCAACTGAGCTAAACCCCTGCCCACAATAAGTTTAAGACATATTTAATGTAGCACCAAGAAGAAAAGTAACCCATGACAGAATACTTTTTCTTTTAATCACAAAGTTGTAAAGTTTTATAAAATAGTTTTGTTTTGAAATAATTTCAGACTACAGGACATTTACAAAAATATTATGAAGAATTTCTACACATTGGCGCCTTGCTTTCTAAGATGTTACTATTTTACATTTGTTTTATCATGGTCTGTGCATGTGTATATGAACATATACTGGGTATAGACATTCCTCCTAAAATGTGTGAAGGCATGTTGTAGATATAGTGCATCTTTACTATGAAATACTTTATTGTATATTGTCTTTTAAAACACGGACATACTCTTACATAACTATGATGCAATCATGGAAAGCAGAAACAACACTGATGTAATACTGTTATCTAATCTACAGACAATACTCTGATGTTATTAATTGCCCCAAAAGTATCTTTTACAGCAAAGCAAAATCATCTATTTTCTATCCATGGTTCAATCTAGCATTAGATCTTTTTTTTTAAAGCTGCCATGTCTTAGTGTCCACTGCTGTAGAATAGTTCTTTAGTCTGTATTTCTCTTTCACGATTGTTTAGAGAGCCCAGCTCTTTATGGTGTGCCTCCCAACAGGGATTGTCTAGTATTTAGTCATTCTAAGATTCAGGTTATAAGTTTTTAATGGGAAACCACAGATGTGACACTATGCTCTTCTCAGTGCATCATTATGAGGAGGCCCATGGTAGGGGTTGGACTCATTACTGGTGTGCTACCCCTGATCTCTTGCTTGAAGTCACCGTTGCCAGTTACTGTAAAATTACTCTTTTTCCTTTTGTCACTGTTAAGTATCCTGTGGGGAGACACTTGGAGCCTGTATAGTACTTTGTTTCCCATCATAATTTGCCCACTACTTCTATCAAACATTTGAGGATTCTTTCTTGAAACCATTATTGGAATAGTGGCTGCCAAATGTATTTTCTAACCCCAATGATCCATGTACATATTTTAAATTGGAATTTTACTCCGAGGAAACACTTTTTCTTCTCTATTTACTTATTCATGACTCATTTTGTCCTATGGGTTAAAATCCATTATTATCATTATTTATTGTGTTACTCACATTGTCTGAGTTATGGCCATTGCGAACCCCTTCACGTTGGCTTCTGTGTCCTTCAAATATGCCCCCACCAGTATCTGAGCCACTTCCTTAATTTTCGGAAACTAGATGTTCCAGGCTCAGCTTGTACTTTACCTGTCCAAACTCTGAAATGAGTCAATTCTCTAAGAGGTCCTAGTTATTTTGCTTATAGTAGCTTTGGAGAGAGGGTTTGTGGATCTCCACTCAGCCACAGCCTTCTTGTCACAGATGGGAAATGTCAGGTCAGTTTTAATTTGCATTTTGCTAATTATGGGTAAAGCTGAATATCTTTTCACATTTTAAAGACTACTTTATTATTTTAATTTTTTTGTATCTTTGCCATGCTGAGGATCAAACCCTGGATTCTATAGACACTAGGCAAGCGATCTAGAGCTGAGCTACATTCCCAACCCAGTTTCTTTTTAAGTGAAGCATCTGTTCACGTCTACTGTTCATTTTCCTACCAGGTGTTTTCCCCTCAGTTTTCCTTCTCTCTACTTAAACTCTGAAACAAGCACGAATTTACACAAAGGCTGGAAACAGCACAAACAACTGATTTTCTTAAGCCATTTTATAGTGAGTTGCTGACCTGGCCACTTTACCCCTAAATACTTAAGTGGGTGCTTCTTATAAAGACATCCTTTCAAATAATCACAGTAGTACCAACAAAATCAGGGAAACTGTCCCCAAATTGTCTTTATTAGAGCAAAAGTATTCATCTCGGAATCACGGACCTCATCAGCTTATCATTTCTCTTTTCTTTCCCTTGGTCAGAATCGTTCTTCATTCCTTCCTTGACATATGATCTTAAAGACTACGAGGAGCTATTTTCTGGACTGTTCCTTGTCCGGGTGTGTCTGACGTTTGCTCATGATTAAGTTCCAGTTATGTACCTTTGGCAGGAATATCGCAAGAGTGATGCTGCACTCTTCACGTGCTACCTTGCCAGGTGGTAAGTGGTTTCAATTTCTCACCACAGACGAAGTTCATTTGAACCATTTGACTGCCTGATTAAAGAGGTGTTTGCCAGGCTTCTTCCATGTCCACTTACTCTTTTCCCCTTGTGCTGAACGTCCATTTTGTAGACAGGTATTTTATAACTCTGTCTCATTCCCCTCTGTACGTATACTCATTCATTCACTATTCAACCGAAGATGCAAAGATGGCATCCCACCCAGCGTGGGCTCTGACTACCCATGCCGGGCTGTGCAGGCTGCTCCTACTCCTCCATGCAGCACCACAAAGGCTTCCTAGAAGAGCCGACATCTAAAATTCTTAAAATACTTTCTTCCTATTGTCTAGTGTTCCACTGTCTAATATAGTAGCCACTGGCTATGTGTAACTGCAAATTTAAGATAATAAAAATCAAATAAAATTGGTTTTAGTTTTAAAATGAAACAGAGGCAATTCTTTAGTCACAGTGGCCACATTTCCAGCACTCAAAAAGCCACATGTAGCCAGTGGTGCTGAACAGCACAGGTATGGAACATTACCACCACGGCAGAAAGATCTACTGGAAAGTCCTATTCTGGTGCCCTCAAAGTATATGGATCCCCTCTCAAAGGTCCAATCCAACAAGAAGTACAGAACTGCATTAATTTATGTAATGATCTAGGGGAGGACTGTAGTTACATGACAATATTTTCAGCAGGGGTATTACTCAAACAGCAAGAGAAGGAGTCTCAAATTTTGACTCTACCTTCAGATGGGACAAAGACATCTTATGTGAATTAAGAGTTAATTTGAAATAGATAAAGAAAAAAGCAAAGATGTCACACTGAAGACGAAGGTGTGTTTGACTCATGCCATGGTATTTTCAGCGGCATCATATGGTTGTGAAAGCTGGACATTGAACAAGAGAGACAGAAAAAGAATTGATGCTTTTGAATTGTGGTGCTGGAGACGTCTACTGAATATACCATGGACTGCCAAAAGAACCAACAAATCTGTCCTAGAAGAAGTGCAACCAGAGTGCTCCTTGGAAACAAGAATGGCCAAGGTGCGTCTTACGTATTTCAGACATGTAGTCAGGAGAGATCAATCCCTGGAGAAGGACATCATGTTTGGGAGAGTGGCAGGTCAACGCAAAAGAGGAAAACCCTCCACCAGATGGATTGACACAGTGTCAGCAACAATGGGCTTAAACATGAATAAGATCGATTGCCTGGCACAGAATCGGCAAGTGTTTCGTTTTGCTGTATATAGGGCCGCTATGAGTCGGGCTCGACTCGACGGCACCTAACAACAACAACAAAAAGAAAATGTGAAGAGAAGGCAGGAATACAAAGAGTTAAATAAATGTGGATCTTTAGAGACTTGACTCCTTACACCAGTTCTTCCCATGCCTCTCTGGAGAAAACTTACAGATGGGGAGATGCTAATAATTTTCAAACTTTCAAGATGGAATGACGATATGACAGTTTTATTTAAGACATACTTAAGAAAAATGGCCATTAACCCAAAGCACCACAATGAAGTAAATTAAACTGTAGGTTTCTCTCAAAACTAGTAATTATTCTAAAATAAAAAACACCATAAAATCATACAATCACTACAACATAACACTTTTCAAGCATTTTTAAGGTAATATTTATGACAAAGCAACATACCAGTTCAGATTTGAAGTAGCCTATCGTATTTTCATCCAACTGAAAGTATCTTCTCTTCCAGTTTTTCATCTACCAGAGATGAACACAGACATAAAGACTTCTGTTTCAAGATTGTCAAATGTTAATCACCACTTAATCAGCCCAATATGAACTCACAATCAGAAGGACAAGTACAGAAAAACCTCACTACTCTGCCTTACTGAGGTGATAAGTGAAACCTCTTCTCTCTTTTACTAATCAGACCTTGAACCTCCTGCTCCAAACTTTGGTGGCTGGCTTTCAAAGTTTATTAATAATTTTATGATATTTCATATTTTTAATGTCCTAAAAGTAAAAAATAAAATAAAAGGTACTTCCCTTTCCTCACTCCTCCCCCAAAGTAAACAAGCAAGTACAGGTAATGTTATTAGATCACATTAGGTTTCTCATCTGTAGAATGTAGGAATCCTTATTCAAGCACTTTAGACATGGGCATAAAGCAATAAATATCTAATAAAGTGTATCTATAAAGAAAATTTTATATGTTTTTGTCGATGAAGTATAGTTTCTGCAAATGCGCTAAAATATCTCTACGTGACTGATACTTTGGATTTAATGAGCAATACAAAAAGGAAGAACTGTCTCCTTAAAACCCCTACTTAGGGCCAGGAGCGGTGGCTCCCATCAGTAATCTCAGCAACTTGGGAGGCAGAGGCAGGAGGATCGCAGGTTTGAGGCCAGGGGTAGCCTGAGTAACTTAGTGAGACCTTATCTCAAGAAAAAAAATTTAAAATGGTCTGAGGGTGGAGCCCCATGGTAGAGAATTTACAAAGAATGTTTGAGGCCTTGGGTTCAAACCCCAAGTACCGAAAAAACAAAAACAAAAACACCTCACTGAGCACACAGGAGCATCATTCCCTGTGAGAACTCTGACTCCACCTGTAGAAACTCCACAATGAGAAGCCCGTGGTCCTTGTCTCACTTCCCTGGGATGGAAGGTGGAGCAGGTTGGAAGAACACTGCCTAGGCTGACCCAAGGAATCAGAGTGGCCAGAGAGCGATGAGCAGTGACACAGAACTGTCTGGACAGTTAGAAGTCGATCTTTATTCCTGACTTTCTGTTGTTACTCTTTTCAAACTTTACACTTTACTTTCTTGTGAAATTCTTTTTTTTTTTTTGTGGTACTGGGGGTTGAACCCAGGGCCTTGCGCTTGCATGCTTTGCAAGTGCTGGACCACTGGGCTGCGCCGCCAGCCTTTTTTTTTTTTCTTTTTGGAGACAGGGTCTTGCTAAATTATGCAGACTGCCTCTGGTCTCGAACTTGCGATCCTCCCGTCTCTGCCTCCCGAGCCGCTGGGATTACAGGTGTGCGCCACCGCGCCCGGCTTTCTTGTGGAATTCTAAAGATTTAGTTCACATGGATTTAGCTTAAATTTTAGAAAAGTATGTGTGAGAGAGACAGACAGACTAAGATAGGGTCTTGCTGATTTATATCGCTCCTTCTGCTTCAGTCTCCTGAGAGCTGAAATTACAGGTGTGCACCACCATGCCCAGCTCTGGGCTGTAGGTATTATAAAATAGTTTTCTTTAGAAAAGAAACCAGAAGCCTGGGAAGTTGAAGAGCCCAAGCTCACAGAGTTTCCTGTGGGGGTCAGCCCAACACCAGCACCCACTCCTCCCTGAGCCCCAGGCCTGCCACCTCCCCACAGAACTCTTTCCCTGACCCATTTCTGAGAGTGTGAAGAATCAACAGAAAAACTTTCTGGAATAAACTTAACTGTTAGGAAAGCTCTTTTAAACTGAAATTCATTGGAAATAGTCATTAACTTAGCTGCCCACAGACCAAGGAAGCAAGAGCACTGTGTGACAAACACAGAACAACCCCTGCTTTACCTCCTCCCACCTTTCCCAGCATGCTGCTCTCCACTCTGGGTCTTGAAGAAAATAAAGCTAGCAATTTGAATGTTCACTCACAGGCTAGCTAATGGGTACTCACTTTCATTACTTCACAGATTTGGTTAGGCCACTCACCACTGCTCCTTGTTTCACACAGTATCCAGCTTTGATAACTGCACTGTCTGGCGGTGGCTTAGGACCAAAGTAAGGAAGATGGCTTTGTGAGCGCTTCAAGTTATTTCTGTCAGTACTTTCACATTCATTTACTTCTTCTTTCTAAAATAATGCAAAAATAAATCAATTCTTTTCTTGCTTGTTTGGCTTCATAGGATACTTCTATTTCATGCTGTTATCCTAGTAGAAAATCTTAAAATCTGTTGTAGTACAGTTCGGAACACAAATTTTTGAAGTGAGTAGTCTTCTAATTAATCAGAGAGAGATTTTGAAGTGAGCAGTTTTCTAATTAGTCTGAGATACTTAATCCTAACTTTCCTGTTATTGGTTAAGCACAAGTTTCGATTTCTATGGTCCTACAAAAGTTCTGCCTCTAGTGTCTTTTTGAGGATGGAAGGGTTGCTAACTTTTTATTTTGAAATAATTATAACAGATTCACAGGAAGTTACAAAAAAGAAAGGAAGAAAGAAAAATAGAAAAAAGTAAAAAACTACTGGAGGGCCTATGTATCCTTTGGGGTAGGGTTTAGCTCAGTGGGTAAGAGTGCTGCTCCACTCTCTCTAAGGACCTGGTTTTGATCCCCACCACTGCAAAAACAGAAGAAGGATATGGCAATCACTCCTGGAATGATCCCGAAATAATCAGCCATTGAAAACCCTATGAGGATCTCTATCAATCAGACTCAACTCTTTGGCACCCAAAACCAGCAATGTATCCTTCACCCAGATTCCCCAACAGGGAAGCTGTGTACCTACAGAGTACATTTTCAAAACCAAGAAACTGACATCAATATATCCCACAAACTCTATTCATATTTCCAGTTTTACATGCATTCATTTGTCTGTGTGCATACATAAAGTTCTACACAATTTTATTACAACCACAGATCTATGCAACCATCACCACAGCCCAGGCACAGAACTGTTCACAACTGCAATGTTTCTTTGGGCTACCCCTTTAAGAGATCCTACTCCTAATCCTTCACAACCACTAATTTGTTCTCTATCTCAATAATTCAGACCATTTTGAGTATGTAAGTGG
Source organism: Pedetes capensis (assembly GCA_007922755.1). Classification (NCBI taxonomy): domain Eukaryota; kingdom Metazoa; phylum Chordata; class Mammalia; order Rodentia; family Pedetidae; genus Pedetes; species Pedetes capensis. The sequence goes on from VMDO01000863.1 coordinate 246,600, forward strand.
AAGCATATCCAAGTTAATCTCTTGAAATTGATTTCCTTTTTTATTCAGCATAATTCTCTGCAGATTCATCCAGGTTATTCTTTGTGTCAATATTCATTCCTTTTTACTGCTGTATTCTGAGTTATGGATGTCCGATCAGTTATTACCTATTTACCTATTAAAGGGCATGTGACTTGTAGCCAACCTTTGGCTATTAGGAACAGAGCGACTATGAACATTCATGTATAGGTTTTTATAATGAACGCAATAACCCATTTCTTTAGGATAAAAGTGTAGGTGTGCAAATGCTGGGTTGGATAATAATTGTAAATGTACTTTCATTTAAAAAAAAAACACCTACCCCTAAGGCTACACATGAAAATAGGGAGAATTTTTACCAGCTTGTGCAATCTGAAATAGATCAAACATGCAATCAGGATATACTGATAAATACTGGTGACTGGAATGCAAAAGTTGGAAACAAAGAAGAAAGCTCAGTAGGAAAATATGGCTTTGGTGACAGAAATGATGCTGGAGATTACATGACAGAATTTTGTCAGACCAATGACCTTTTCATTGCAAATACATTTTTTCACCAACATAAATGGCAACTACACACATAGAATTCACCAGATGGAATATACAGATATCAAATTGACTACATTTGTGGAAAGAGATGATAGAAAACTTCAATATTGGCAGTCAGAAAAAGACCAGGTGCTGATTGTGGATTAGACCCTTAACTGCTCATCTGCAAGTTCAAATTGAAACTGAAGAAAATTAAAACAAGTGTACGAGAGCCAAGGTATGACCTTGAGTATATTCACCTGAGTTCAGAGGCCACCTCAGAACAGGTTTGATGCGTTAGACCCTAATGATCAAAGACCAGAGGAGTTGTGGCATGACATCAAAGACATCATTCATGAGGAAAGCAAAAGGTTATTAAAAAGACAGGAAAAAAAGAAAAGACCAAATTACATGTCAAAAGACTCTGAAATTTGCCCTTGAACATCAAGCAGCTACAGTAAAAGGAAGACATGATGAGGTTAAGGAACCAAACAGAAAATTTCAAAGGGCAGCTGGATAAGACAAAAATATTATAATGACATGTGCAAAGAGAATGAGATAGAAAACCAACAGGGAAGAACACAATGTTTTTCTCAAGCTTAAGGAATTGAAAAAAAATATTCAAACCTCGAGTGGCAATAGTGAAGGACTCTACAGAGAAAATATTAAATGATGCAAGAAATATCAAAAGGAGGAGAATAGAATACACAAGGTTATTATACCAAAAAGAATTGGAATGACTAACCATTTCAAGAGGTTTCAAATGATCAGGAACCAACCAATGGTACTGAAAGACAAAGTGGAAGCTGCCTGGAGGAATTGGCAAGACACAAGGCTCCAGGAATTGATGGAATACCAATTGAGATGCTTCAACAAATAGGTGTAGCACTGGAGGTACTAACTTGTTTATAACAAAAGATTTGGAAAACAGCTACCTGGCCAAATGACTAGAAGAGATCCGTATTTGTACATATTCCCATGAAAAGGTGGAAATTATCAAACAATATCATGAATATCACACACAAGTAAAATTTTGCTAAGAATGATTCAAAAGTGACTGTAGCAGTATATACACAGGGAACAGCCAGAAAATCAAGGTGGATTCAGAAGAGAGTGTGGTAGTAGGGACATCATTGCAGATGTCAGATGGATATTAGTCAAAAGCAGACAATGCCAGAAAGATGTCTATGTTTTACTGACTATGCAAAGGCATTTGACTGTGTGGATCATAACAAATTATGGATAAAATTGCAAAGAATGGGAATACCAGAGCACTTAATTGTACTCATAAGTAATCTGTACGTGGACCAGCAGGCAGCTGTTTGAACAAAACAAGGAAACACTGCCTGGTTTAAAGTCAAGAAGGATGTGTGTCAGGGCTGTACCCTTTCACCATACATCGTCAATTTCTATGCTGAGCAAATAATTTGAGAACCTGGACTTTATCGAGAAGAAGATAGCATGATGATTGGAGGAAGACTCATTAACGACATGCATTATGGAGATGACACAACTCTGCTTGCTTAAAGTGAAGCGGATCTGAAACAGTTACTGCTGAAGATCAAAGAACACAGCCTTGCTGGGCGCGGTGGCGCATGCCTGTAATCCCAGCGGCTCAGGAGGCGGAGGCAGGAGGATCGCAAATTCAAGACCAGAGGCAGTCTGCGTAACTTAGCAAGACCCTGTCTCAAAAATATACACAATGGAATACTATTCAGCAATCAAGAAAGATGAAATAGGGTCATTCGCAGCAAAATGGATGGAATTAGAGAAAATTATTTTAAGTGAACGAACACAAGCTCAGAAAGAGAAACAACACATGTTCTCACTCATATGAGAGAGCTGACTCAAAATTACAAGAAGGAAAAATCCTACTCAAAGGTCAGAGCACA
>VMDO01000864.1:6036-248900 GCA_007922755.1 Pedetes capensis
ACAGGAAGCTCTGCTACCTGTGGGGTAAGAAATCAGCAAATCAAGAGGCCTTGGTTCCCTCATTGTCTCTTTAGGATTACTCTGTTTTTGCAATGCTAACTAAGTTGATTGTTAACTTTTTGACTGCAGTTACCTTTGTGAGCTATTTTTAGTATCTCCTTGAGTTGCTATATAAGCATGAGTTTAGAGAATAAAGTTTAGCTGAAGACCATCAGTCTTGGCCTCTTCGTCTCCTTCATCCTCGGCTTTCCCCTTCACCCGCCTGGGCCCCAACAACTTACAAAGGAAAATCCATCAGAATTACATCAGACTTCTCAGCAAAGACCCTAAATTCTAGGAAAAAAATGGAAAGATATACGTCAAGCCCTGAAAATAAATAATTGCCAATCAAGATTATTATATCCAGTGTGATATTTAATATTGATAAAGACATTCCAAGACAAACACACGATAAAATGATACATGACTTCCAAGCCAGCGCTGCAGAAGTTACACAAAGGAATCTTACATTCACAGGAGGAAGAAAGACAGTCTTCACCAGGAGAGCACAAGAAAGAGTAAACTTCACGGGAAGAACAGACAAACTAAAGAGAACCAGGAAAGAATCAATCATATCTAAATCAAAAAACCCCAACAACCCAGAATAGAAATAAGGGAGAAAGAAAAGAATAGTTTATGAACAAACCAGGAAAACACCCAGTACAATAATCAGCAAACCTCTCTCAATAACCCTGAATGTAAATAGTCTTAACTCTCCAATTAAAAGACATAGATTAGTTGACTGGATTAAAAAACAAGATCCAACAATTTGTTTCATGCAAGAAACATATCTCACTGGCAAGGATGCCCACAGAACGAAAGTGAGGGGATGGAAATTGAAATACCAATCAACTAGATACCAAGTCAAAAAAGAAGGAGTAGCCATCCTTATATCAGATAAAGAAGACTTCAAGTTAAAACTAATCCAAAGAGACAAAGAAGGTCACTACACATTAATAAAGGGAACACTTGAGGAAGAAGGTATAACAATGGTAAATATGTATGCACTGAACATCAGTGCACCCAACTTCATTAAAAAAAAAAAAAAAAACCACTGGACATAAAGGGACAGATAGGTTCATATACAATAATAGTGGGTGATTTCAATACCTCACTATCATCAATAGATAGAACATCCAGATAAAAAAATCAACCAAGAACCTTCTTTGTTATTTACCACAATAGGTCATATGGACTTAACAGACATATTCAGAGTATTCCACCCCAAAGCTACAGAATACACATTCTTCTTGGCAGCCCATGGAACTTTCCCTAAAACAGATCACATTTGAGGCCATAAATCAAGTCTTAACAAATACAGAAAATTGAAATAATTTCTTGTATCTTATCAGACCATAATGGAATAAAACTGGAAATGAACAGCAAGATAAATTACTGAAACTATACAAATACACGGAGAATAAACTATATACTCTTAAATAACCAATAAGAATTTAAAGAAATCAGAGAGGAAATTTAGAAATTCTGATAATCAAATGAAAATGAAAACACAACCTACCAGAACCTTTGGGATACAGCAAAGGCAGTTGTAAGAGGGAAATTTATAGTGATGAGTGCCTACATTAAAAAATTAGAGTGGGCTCAAACAACTTAATAATGCATTTCAAGCTCTTAGAACAAACAAAACCCCAAACCAGTAGACAAAAGGAAATAATAAAGATCAAAGCAGAATGTAATGAGAGGGATACTAAAACAACAATAAAAATAATTGATGAAACAAGGACCTGCTGCTTTTAAAAGATAATCAACAAACCCTTAGTGAAACTAACCAAAGGAAAGAGATGACCCAAATCAAAATTTGAGGTGAGAAGGGGAACATTAAAACAAATACCAATGAAATCTAGAGAATCATGAGCGAATACTTTGAAAAATTATATTCCAAAAAGCTATAAAACTCAGATGCTACGGATAAATTCCTAGACACATTTAATCTACCAAAATTAAGTCAAGAGCATATAACAACTTAAACAGACCTATAATGAGTAGTGCAATTGAAGTAGTAATAGAGTCTCCCAACAAAGAAAAGCCCAGGACCAGATGGACTCACTGCTGAGTTCTATAAGACCTTTAAAGAAGAATTAACACCAATGCTCCTCAAATTATTCCACAAAATACAAATGGAAGGAACACTATCACTTCCATTCTATGAAGCCAGTATTATCCTGATAGCAAAACTAGAGAAGGATACATCAAAAAAGGAAAACTACAAATATCCTTGATGAACCTAGATGCAAAAATCCTTATAAAATACTTGCAAATTGACTCCAACAACACATTATAAAGATCATACACTATGATCAAGAGGGTTTCATTCTAGGGGTGCAAGACTGGTTCAACATATGCAAGACAATAAATGTAATATAGCATATAAATGGACTGAAAAACAGAAACCACATGAACCTATCAATAAATGAAGAAAAGGTCGTTAGCAAAGTTCAATATCTTTTTATGATAAAAGCCATGATGAAACTAGGAATTGAAGGAATATACCTCAACATAGTAAAGGCAATATATGATAAACCTACAGCTCACATCATACTAAATGCGGAAGAACTGAAAACAATTCCCCTAAAATCAGGAACAAGAAAAGGGTGTCTATTCTCTTCACTGCTATTCAACGTAGTAACTGAATTATTAGCCACAACATTAAGACAAGAGAGAAAAATTAAAGGGATCCAAATAAGAAAAGAAGAAGTCAAATTATTCCTACTTGCAGATAAGATGATCCTATACTTAAAAAACTCCAATGACTCTACCAAAAAACTCTTAAGGCTAATAAACTCTTTCAGAAAAGTAGCTTGTTATTATTGTTAGGTGTCATTGAGTCTGACCCATAGCAACCCTATGTCTGACTCATAGCGACCCTATGTACAACAGGTGAAACATTATTTTTCTGCTTCTCTGCTATTCATAGGGTTTTCAATGGCTATTCTCTGCTATTCATAGGGTTTATTTTTTTGGGGGAGGGGGCGTAGGTTACCAGGTCCTTCTGTCAAGACTATGTTCCCAGGTGGTCTCCCACCCAGGCGCAAACCTGCTTAGCTTGGAGATCTGACAGGATCTGACACACAGTGCTATGGCTGTAGGCAGAAAAGTTGTTGTTGTTGTTGTTGTTAGTTGCCATCGAGTTGAGTCCGACTCATAGTGACCCTATGTACAGCAGATTGAAACACTTGCCGATTCTGTGCCGGGCAAACGATCTTATTTATGTTTAAGCCTATTGTTGCAGACACTGTGCCAATCCATTTGGTGTAGGGTTTTCCTCTTTTGCGTTGACCTGCCACTCTCCCGAACATGATGTCTTTCTCTAGGGATTGATCTCTCCTGACTAAACATCCGAAATATGTAAGACGCAGTCTGGCTATTCTTGCTTCCAAGGAACACTCTGGTTGCACTTCTTCTAGGACAGATCTGTTGGTTCTTTGGGCAGTCCATGGTATATTCAATAGACGTCTCCAGCACCATAATTCAAAAGCATCAATTCTTCTCCTGTCTCCCTTGTTCAATGCCCAGCTTTCACAACCATATGATGACACTGAAAATACCACGGCATGAGTCAGACACACCTTCGTCTTCAATGTGACATCTTTGCTTTTCAATACTCTAAAGAGATCTTTTGCCACAGCTTTTACGAGAGCAATGCGTCTTTTGATTTCTTGACTACTGCTTCCACGGGTTTTGATTATAGAGCCAAGCAAAGCAAAATCTTGGACAACCTCAATCTCTTCTCCATTTATTGTGAAGTTGAGTACTGACCCAGCTGTAAGGATTTTTGTTTTGTTGATGTTTAGCTGCAACGCATATTGAAGGCTATGATCTTTGATCTTTATCAGTAAATGTTTTAAATCCTCTTCATTTTCAGCAAGCAGAGTTGTGTCATCTGCATAATGCAGGTTGTTAATGATTCTTCCTCCAATCTTGATGCCACGTTCTTCCTCATAAAGTCAAGCTTCTCAGATTACTTGCTAAGTAGCAGGATACAAAATTAACATATAAATATTAGTAGTTTTTCTTTATACCAACATTGAGCAGGCAGAGAAAGAACCCAGGAAAACAATCTCTTTCACAATAGCTTCAAAACAAATAAAATACCTTGGAATAAACCAGAGACGAAAGACTTCTACAATGAAAACTATAAAACACCAAAGCGAGAGATTGAAGATACCTTAAGGAGGAACGATCCCCATGCTCATGGATTGGAAGAATTAATATTGTGAAAATGAACATAAAACTGAAAGCAATCATCAGATTTAATTCAACCCCCAATGACATGTTTCACACAAATAGAGAAAACAATCCTAAAATTCATATGGAAGCCCAAAAGACCCTAAATCGCTAAAACAATCCTGAGAACAATGCAGGGGGGCATCACAATTTCTGATTTCTAATTATATTACAAAGCTATAGTAACAAAAATTACATGGTACTGGCACAAAAACAGATATATAGATCAATGTAACAGAACAGAGGATCCATAAGTGAACCTATGCAGCTACAGCTACCTGATATTTGACAAACATGTCAAAAATATAAATTGGGGAAAAGACACCATTTTCAACAAATGGTGCTAGCACAACTCAGGCAAAAGGCTGAAATTAGATCTGTCTTTCTCATCTTATACAAAAATCAGTTCAGAATGGATCAAAGACTTTAATGTAAAACCTGAAACTTTGAAACTACTAGGGAAAACAAAGGTGAAACATGTGAGTCCATAGGCATAGGGGAGGACTTTCTGAATTGGACCCCAAAAGCACAGGTAACAATAGCAAGAATTGACAAATGGAATTGCATGAAATTAAAAAGCTTTTGCACAACAAAGGACACAATTGCCAGAGTGAACAGACAAGCTACTGAATTGGAGAAAATCTCTGCCTGTTATACATCAGACAGGCAATTAATATCTAGAATACACAAAGTGTTCAAAAAATTAAACACCAAAAATAAAAGTATTCAATTAAGAAATGGGCAAACAAATTGAACAGAGACTTCTCAAAAGAAGAAATACAAATTGCTAATAGTCATATGAAAAAATACACAATATCTTTAGCTATCTGGGAAATGCAAATCAAAACTACACTGAGATACCATCTCATTCCAGTCAGAATGACAACAATCAACAAAGCAAACAAGAACAAATGCTAGTGAAGATACAAGGAGAAAGGAATACTTAAACACTACTGGTGGAAATGCAGGTTGGTGTAGCCACTATGGAAATAAATATGGAAGTTCTTCAAAAAACTAAAAATAGAACTACCATATGACCCAGCAATACCACTCCTGGGTATATATTTAGAGGAATATTAGTGAATATACCATAGAGATACTTGCTCATCCATGTTTATTGTGGCATTATTAACAATAGCCAAGATATGGGATCAACGTAGTTGTTGATCAACAGAAGACTGGATAAGGAAATTGTGTTATATATACAATGGGGTTTTATTCAGCCATAAAGGACAAAATTATGGCATTTTCTGGGAAATGGATGGAATGAGAAGTGATCATTTTTAAGCAAAATAAGGCAGACTCAGAAAGATAAACATTGCATATTTTCTCTCCTATGTGGATGTTAGATTTAAAAATATATTCATTATTAAAACATATAGATCATGAGATCAGATTGGACCCAAGTAGATAAATAAACTAAAAAAAAAAAAGAAGAAGAAGAAGAAACAGTAATGGGAGAAAAGAAAAAAGGGTAATGGGAGAAAAGAAAGGAAATATCATGTATGTTGCCCTTATAGTAAAATCAGTATGTAAATATATAAACAAATATACTCAAAAAAAGACATGCAAGTAGAAAGGAGACCATTGGTGGGGAGGGAAAAAGTGGAAGGGGGCCCTGAGAGGGTAAGGAGGAAGTGAACATTAGCAATGTACAATGAAATCCACATATGGAAATGCCTAATGAAAGCTATTCTGTAGTACATTAAAAATTACCAATAAAAATTTTTTAAATAAATTTAAACTGAAATAGAAAAAAAGGAAAAATATGTACATATATATATATATATATATATATATATATATATATATATATAATTGAATATATCTAAGTTTAGAAAATACAAGGAAACCCATTATGAGGGAAGAAGGGAGTAGCTGGAGAAGGAGGGGAAATTGGGAGGCAGAAGATGAGCCACATATGGGGGTAAAGAGGGAGAGAACAAGTGCAGAGTACAGGTTGAAATTCTATGAAAACTCCATAATGAACCTCACTATACTGTATGCTGGTTTAAAAATCATATTACACCACATCCCCAACCTATCTGTCAGTTTGCCATACTGTGGGGGCTTGTGTGTTGCTATGAGGCTGAAGGCTATGCCACCGGCATCTCAGATACCAGCAGGGTCACCCATGGTGGACAGGTTTCAGTTGAGCTTCCAGATTAAGAGTAAGGAGTAGGACCTGGCAATCCACTCCCAAAACAACTAGCTGTTGAAAAGCCTATGAATAACAGAGAAACGCTGTCAGATATAGTGCCAGAAAATGAGCCCCCCGGGTTAGAAGGCACACAAAAGACTACTGGGGAAGGGTTGCTTCCTCAAAGTAGAGTGTACCTTAATGACAGAAATGGAGGAAAGCCCCAGGGACTTCCAACTGCTGATGTGGCATGACTCAAAATGAGGAGAAACAAATGTAAATATCCATTAATAATTGGAACATGGAATGTACATAGTATGAGTCTAGGAAAATTAGAAATCATAAAACAGAAATGGAATACATAAACTGTGGGGCATCGCCCTGCTGCTGAACTCGCTCCGGCCGTGAGCGGGAACTAGCCGCCAAAAACCCGTCTTCTGGTGAGGGGGAGCCAGGCACCCAGGAGCCGCACCGCCTGGAAAGGAGGCTTATGCCCACAGCTGCTCTGAGAAGCCTTGAGAAAGGCAGGCTCAGAGGCTGATGCCCACGGCAGCTCCTTGCTTCTCTCTTCTCAGTGAAGACGCCGACTCCAAGTGCTCTACTCCAACAGCTCTTTATTGTTTCCTTGTCTGTCCCAGTTGATGGAATGGACCCAGACTGCTCCATGTACCTCCCTTATATACTCTCCAGGGGCTAGCCAGGGACCAATCAGAGACAGTCACCCCATACGGGTTTCAGCCAATCAGAGGGGATATGCAAATTTGGTTTTGTGAAAGTAGCCAATCAGGGGTGGCTCCTGAATGGTCCAATCAGGAGCTGTTCAGGGGTTTGGAAACAGCCAATCAGTGTTGCGGGGTCTGAGGCGAGGGACTGGATGCCAGGGCCATCTTTGGGAGCTCAACAACCCTGAGTTCCCAGATGTAGGGCAAAGGTGATTGCCTGGGGAACGAGTCTCAGTCCTCCAAGGGGTCTAGATAGGCCCCGGGGCAAACTGCCTCTCTAGGCAGTGCCCTACAATAAACATTGACATTCTAGGCATCAGTGAGCTAAAATGGACTAGCATGGGCCATTTTGAGTCAGATAATCATATGGCCTACTATGCTGGGAATGACAAACTAAAGAGAAATGGGGTTTGAATTCATCATCAAAAAAGACATATCAAGATCTGTCCTAAAATACAATGCTGTCAGTGATAGAATAATATCCATACACATACAAGGAAAGCCAGTTAATGTGATTATTATTCAAATTTACACACCCACCACTAAGGCCACAAATGAAGATAGTGAAGCCTTCTACCAGCTTCTGCAATCTGAAATTGATCAAACATGCAATCAGGACATACTGATAATTACTGGTGACTGGAATGCAAAAGTTGGAAACAAAGAAGAAGTCTCAGTAGTCGGAAAATATGGCTTTCATGACAGAAATGATGCTAGAGATCACATGACAGAATTTTGTCAGACCAATGACCTTTTCATGTTGTTGTTGTTGTTAGGTTCCTTTGAGTTGGTATCCAACTCATAGCGACCCTCATAGGGTTTTCAACGGCTAATTGTTTTGGGATTGCCTTGGGAGTGGATTGCCAGGCCCTTCTCCCATGACCTTTTCATAGCAAATACATTTTGTCACCAACATAAATGGCAACTATACACATGGACTTCCCCAGATGGAACATACAGGAACTAAATTGACTACATTTGTGGAAAGAAACAATGGAAAATCTCCATATCAAATGTCAGAACAAGACCAGGTGCTGACTGTGGATCAGATCATCAACCGCACCCAGGCAAGTTCAAATTGGAACTGAAGAAAATTAGAACAAGTATACAAGAGCCAAGGTATGATCTTGAGTATATCCCACCTGAGTTCAGAGACCACCTCAAGAACAGGTTTAATGCATTACACACAAATGATAGAAAACCAGATGAATTGTGGCATGACATCAAAGGTATCATTCATGAGAAAAGCAAAAGGTTATTTAAAAAACAGGAAAAAAGGAAAAGACCAAATTACATGTCAAAAGCAGCTCTGAAACTTGTGCTTGAAAGTTGAGCAGCTAAAGTAAAAGGAAATCATGATGAAATTAAGGAACTAAACAGAAGATTTCAAAAGGCAACTAGAGAAAACAAAATCAAATATTCTAATGACATGTGCAAAGATGTGGAAACAAAAAAAACAAAAGAGAAGAACATGTTCTGTATTTCTCAAGATTAAGGTATTGAAGAGAAATTCAAGTCTCGAGTGGCAATAGTGAAAGATTCTACAAGGAAAATATTGAATGATGCAGGAAACATCAAAAGAAGATGGAAGGAATACACAGAGTCATTATACAAAAAAGAATTGGTAGATGGCCAACCATTTGAAGAGGTTGCATATGAAGAACCAATGGTATTGTTGTAGTTGTTGTTAGGTGCCGTTGAGTTGGATCTGACTTATACAGACACTATGTACAAAAGCTGCCTGCACCTATAGCACTGTGGCGTTGGTCCCATCAGATCTCGGAAGCTCAGAAGGGTCAGGTCTGGTTAATACTTGGATGGGAGACCACCTGGGAACACCAGTTACTGTAGGGTTGGGAGAAGGACCTGGTAAACCATTCCCAAAAATCAGTCTGCCACTGAAAACCCTATGAATAGCAGAGAAGCATGACAATACTGTTTCACCTCTCATATGTAGGGTCACTATGAGCTGGACACTGACTCAACAATCTGGAACTTGTGATCCTCCTGTCTTTGCCTCCAGAGTTGCTGGGATTACAGGCATGTGCCATTGCATCCAGCGTCAAATGCTTTTTCTGTGTCTATTAAGGTGATGATATCTTTTTAGTTAATTGATTTGAAGATGTAAAAATCAACCTTCCATTTCTGGAATAAGTCACTTGTCATGGTATACAATACTTTTCATATGTTGCTGGATTTGGCTTGATAGCATTTTATTGAGGATTAATTCAGTTTTTAATGGATTCTACTTTTCCTACATTTTAATAGTAAGTAAAGTACAAAGTATGCAAGTACTGTTAGCTAACCACTACATTTGAGGATTGATCAAGTGCTAATCTGTAAGATTTTTGACATGCAGTGGTCATATTTTGCTGGAGGATGTGTTGAAATCATGCTACAAAAACAATGTAAAAGGTGTCATTTTGCCAGTGAAATTTGCCAAAAAAATAAGCCTTCAAATCCCCAAATAGTTTTATTCTCTAATTTTATTTTATTAAGCATGTTGGAAAGCAAAAATTATATACTAGAGTTGCATACCTCATTTGAAGCCTTTTTCTTTCAAGTTCCAATTTTAGCACAGAGGCTTATTAAAGCACATTAAAAAAAAAAACTGTTGAAAAACCAAGAAAAATTGAAAAGAATTAAAATATTTGGTGGAATCTCTCAAAGAACATCAATTAGGATCCAGTTCAAATCCCATGGAAGAACTTAAAATCTTTTCCTTCCATTCTTTTCCCTCTCAATACCTTAAAGGAAGCTACATTTAAGGTCTTTTGTATTCTTTTATTATCTACCAGCCCATGCTTTCCTGTAGGAAAAACTTTCCATTTTACTTTTTGGTAGAGAATTTGCACATTTGGAGCATGTAGGCCAAACTTGACCAATGCATGCTTTTAATCTGATACAATGTTCAATAACCACATTTAATTAGTTGCCAACATTTATAATTTGGCAAATGACATATAAAAATCTGTGTATATGATTTCTCTTGAAAATTTTAAAGGTTTGGAAAAATGTTTTCATGTTACAATTGGCTAGTAGTAATTGTGAATTCCTTCTTGAAATATGATATCCCTTTAGTTGGCCGCAATCTTTAGTACTTCCTATTGTATCACATATGGCCAGTCTTACTATTTATGATATAGACCTGGCCTCTGTAGATATTAGAAGTTATGGTTTTGTTTTTTGTTGCTGTTTCCAAAGTAAACAGTCTTTCTCAGATTCCTTCCAAATTTTGCCACTTTTTCTATTACTCTGAGTAGCATGACAAAAGTTTTGAAAGTAGGAAATCTTTGAAAACTGTCAAGAAGGCAGACATGACGTGTAGCCTTTTGGACACTATAAACAATAAAACTCCTGCAAAGATCCCTACCAGGTAGAAATGAGGGAAAAATTATTACACAACTGCTTACAGAAATTTTGTACATGTGGCCTGGATGGACAGCGCAGCTCTATGAGATTATAAGCAGAAGTGTTGATCCATCTGTGTCCATGGTTGTGGGAAAAATAGAGATTAACAACATGTATGTATATATGTATATACATATACACACACACACGTATATATTGTTGTTGTTGTTGTTGTTGTTAGGTGCCGTCGTCGGTATCCGACTCATAGCGACCTCATAGGGTTTTCAATGGCTGACTGTTCCGGGATTGCCTTGGGAGTGGATTGCCAGGCCCCTTCTCCCATTTTTGCAGTGCTGGGAATTGAACTTGGGACCTCAGAGACTGCAGCACAGTGCTCTACCAACTGAGCTAAATCCCAGCCCATACGTGTGTGTGTATATATATATATATGTATATATATATATATATACATATATATATATATACACACACATATGTATATAGACATATGTATATAAACATATGTATATATATACATATATATACATATATATATAGATATAGATATAGTTGGACTTTTAGTTTATATTTTAGCAAACTTCTGCCTAGTGAGGGAAAGTAACATATGTTCAATTTACAAAAGTGAAGGCTAGCTGTCTTAATGTGATTATATACTCATTATTGTACAGTTAACCACTTCTTTTTAACCAGTTGTTTTTAGAAAACAGCAAATATACTTCATAATAGTACTGCTTTTTTTTATTGGTTACACTATTGTGATGTCAGATAGAATCCAACAACTTAGATCAGAATAGATTGGCATATTACACTTGTAGGAGGCTACTAAGAGAATATACAAAGCAATTATATTTTATTATTTGACCTGTGATCCAAGCTATTTATTATTTGTGCATGTGAACAAAGAAAACAGTATGTGTGCTTAGATACACACATATATTGACTTAGAACAGTTATATATAAAATGCATAGATTCCTAGCCTATAGTAAACCTTCAATAAATGTTGGCTTTAATTTTTATAATTCTAATATTCTCTCCCAGAAGCTTCTTTATAGTGTCTTGTCTTAAAGCTCTTAAAGTCAGAATAATGGATCCAGCCCTTTCCTGTCTTTAGCATTGTTGTTAAGTGCTATCAAGTCAGGTCCAACTCATAGCCACCCTATATACAACAGCATGAAACACTCCCAGACACTGTGCCATGCACATGATCTTTTTTGTGTTTAAGCCCTTTCCTGCAGTCAACTGTGCCAATCCCTCTAGCCTATGTCTAGTTGGGTAGGAATAGGATTTGAAAAAATATATGCTAAAGATCCTTAGAGATACCAGCAGGGTCTTTAGCATATATTTTGCCAAATGCTATTTCTGCCCTTTGGTAGAAGGACCTGGCAACTCACTCCGGAAACAATCAGCCATTGAAAACTCTGTGAATAACAGAGAAGCAATGACAATAGTGCTGGACGTGGCACAGTGCCGGGTAGTGCAATGTTCTGTTGTATACAGGGTCGCTATGAGTTAGACCCGAGTCAATGGCACATAATAACAACATACTATTCAAACGGATTTTGAAAATCCTAAAATGGCAAATCTCTTTGATTGCAAACACCATCCACAGCAAATGTGTTTACAAGTAATGCTTTGCCTCCATTTTTCTTTTCCTAGGCCATACGCCCTGCTCCCTGCTACCAACCGGAATACATTAGATTTCATTTCCATCCACAAATTCTGCATGAGTCTAGAAATCTTCGTACATCTAACTAATTCGACTTGGGAGACTCCAAGTATGAGAATGGAGAGATTCCCTTCATCCAAGGCATGGAGAAGATATTCCACTGATTTTTCCCTGGACAGAAGTACTCACGTCTTTGACTAGACAACCTCACCAGCAAGGTGAACCTACCGACACAATTCCGCCTGGCATAACGAAAAGTAACTCTACACACCACGGAGTGACTGGACAGCAACCTTCCAGCTACCCAGCTACTGCGCTGGTCCCACAACCGCCGCCCACTTCTTGGCCACTCTTCTCCGACTCTTTACCAGACTTCCGTTCGAACTTCCCGGCCGATGCTGAACTAACCAATCACAAACGTCCTTCCTCGGGCCCCGCCCTCCCCCTACCTCTTGGGAGCCCGAGGGCGGGTTCGCGCTCACCCCGCCTTTCCTTACGCACGCTACGTGCGGACGTCGGCCCCTGACGCCGCCGTCGCCCCCAGCGCCGGCCCTCGCCGGGGCCACTCCCGCGGGCTGTTGGGCGGCCTGCTCAAGTCCCGCCCTCAGGACCCCCCTCCTCCAAACAGCGCTAGCGTCGAGACTCATGTGGGGGTTCAGGCTCCTGCGGGCCCCTCCGCTACTCCTGCTGCCACAGCTCGGCCTGGGAAGCACCTATTCCTGCCTGCAGGCCAGAACGATGGACCAGGGCGGCAGCGCCAGCGCGCGATGCTCCCCCTCGGCGGAGGGCCGCCGCCAGCGGTGCCTGCAGTTATCCGCTGTGCCAGGAGCCGACCCACAGCGCAGCAACGAGTTGCTTCTCTTGGTGGCAGCGGGGGAGGGACCAGAGCAGCGGGATCTCCCTGGGGACCCCACAAAGGAGGAGTCAGAACCGCCGGCCCAGCATCACGTCCTCTATTTCCCTGGTGATGTGCAGGTAACCCGGGGCCTGCCTGGGCACCTGTTCCCGCCTGTAGATTCTCTAGGTTGTTCTCTGGTCTTGGTTGCCGGGTTCCTTCCTCCTCTGAACAGACACGTGCACTCACGGAGTGTCGCTTCCGTTACTCCATGAAATTGGAAACTGTCCTTTCCGCATCCATAGATGTCTACTCCATGAAACCCCCGAGGAAGGTGTCCTTGGCCGGCTACAGTCTCCAAAGATCCAGCTGTCAGTCCAGGCATCATTGAGAGGGTGGAACTAGAGACATAGGGAATCAGACACATAACGTACTCAGCTTGGTTCCTCAGAGGACTCTGTGTGTGTGTGTGTGTGTGTGTGTGTGTGTGTGTGTGTTGAGGACAGAGATATGGCTTTTACATTAACTTACCATGTCATATAATGTTCAGAAAATTCTGACAGTAATTTTAAAACCATTACAAAGATATGACACTTTCAGTAACGTTAAAAATGGTGATAGGTGGCCCAAAGGATAAATTGCTAACCATACCAATATTTTGATGCTAACTTGAATTCTTTTTGTTTTTTATGTGTATTAATTTTATAGCTGCAGGAAAGTATCCATGGTTATGTTGTTCTCGAAGCTGGGCTTTAAAACTGCATTGTGTAATAGGTTAGCCATTAGCTATCTGAGACTGTCTAAAATTAAGTAAAATTAAAAATCCAGTTTCTCTGTCATACTAGTACTTGCAAGTGGTCAGACACTACACATGGCTGTGTGCACTGTATTGGACAGGGCATATACAAACAGCGTTTCCACAGAACATATGTACCATCACAGAAAGTTCTGTTACACAGCACTATTATAGACAGGTAAAGCTAGAATATGTTCTTGTTAGGTGCCGTGGAGTCGGTATCCGACTCATAGGGACCCTCTGTACAACAGGGGAAACACTATTGTCAGTGCTTCTCTGCTGTTCATAGGGTTTTCAGTGGCAGATTGATTTTTGGGAGGGGGTTGCCAGGTACTTCTCCCAAGCCTACAGTTTCTGGTGTTCCCAGGCAATCTCCCATCCAGGTACTAACCAGGCCGGACCCTGCTTAGCTTCCTAGATCTGACAGGGTCGGATGCCACAGGGCTACAGCTGCAGGCTGGTAAAGCTGGAATATAGCTAGATGTATTTCTTATACCATGAAACTATTATTGTTTTTTAAATCAGTGCTTTAAATGATACACTTAAAAATTTTGTATCCTGAGTCAAATAATGATAATTAGCAGTTGACAGCTAATAAACACTGAAAAAAAACCCTAGTATTTAGATTTAAGAAAATTTACTCAGTTGAAACCTTTGTGCTCAGATTAGGAAAAAAGCATGTGGCATTTCTGACACCACCTTCCACATTTATCACCAGCTACTGCATTCATAATGATGATGCTAGTAATGCTAACTCAGACTTACTGAGCACTTACTGTTAAAGTGTGCCAGCCAAAATACAGCACAAGCCTTCACATGAGGTCTAAACCGTACATCTAGTTGAGTATTACCTTGTTTTATTTCTACATTATCCATTTGTTTATGTAGCCTGAAATTCCATTAGCTCTTTAGACAGTTATATACAATGTTAATTTGTTCAGAGTATGAGGTATTTTTAAAACCCTTGGGTTTTTTAGAAAAGAAATAGAAGAAAATGCTTCAAAAGGCCTTGAGGCCAGATTACCTAGATGTGAACCCTGATTCTGTACTTTTTAGCTATAAAATCTCTGGGTAATTGTTAAATCTCTGTATTGCAGCTACTTCAGCTATAAAATGGGAATAATAGTTTATAGGGGGGTCAGTGGAGATTGAATATGTGAATACCCAGTGTTCTGCTCCCTTATCCTCTTTCTGGGGTCTTTTGAAATTGTTCAAGTACCTACTATTCTGTTCTTGGACTTTTCCTCTATAATCACTCCCTTAGTAATCTTTTTTTTTTTTTTTTTTTTTTTTTTTTTTTTTTTTTTTTTTTTTTTTTTTTTTTTTTTTTTTTTGTGTGTGTGTGGTACTGACGTTTGGACCCAGAGCCTCACGCTTGCATGCTCTGCAAGTGCTGGACCACTGAGCTGCACCCCCAGCCCATTTTTCACTTTTTGAGACAGAGTCTCACTACGTTACGCAGACTGCCTTTGGTCTCAAACTTGGGATCCTCCTGCCTCCACCTCCCAAGCCACTGGGATTACGGGTGTGTGCCACCGTGCCCGGCGCTGCCTTCATAATATCTTTGAGTCTGGTGGCTTTCCATATCATCTGTACCTTAACTACCCTTGACATTTGCGTTTCTAGCTTACATATACACCTGAACTTTAGACACACCAATTGCATGCACAATTATTTCCTTTTGGATATTTAGTAGATCCCAAACCAATAATCTCTGGATATTTATTCCTGTACAGTCTTCCTTGGCCCAGGTAATGGAAACTACTTTTTCAGTTCAAGTTAGAAGTGTTGAAGTCATCCTTTAGATCTCTTTCAGACCTCACATCTAACCCACCAACAAATCCAGTGGCTCCATCTTCTCAGTGTATCTAAAGTGATCAAAATAACCATTTAAAACTGAAAGCCTCATCATGCCACACTTCTCAGAACTCTCCAAGTGGCTTTCCATGTCACTTAAGAGGCAGAGGCCTCTCAATACTTTGCAAGGGTTTTCACTATCATTACCTTTTCGCCCCCTGTTATATCTCTTATTTTTGTCTCTCTTAACTGTTACTCTGCTTCTGCCTCACTGGTGTTCTTGTTATTCAAATATGTCAGGCACACTTCACCTCAAAAGCTTTCTATGTACTGCCCAGAACAGTTTTCCTGTAGATATCTGTACATTTATTACCTCACCTCTTGCAAGTCTACTTAAGAGTTCCCTTCTTAGTGAGGCCCTTTCACACATGTATACAGCCTATCAACTTTTCTTCTTTATTTTTAGTTATTTCTTCTACATTAGTTACTTCGCATTTGGGGTTTTATCTGTCTGCCACCACAAAAATGAAAGCTTCTTCCTATCTGTTGGTTTATCAATGTACCTGTGATGCTTACTGGCATATTCTAGGTATCCAATACATAATTGGTTGCATAAATGAATATCTGTACGTTTGAACATTGCAAGAAGTGCTTGATATGTGTTGGCTATTAAATAAAACACTTTTAGTCCCAGATTTCCTCATATATATCTTTGCACTTAATTCTTGAGAGCCTAGTATTTATTCTTATGAAAAATTCTCTATGAGATACAGCCCATCATTATAGTGTGTATCTTTTTAAAACAGTTTAGGTTTGTCTTATACAAAGATTAAAGAAACATTCTCTTTATACTTTTATTCTTAATTTCAGTAAGCACTGAACAGAATAGGACCAAACAGAACTTTCTAAGATAGCATTAGAAGTTTTGCCTCACGTCACTAATTTGATGTTAATGCAAACTGATTGTCCATATGATTTTAAATCTTCCTAATTAACATTCTTGCTTGATGCTCCTTTTGTAATCATCTTTCATTATTGTTGTTGTTGTTGTTGTTAGGTGCCATCGAGTGGAGTCCAACTCATAGCAACCCTCATAGGGTTTTCAATGGCTGACTGTTTCGGGATTGCCTTGGGAGTGGGTTGCCATGTCCTTCTCCCATTTTGCGGTGCTGGGAATCAGAACTCGGGACCTCAGAGACTGCAGAGCAGCTCTGTACCAACTGAGCTAAATGTCAGCATGTCCTTTTTAAAATTCTGTAATTGCCCTTTATCACTTTAATTAAAAGCAGAGGCCACAGTAATTCATATTTCTTTCAGTAATGATTTTGGAGGGGGATAATAATTTTTAAGTACTTTCTAATTTTGAGTTATCTTAACTTTTTAAAAACTCAAGGTAAAGAATTATTCTTATGTCTTTAAGTGAAGGAGTACAATTTGAATTTTGACAAGGGTTAAAATTATGAAACCACCACAATATTTCAGAACATCTCCGTCACCCTAAAAAGTACCATAGTGCCCCTTTGTGATCAATTCTCTTCTCCCAGTCCCAGACAACCACTGACCTGCCTTCTTTCACTATAGCTTTGTTTTTCAGAATTTCATTATACTAGAATCATACAGAATATAGTCTTTTTTTGTGACTTCTTTCACTTAACATTTTGGAAATTCCATGCCTATATCCCTAGTTTGTTTCTTTTCATTACCAAGTAATATCCTATGTACCTGGGATTTAGCTCAGTTGATAGAGTGCTGCTGCACACTGTCTGAGGACCAAGGTTCGATCCTCAGCGCCAAAAAAATGGGAGGATGTGGCAGTCCACTCCCAAAGAAATCCTGAAAACAATCAGCCATTGAAAACCTTTTGAGGGTCTCTAAAAGTTGGATCCGACTTGATGGCACACAACAACAACAACAACATCCTGTGTGTCTGCAGCCACAGCACCCTAGCATCCAATCTCACCTGATCTCAGAAGCTAAGCAGGGTTGGTGTGATTAGTCCTTGGATGGGAGACTGCCTGGGAATACCAGGTGCTGCAGGCTAAGGGAGAAAGGCTTGGCAATCCACTTCCAAAACAGTCTGCCAATAAAAACCCTAAGGGTAGCAGAGAACCACTGACAATAGTGCCAGGCATGGCACAGTGTTGTAGAGTGTTTTGTTCTGTTATACACAGGGTCGAGATGAGTCGTACCTGACTCAACAGCACCTAGCAGTAAGTATCCTACATGTAGATCTAAAATTTGTTTATCCATTCAATGTATTTCATAACGTTTGGATCATTTCCAATTTTAACTTTTTAAAAGTTCTGCTTTCCTAAAGGGTAATGACAACAAAGAATAGAAGATCATGCCCTAAGTGGTATCTCCTGTTCTTGTATCCTATACTAGTGTTTCTTAGATTGGGTCCTTGTTCTGGTTATTCTAGCCTGCTTACCTGTGATGCACACTTTATGCTCAGCAAAGATGTTCTTTTGGTGCATTTTTGATGGAAGCGTAGCTCTTACCCAATGTAGCTTTCTCCCCAACTGTGCTCAAAGGGTAGACCACTTATTTTAAATCTTTATGATGGATGTTTCCAAATTCTTGGAGACACATGTCCAATTTTCCTGAGAATCTTTTGACCCTTACTTCCATAGCAGTATGGACTATGGGTGAAGGTTTTTTAGGTCAGCAAGCATCTGACTATGGAATAAACACCTCTTTATTTCTCCCAGAGATTGTCTTGTCACCTGCCTTACTGGAGATGAGAAGCATGGCCTTCACCCCTTCCCTCCTACAAGGATATTAAGTGTATTGCATTCTCCAAATAGGATGAAAACTCTCCAAAGAGATTCTTTTTCTGTGGACTGGCCTTAGATAATAGCCTGGGTTGCAGAACCAATTCTATGGGAATGTCTGGTGCCTCTCTTTAGAATTCAGAAGTACCTATCCATTGTTCTCAAATCTGACTTTTGACATGACAGTATTTCTATTTTCTCATTCTAGTACACATAGTTTGTTAGTATCAGTATTTCCTCCTTTCTGATCATACAACCCAGGCTAACCAAGGGAAATACTGTTTATAGCACCTTCTGTGTGGTAGAGTCTAAACTGAGTCATAAAATGTGCATTCAGTTGGATTCATTAACTAAATAACCATATAATAATGACATAATTTTTAGAACCTCAGGTTCCTTAACTATAAAAGGGTTTACTTATTTATTTAAAGGCAGTCTCACTATATAACCCAGGTTGGCTTTGAACTTGTAACTTGCCTTGGTTTTTTTCATTTTCTTTTTCGTGTTTTTTTTTTTTTTTTTTTTTTTTTTTTTTTTTTTTTTTTTTTTTTTTTTTTTTTTTTTTTTTTTTTTTTTTTTTTTTTTTTTTTTTTTTTTTTTTTTGAGAATAGGGTTTCTCTGCTATCCTTGAATTCACAATCTTCCTGCCTCACCCTCCTGAGTGCTAGGATTATGGGTGTTTGTCACCATGTGCAACTTACAGAAAGGATTTAGATAAGCCTTTCCAGATCTAAGCTCCTGTGATTTTATGAGAATTGTGTGTACCATAAATCTGGATGTGCAGAAAGTAATAGCAAAATCCATAAAATGTCAAATGATGATCTGGGAATAAATATTTTTAACACATGGCATACTACTAATATATATGGCAACCTTAATAAAATAAAACTATTATGAAAGAGTTGAGCATTATAGTACAAAAATAATCAAAGGACATGAACAGAGTTAATAAAGGAAAAAAGTGAAAACTGCTGATAAAAAATATTCACCTTGAGTAGGTATCAAAACATGCAAATTAAATCAAAAGTATGACATCATTCTATAATAGCAGCAAAGATTTTAAAAATTAATGCAGATAACCATTAGAATTAAGGATGGGTATGGATGTGAGAAAATATGCAGCTCTTGTATATTTCCAGTGGAAGTGTAAATAGGTATTAATATTACTTATGTCTAAAGAGTACAGTAAAAATTTATTTTCATGCGGAATCATGCCCTTAATATATTTTGAAGTGAAAACTGTGTCTAAGCTTATTATTGTTAATTGGGGCAGAAGAATGGTTATGTGTGTGTGTGTGTGTGTGTGTGTGTGTGTGTGTGTGTGTGTATACACTAGAGAAAACTGGACTGCTAAACAGTAAAATTTTAATGATCATTTCTAATTGGTGACTTTATGGATGATGATTTTTCTATCTTACATTTTGTATATAGATTGTATTTTTTGTAGTATTTTATCTTTTAAGTAGGAAAAGCTGTACAAATTGCTTACCATTCAGATTGTTTAAAGTTATACATTGAAAAGTAAGTCCCTCACCCCATTTCCTCCACTCTCCCATTTCCCTTCCCCAAGGTTGCCACTGGTACTTCTCTCCTCTCTCTCTCTCCCTCTCTCTCCCTCTCCCCCTCCCTCCCCCCCCCATGTGTGTATGTGTGTGTATCTCCAGAGATGTTCTGTGCTTATGCATTTAACAAAAAAACACAAATGGTAGCATACCAACACTATTTTTCTCTTTCTCTCACACTCTGTTCAGCCCATCAGCAAATCCAAAATAAATTCACAGTCTGACCACTTCTTAGCACCTCCATTTCTACCACTGGTTTAAACCACCTTCTTCTCATGGGGATATTTCAGTAGCCACTTACTGGTCTCACTGCTTCAGCTGTTGCTCCTTCACAGGATCTAGAGTAATCCTTTCAAAATAAAGATCACATTAGACTCTGCTCCAAACCTTCAGAGCAAAAGCCAGAGTCCTCACATTCTTGCACAGCTTGATCAATACCTCCCCTCCACAGTAATCTCTGTTCTCCTTTTTGAAAGATTACTTTTATTACTGTTCATTCCACTGGAGCCATACTGGCCTCATTGCTGTTATCTTGATTGTATCCAGCATGCTTTCACCTGAGGATCTTTTGCAGCTGTAATGGCTTCTGCCTGTAATATCTGCATGTCCCTCTCAATTCCTTCAGGTCCTTTTTAACGGTTACCTTATTGGAGAAGCCTTTTCTGACCATTCTGTGTTAAATATTAATTTTCCACTCTGTCCAAAACCATATTCTCCTTTTCCCTTGATTTATATCAACTGCACTTGTCACCATTTAATATGTCTTGTCCTGTCAAGTACAGTAGCCTCTAGTCATCTGTGGCTACTGAACACTTAAAATGTTGTTAGTCTAGTCAAAGAAGTAAGCTTTTAATTCTATTTAGTTTTAATTTAAATTAAAAAAAAATTGGTACACAATTCAGTTTATGGAAAACTTTATTAACTATATTTAAAACAATTGGCAGGCTGGGATTTAGCTCAGTTGGTAAAGTGTCGCTCTGCAGTCTCTGAGGTCCCAAGTTTCATTCTTAGCACCACAAAAATGGGAGAGGGATGCCACAATCCACTCCCAAAACAATCCTGAAACAGCCATTGAAAACCCCGTAAGGGTCGCTATGAGTTGGACACAATTCAGCGGCACCTAACAACAACATAACAACTTGAGTATGTAAATCTACTTTTTCAACTGTAAATTTTATGAAGTCTAAATTCAGACTAAATATTTCCAATGAAAATTTAGCATGCAAATTGAAATGTGCTGCAAGTATAAAACGCACACTTGATTTCAAAGACCTAGTAAGAAAAAGATGTAATAATCTCCCAGTAATTTTTTATATTGCCTATATGTTGAAATATTTCAGATATATCAGGCTCACTAAAATATTTACTAAAATTAAATTTACCTGGTAACTTTTTATATTCTTAATGTGGCTACTAGAAACTTATATGTGGCTCATATTTCTGCCAGACAGTGCTACTGTACATTTATTTGTAGAGTTGTTTATTGTTAAGTTAGCATTAGAATGTGAGCTCCAGGTGGGCAAGGATTTAGTTAGTTCATTCTATTCCCTGCCCAACTAGTAGGTCTCCAATAAACCTTATAGAATGGATAAATTTGAATGAACTTGTTTGAAAGCCACTACTAGTAAAAATTAAAACAAGATTTATATGTCATAGAACCTAAACAAAAAGTTATTGTTAATATATACAGAATACTTTCTAAATAAACAAGATCTACAAAAAGACAAAGGATAAAAACAGGCAAGAATACAAATCCCAAATGGCTAATATATGTGAACAAAATTTCAACTTCATTCTAATTTTTAATAAATCCAAATTGGAATGAGTTATCCTATGCCAATGAAATTTAACAAAGAAATAAGAAAACATACATACTCTGTAGAAGGAAATTTTGTAGTCTATATCATCAACCTCAAGTGATTATTTTTGGCCTCACTTTTCCATATCTAGGGACTTATTTTTAAGAATGTAATCACAGATGGGTACAAAGATCTTTTTCTATGATGTTCGCTGCAGCTTTGTAACACAAAAATTGAAATCAAACATAGGTAACCAGAGGAATCTAGGGGGGGGGTACAGGATGGCAGCTCATTAAAAGGGAAATACTTTAAAATTCTGTCGTGGTCATAAAGTCTGTGTAATGAAACAAATTTATTTTCAGTTGATATATTTAGGAAGTGTTCATATGTATACTAAAGTAAGAATTTTAAACATATCAATTGTCTTTTTAAATTTTTATTTTTAAAATTCTTACTATTCAATGTGGGTATGTCTTATTACCCGCTTCATGGATTTGAGGCTTAAAGTGAAGGTGCATTTTGTTTAGTCTTTTAACCAGTAGTGACCAATTTTGAATTTTCACTTCTGGTACATTAACCATTGTTACCTCCCAACTTCCTCCATAATAAAAATGGGAAGCTATTTTGTGGAAACAGTTTCGTGTAAATATGTATGTAATACTTATTTCATCTTTCTTACTTTTCAGAATTACCATGAAATTATGACTCGTCATCCTGAGAATTATCAATGGGAAAACTGGAGTCTAGAAAATGTTGCCACCATTTTAGCCCACCGGTTCCCCAATAGTTATATCTGGGTGATAAAATGTTCCCGAATGCATTTGCACAAATTCAGCTGCTATGACAATTTTGTCAAAAGCAACATGTTTGGTGCCCCAGAACACAGTCCTGACTTTGGAGCTTTTAAGCACCTTTATATGTTATTAGTTAATGCTTTTAACTTAAGTCAGAATGGTTTGCTATCGAAGAATGGGAATGTTTGGAATAAGGACTCCAAAGCATCTAACTGTAGATCTAATTCTTCTCCTACTAGTAATGGTTGCCAGGGAGAAAAACAGAGGACCTGTGAAAATTTTGATGAGTCTATCCTAAGTTTTTATCCTCCATCACTAAATGGTGCATCGTTTACTTTGATTGGATTCAGTAAAGGTTGTGTTGTTTTGAATCAGTTGCTTTTTGAATTGAAAGAAGCCAAGAAAGACAAGAACATAGATGCTTTCATCAAAAGCATAAGAACAATGTATTGGCTGGATGGTGGTCATTCTGGAGGAAGCAATACTTGGGTTACGTATCCAGAAGTCTTGAAAGAATTTGCACAAACAGGAATTATTGTTCACACCCATGTGACACCTTACCAAGTACGTGATCCAATGAGATCTTGGATTGGAAAAGAGCATAAGAAATTTGTTCAGATACTCGGGGATTTGGGTATGCAGGTGACTAGCCAAATTCATTTTGCAAAGGAAGCTCCTTCCATAGAAAATCACTTCAGGGTTCATGAAGTATTTTGAAACTACAAGAACATTAATGTACTTGTTCAGTGGAAGAGCATAAGCACTTTGGAATGTTATAAATTCAGATAATGAGATATAAGATGTAATTCATACATGCGTTGTCAGTTTGAGGGATAGGGGAAAGAACACATTCCTAAAATATGAATATTAAGTGCAATAGTACTCCTTGCTTGTGAATGTTTTTAAATTGGATTGGGTTAGAATTAGTTCATTTGAAGTCTTTGGGTGGTTTGTGATAGTCCTGTGAGGAAATATAAGACCTTTAAAAATGAAAAAAATTTAATGATACAGTCATTTTAAAGGGTAACTAAAATTGTTGGAAATAGTTGATTTTTTGAGTAATGTTTTAATTTAATTTCGGTGACATAACAGGAATTAGCTATACTGGAACTCAAAACTTGAGTGGAAATACTTCATTTCTTTTTAGGCAAAATAAAGGCACCCTGATGTTTTCCATCATTTTGGAATAATTGTATCCTGACTCTTGTGTTTTGTAAACTCATGGATTTGTTCTTAATGTGCTACCAAGTGTTTTTTTCTGAAGAGTCAAAATGTTTATTTCCGTATGTCCAAGAACATGCAATAGTATAAAGTTGGTTTTTAAAACATACTTAAGTACTGTGGCTTAATTTTTAATTGACAGTTTTTAGCTGATTATTTTGTGGTTTTTTGAATCTTGGCCAAAAGCTAGTTGATTTTGAAATTGCTCTGAGTATAATTATGTGTACTGGATAAAAATATACTAGAGAGCAGATTTCACATTTTCATTGTATCAGTCTTTTGAAAGAGATCAACTTAGTTAAAATAAATATATAGAGCTCTATTTGTTAGTGCTATACTGAAAAAGACAGATTCCACAGACTTAAGTTAGTGTTTCTTCAGAGGGAAGATTTTTGTCTGCCAAAAGAAAATCGCTCTCTTTGGCCAAAATGCAAAATTACATTGCTATAAGAAAAGTTACAAGAGAAAGTTTGAAGACACAAATGATTTAATTTTGGCTCAAAAACTGAATTTGCTTAACATTGCTACATAATTTGGGTGAAGTTTCCTTCTGCTCATTTTTCTTGACCTAGATAAATACATCCTGAGAAATCAAGAGCTAATGAATTTCAACCAACATTGAAATGTGTGTTTATAAAAAGTGAACACTTTTTTTTAGTTTATTAATAATTAGCTTTGCAGGTCATGAAACAACTAAACAGGGAAGTATCATGCTGCTAATAAAAAACACAACATTGAAGATTAATATTTTAATGACCAAGAGTACTTAAACTTTATTATGCAATATATAAAATGTTAATTTCTTGGTTTCTTCCCAGAATTGTATTTTAGTGACTCTATAAACACATTCCAAATTCAGAAATTCTTGAGAAGGGGTTTTTAAAGAAAAGATGCTTAAAAATTAACATTTAATTCTATAAATATAGAAAAATATCTGTGATTTTTAATGGCAAAGTAGTTGTATATTATTCCACTTTAAGTATCTGTTCTGAGACTAAAAATTCTCACTATATAAACAAGTCACCTGGACTCTAACATTTTAAATATTTGCCATTAAGCATTATGATTGGATGGCTTTTTTCAATTTGTTTGATAATCCTTGGTTAAATTTACCTGTGTCTTACGTAAAATAGCTGAATGAATGGTCAAAAGAGGGAAGAAGAAAATTTTTTTGTTTTCACAGGATCAACTGAAATGGGAAGATAGGACTCTTAATAGAGGAATTAACTTTAAAAATCTAAGATAGTTATTAAAATCTGAGTTCTTTAGCTATCCAGTCATGTAGATGCTTAATTTTGTTATATACTAAATGGATACTAAGAACTCATTGGGCACCTAGAACTGCTATCACATCAAAGTGAAACAGTGTTGGAGTAAAAATATTTTTGGAATGATAAATGTATTCAAGTTAATCCATATACAGCTTGGTCCTTTCTCCACTTTTGTTTAAAACTGTTAATGTAAATCTCAGTGTGTCTTTTTTGATTATGCCCTCATAATAAGTCAACTGAGAATAGTCCTATAAATGTGCAAATTGTTGCCACCACAGCATGAATGTATAATTGTATTAAAATTAATAATCTACAGTTGTGTGTTTGATATATTTTATCTTACTAACATTGTTCATTCAGATCATTATTGAAAAGAAGTTATTTTTCTCCATCATGCCAACTTGGGTTTCTGTTTTCATTAACTTCCATGTCTTTTCAAACAACTAACTTTGAAAATTTTTCCCATAAAAACACATCTCTTCTCCTTTTAAAATTACTATAAAAATTTGCATCATATTCATCTTTTCTATTGGGTTTCTTAGAGCACAGTCTCTAACCAGTTTTTTGGTGGTCTGTTTTTGGAGACAGGGTCTTGCTAGCCCACAATGGCCTTGAACTCCCAATACTTCTGCTTCTACCTCCCTAGTGCTAGGATTACAAGTGTGTGCCACCATAACCAGCAACAAGTTTCTCCCTGTTTTGCTAATCTCATCTGTATTCCTTTTGCTATTAAGCGACTTCACTGGACTATACAATCTATAATCTATGTGATATATAATGGGTTTTATTTCATCCATGCAGTATCTGAACACCCAAGCAAAAGGAGGGTGTAGGCAATGAGGATACAGCAAAGTCCCAGCATGTTAATGTGGAAATGTGTAACAGACTAAGGTTTAGGAGGGAAAATATAAAACAAAAGGTAGTATTCATGAAAAAGTTATTCTGTTTCATTTCACTTAAGGACTTTTGAAAGAAATATGCCTTAATTGGTAAGGTGGAAGTAGACATCAGTAACTCATGTTGCTCTTTACAGAGGTGGAGAGGCCTAGCAGCTACCACCATCAGTGGTAAAGACAGGCAGTCATTTAGAATGGTCATTTTAGTATCTATTTCTAGATGTATTTAAGATAAGGAGTCATGGCTTGTGTACTCAAAACAAGACTAAAGTTAACACTAGAAGTGTGACTGCCAATCCTTGTTAGTTCCTCCCAAATGTATCAATTTTTACTACTAGTGGAAAGAGTCACAGTGGCAAAGCCCCAATTCTATCCAACCCTGCCTTCTAAGTTCCTGCATTTTTTCCCCAAAATCAATTCCTTAGATTTAGCTTCAGTGTCTATTGACAGCTTTTTACAGGTGACAAAAAAGCCCTGTTATTAGGTTCTTCCCAGTTGTTCAGGAGCTGCTTCAAAAGGATTGTTGTTGTTGTTGTTATCCTTCAAAAGGATAAAGGATACAAATTAAGCCTTGTTGACTTTGCTTCCCTTGTTTTGATGTTTCATGAAAGAAGCTTGAAATTACTAAATAGAATTTCACTGTATTCATGTACCAAGACAAATACTGTTAATGGTTGTGAAAAGCTAATAATTATGTTCCACATGGTATCTTTTAAAATGTATTTTGAAAAGATAATATTAACAAAATAATACAAAACTTCTGATTCGTCTTCCCACCTAAGAAGTTGTTCAACTTCTTAGAGACATCCACTATCACTGTTTTTTGCAGAGCTAATTCTATGCCTAGGTAAATAAATGTTTACATAAAAACATACCTTATTATATACAAATGACAGCATAGTTTCAAAGTTTTTAAACGTAATTATATTTGGACAAATTTCCGTGCCAGAACATAACACACCTCTGCCCCATTCTACATGGTGCCCCATTTTTGTATTCTACCCTCTCCTGGTTCATCACCTTTTTTTAAAATCCTTTCCTACATAGCAAGCAGTGTGGTGAGAAGTTTTGTTAGAAGAAAATAATTCCTTTGTGCATCTGGTCAAGCTCCCAAACTAGCCAAAAAAAAAGTTATGTCGTCTATTCAGAAGTATTTGAGATGTGCTGCACAAAGGAGAAAGAATGGGGAGAACTACTAATAAGGTCACCAAAACTGTAATCCCAGTTTCTATCACAGCTGTGTTAGTTTGGACAATCATTTATGCAATCTGGGTTGATTATATAATTTCTAAGATTGCTTTCAACAATAAAACAATGAAAGATTTGGAATCCCTGAGAAGTTACAGCTAATATACTGTAATATTTATTCATTTTCCACTAATCCAGAAGGCAAAAAAGATTAAAATATTTTGATTTTAAAAGAAATATAGCCTAATATTAAAATTTATGGTCAATGAAATAATTTTAAAACTTCCCAAAAGTTTCATCTCTAGCTTTCTAAATATTTTTTAATATTGCAAGAGGAGCTACCTCAAATCTTTCAGCAAAGGACTATAATTAAGCAACTAGCATCAGCCATCAACTATGTGCATGCCTTTAACCATCTCCTTCAATTTTTTTGTAACAATGTTACAAAATACGTATGGGTTGTATCTTAAACCTTCATAGGTTATTTATTCTGCCTAAAATCTTCCAGTTTGCTTCCCCACTAACCAAACTAAACTTAAATAAATATTCAGTGGGCCAAATCTGTTTTACTTTCTAGTTTTCTACATGACTGAACTTTGCACCAATTCTCTTACTGGTTAAGAAAAAAAATGAATGAAGTTTATTAAGTGATGACTTATAAATACTGTGCAAATTAAGAGGGTTTTCATCTTTTTTCCTTCAAGAAGTAAAAAGAATCATTAAGTTTTTTGGTTAGCCTAAGAGTAACTAAAGATCAAGATCTGATCATCAGGCCTGGCTACTATTTTAAAATAATTACTGATAAATTTTTTTTCATCTTTGTTGATCTCGGTAGCTTTAGTATCTCCTTCCAAAGATGCCTAGGAAAATCAGAATTTTTAATAAATTCTTCCTTTCTTGTTTACTGTAATTTGTTTTATGCCTGAAATTAATCCAACTCTAAACATAGGACATGAACAAATAGATTGTCTTCAATAAAGAAAATTATTTCCTTCACAATTAAAATGTACTAAGTTGGTGGACTCAGATTGCTTTTAGATGGGCACATTTGTGTTCAATAAATATATCTGGTTTTTCTTTAATGACTTTGCAATATACTTACTAGGTGTAAAACGGAATAGCACAGATACACACATAATAGCTAACTATTTTCAAAGACAACATTAGGATCTCTCATTCTTTTAAAAAAAAGTTATTTATTTTAAAAAGGGATAGGTGAAAATGTATTTAGTGGGAAAATATTAGGTTAATGTTTAGACACAGATGTAAATTAAAACTGATTTAGTTTCTTATATTGAAATCCTGAAAAAAGAGGCAGACTTGACATTAGATGACAAGAAAAAACAGGATCAGATTAAACATGTTTTAGACAAATCATAAAACTAATAATCTAAATCACTACTAATTCTAATTATTTTCAGTCCTGATTACACATCAAAACACTCTGTAAGATTTATTAGATACCGACAGCACATTCCAAACACACTGCATTAAAGCGTACAGAATTGGACTGTAGGCATCTGCATGTTTTAAAAAAAAGTGCCTCAAAGATTCTAATTGTGCCTCAAAAGAAGAGAACTCTATTCCTAGCTCTAGCAGACCTGGCTGGTTGTTGGGTTAATTCATACTCTTTGCTGATGACTGGCTCAGGAATGGGCAGGTCTAAGCCACTTTAGATCAGCAAGATCCAAGTTTTGGTGGCAAATTCTGGGACAGCTCCTCTTATTAAGAAAAGGCCCCTGGAATCCAGCCAAATGCGTCTGCTGCATATAAATGAAGATGCACAAGGCCCCAACTGCTACTGGCAATCATCCCATGACCACGAGGGTAGCCAGACTTAGGATGATGCCAATGTTGTGGTTGAAAAGGGGGGAGGGACCTCAAAGTTTTTGGTGATATTATTGAATCACTGGATTGGAAACACTGAAACCTATTCAATCAGTAGACTTCATGTATCATAATTCAATATATTCTCTTATTGTTTAAGTTGGATTTTTAGTTATTTACATCTTAAAGCTAAAGAGTGGCCATGTGATAGCATTCTTTAAAAAATCTGTATCAAGTGGAAATCATACAACCATCCCCCTTCATACTTATTTCATCTAAATCAACTGATTTATCTTTCCTATTTTAACAAAAGTTAATTTATATATCTTGTTATACTTTTCCAATACTTGGGCTAAATTTTATTAAAATTTCTATTTTACAGCACTCACTTCATGTTTTACTCAAATTTCTTGCTATAGGCTTTGTCTTGAATGTGTAGGACCATTTGCCGTGCATAGAAGTCCCTGTATTCCTCGGGTAATTCAGCCAGCGTTTTTAAGGCTCTGTCCAAGATTTGTGCAGCTCTTGATGCTGCTATAGGATCTTTGTTGCCATAGGTATCTGTTTTATCATAGCATTCAGATGGAAGGTGCTTCCAAAAGACATTCACTCCCACTCCAAACTCTTCAGAAATTACATTATGGAACCATAAAGCTGGAGAAAGTTTTTAAAAACAAGTTAAAAATAAAACTTACGGTTAAAAAAACCCAAAATGTCACTGAAATATCACGGATTGCATATAACCAATGTATGAAATAATTCTTGTAACCAGATCCCTTCGTTAGCACACTCCCAGCTTTTAACAGAATCATTTTAACTTTTATGGATTGCCAACCAATTTAAAGTGTCAATAGCACAATCCTTACTTTATAAACTTTTAGGAATAGCAATTTTTCCTTTCAACTTGAAAGACATAATAAAGTTGTACTTGTTTTGTACTTCCCTAATTTGAGGCTCTGTTTTGTGTTATTTGTTTACACTTCCTGAATCATATAACCACATCAAAAACATGGTTTTTTTTTGTACACAGAACATTTCAATTATCTGAGGAGTATGTTTGACCTTGTCTGATTCAGTACAGTATTTTTGTTCTCAAAGACTTCCTGTTCAAGCTGCAATTTAATTTTCTATCTTGCTTAAATTTATATTTATTATAGCTTCCTCAGTTTTATATTTCCAAAGCAACTCTATCCATCTTATATTTCTTTCAGATCCTTTATAATAAGCATATAAAAGTAAATATTTTGGTGGAGATGATAAGGAAAGCTTATTATACTATATACTTAATTTTTTATTTTCACTGGAAAGTTTACTGTTTTCAATTGAGTTTAAACATTTTCAAAATATAAGTGCTAGAGGAATATTAAGGCAACCCTGCACTATTACAAACAGAATATTAATTATGTTAAAAAAAAGTTTACTCTTGTGAAAGGAAGGTTTATATTTCAGAAACAAATGTATTCTAAGAGTGCTCAGGGAAAAAATAAAAAATTAAAATGTTTCGATTTACAAAAGTAGTCTTCCCAGTTTCAATCTTAACTACATTTTCTTTCAGAATCATTTTTCTCTTCTTCAGTATAATATGAAGAAAAAGATAACCACTCTGATAAATTTAAATCCAAAGATGGGATTTATGCTTTTGTTTCAAAATATATGAAATGTTTAGTATTTCGTGTTTTTAAAAATTATATATAAAATGATAGAAAACTGCACAGCCCTTAAACCATGTTCTAAATATACAAAACCCAAAAATTTAAATATAAATTTTTTAAATGGCAATAGATTTAAGAATAAAGTAGGGGCTGTTTTTAGTGAATGTAGTAAGAAATCATTGCATCAAATTTTTAAAGATGATCAGTTACATGAAGCACATTGTATTAGGCCTTTTTGGGAATACAAAGATTAACAAGAACATGGTTCCTTGTCCTCAAGGAATTTATAATCTAGCCTCAAATTAGATTACCATAATTTTATTCTTTACTGATATTTTAAAATTTAATTTATCACTGAAGAGGTATGATCATAAATATATTAATTTAGATATAGGAAATACAATTATACAAATGGAATTTATTAATATATCCCTTATTCTTAATTCACCATTAAGGATTAATTACAGTGACTCACTCTTAAGAAGCCCACATGCATGTTTTGGATGTGTGCTGTTATTCTTTTCTTAAACATCTCTCTCTCTGAACACCTGCACTTAAATATGAAGTGTGTACTGTCTGTTATCTCTACTTAATAAACTTGCTAACTTTGCTTCACTGAAAAAAGTATTAATTACAGATGTTAATTATGTTGTTGTGATTACTAACAAAATGGAAATTTTATGAATATTCAAAATAATTCACACAAAAGATATCACAAATATATTTTTATACTTAAAATCTCTAATCTATTTTGATATTTATCATTTCTTCGCAAATACTTAAATGACTCTAAAATACTTAGGGATTTCAGAAATAAAATGATTACAAACAGACAACCAGATAAAGTCTTTTCCCAGATATAAATAATCTTACTTGATGTTATTTAATAAAATTAACTTAGAGTGCAATATTAGGTAGTTATGCATTGATTAATGATGTGAATATATTCTGAGAAATACATCACTAGGCAATTTTGTCTTCATGGGACCATCACAGAATATACTTACTCAAACCAGACAGTAATAGCCTTCTACACCCCAGGCTATGGTACAGTCTATTGCTCCCAGAGTACAAACTTATACAGCAGGTTACTGTACTGAAGAATGTAGGCAACTATAACATAATGGTAAGTATCTACATATCTAAATGCAGAAGATACATTACTGATGTCTACAAAATCTTACCGGGAATGAATAATACATCACCAGCTTCAAGGGAACATTCATACTTTCTAGCCTTGGAAAACAGTGGATATTTAGCCAAGTCAGGGCTATCTATATTCAGCACTGCTGATTTAGAGCCTGAAAAGTTCCAAAAGGGGATGAGATAGATTGAGTAAAGTTGGCATTTTTAAAAAAGTAATCAGAAATATTAATTTAAATTCCTTTCTATTCAATTACTGTGCCTGTATTGTGAAAACAATGAGTATTCTGAAACCTAAGACAGTTTTCAATGACTCACTCTTTAACTATGACCATCGATACCATATAATATAATAATCTGAAACTTTCATTCTAAATATAACCTATCATTGTAGGTATTACACATACACATTGGAGAATACAAGACATCATACTTAGGAAGAAATGTCCTAAAATATTTGTGTGCTTTTTCTTACATGAATAAAAAGATTTCTCAAAAGGAGTAACTGAAGAGACTTCAGAAATATAGACTTAAAAAAAAAACTATACCTGATAAATATAAATACTGGGCATCTCGAGGACTGAACAGTGTAACACGCTTTCTTCCTGTCACTTGTATTAAGAAATTATCCATTACCTGAAAACCAATAAGAACTTATGAGTAAGCAGTATCTAAAATTCAACTACATGAAGCCAATGACATTCTAAATAACTGACTGTAAACCCCATCCTTTTCTCCTTTCTTTGAGACAAGGTCTCACTATGTTGTGCATGGTGGCCTTAAACTCATGACCCACCTTCTTCAGCCTCCTGAGTAGCTCAGATTACAGGTACATGTCACCACGCTCAGCTTAAACCCTATTATAAGACTTAATTTACATTACCTAAAACTCACAGTCATAATCTAATCTAACAATGAAAACTTTTGTATTCCACATATAACTGCCTCCATTAAAGACATTTTTGAAGAACTGCCTTAAGACAGGAAGGATTGGCAAATTAGGAAAACTGGAGTTAAGAAACTATTCACCCTTGCTCCATCATTAACTTACTGTGAGGATAGTTAAGTGTGCTTCAGGCCCTCCTTGGTTAATATTTAGTTTACCTAGCTGTCAAGGAATGCTCTAGGACCAATATTACAGATTGAAAGCATTAGTGCAACCACTGCTAAACGCTTAATATATGTCCAACCATAATCTGGTTTTATGTATCGTGATTACAAAATTATTTGTATAGGAATATAATCTGACAAATTTCCTTAATATTCTTTTAAATGGGTCAATCTTAACTTTTCCTGTGTATGCAAGGGTTTATTTTCTTGGTGCAGATTGTGAAAAATGTTTAAAGGTAGAGCCACTATTCTCAGATAAAGAATTAAGAGACAATGAACAAGATAAATTCATGATTATTCGTGTATCATTACTACTAAAGCATGTCTCCTTTTAGCATTAACATTAACTATATAATAACTAGTATTTCTCTGGCTTATTTTTAAGTTTTATGTATTACATTCTATACTAACTCAAGGTAAAAGGGAAACTACTTAAAATTTACAACATAGTCATAGAATATAGTTAAAAATGTCTGAGTCACATCATTTTCTCACCATGTCATTCATGTAAAAACTTAAAAAAAAACCAATATGCTAAGATTTCATGTCTGTCTCATTTAATTATAGATTTACTGACTATGCTAAAATCTTCCCAAGAGGTCTTTAAATGAATTATAAAATGCATGCTTAAAAGATAACAGTTTGATTTAGAATTTTTTATAGAAATCCTTTTAGCTGAGTAGGGTGGCACATGCCTATAATCTCAGCCAGGGCTTCAAACCCGTGAAAAACTGGGTTCAGGTTTGGAAGCAGGTTCAATATGTTAAAATTTAGTGAGTTTGGGTTTGGTTCAGGTTCGGTTCAGTTTCAAAATTTTAATCCTATGTGTAGATGGACAAATAAAATTTTGTCAATACATTTTTTTTCAATTTTTAAACAGCTAATCTCACACACACACTAAAAGCTGAACCCAAACCCAATTTTCTCTGGGTTCAGGTTCATAAAAATGTTTAGAAATGATTGAACCAGAACAGGTTCAGGTCCAGACTTACTCTGAAGCCCTGCTATCTACATGAGATTTAAACCCAAACCCAAACTGAACCTGAAACCCTCTAAATTTTAACTTATTGAACCCACAACTGTAAGTGAACCCAATACTTTGCAGGTTTGAAGCACTGAATTTGAAAACACTTAGGAGACTGAAGGAGAACTGCGAGTTCAAGGCCAATCTGGGCTTTATAGCAAGGCATTATCTCAAAAATCCAAAACAATAAATAAATAAATAAATAAATAGCTTACTTTTATCTTTGGACACCAATTAGGTATTATTTTAGCTATCTGTTTCTCCACACCACACTATACATAATACTAACATTTTTAATACTTTTAAATGCTTACATATGCATATATTTAAGCAACTAAAATTATAACACCATTGAATAAGTAATTAAGATCTTGTTGCTCTGCAAGTAACAGCACACATGTGATGTTCTCAAGGGATATACATCCTAAGACCTTCAGATACCACCAAATTCTTACAGTTGGACATAGTTTTGCATAAGCTATTGCCTTTCTCCTAGATAATATAATGGATGGTCAGAGTCATATGTATCATTTACATATCCTCAGATCACAGGCATATCACTGTTCATTTTAACACCCCCCTACACTTATCTGGTGGCCATTTTTCACACACCCAAAACAAAACAACAAAAAACTTCATAAAACTTACTATATATATCCTGATGAATCAAGAACAAGATCATAGAGAAATACAAACATGAGGAACTAGGTTTTGCCATTAGCTATTCACTCCCATATCACTGCCTTACAGAGTGTTTATTCTCAAAACTCAATGTTTCCACAAATTATACAGCAAAGACCTTTAGGGTAATCTATAAAGCTGAAACCATGAATGTTAAATCTATAAACAGTAAAGATCTACTACAGTTTTAGATTTCTCATTTATGTTGCATACATCATAGTGAGTCCAAAGTTGTAATCCAGGTGAACTAATTCGAAAAACACTGGAAAAGAACTGCTCCTCTTTGAAGAATTCTGGAAACTTAATATCTCCTTCTAATAAAGGAAACTGCTTTCTGATATCTGCAACATCCTGCA
This sequence comes from Pedetes capensis, assembly GCA_007922755.1. NCBI lineage: Eukaryota > Metazoa > Chordata > Mammalia > Rodentia > Pedetidae > Pedetes > Pedetes capensis. Next base: position 40,948 of record VMDO01000864.1, read on the forward strand.
TTGACAGACACGTAAAAATAAATAATTAGATAAATAACAGTACCTGGAAAAAACTAACAATAAACACAATAGTGCCATAATGTTACTTCATCTAAGGCTGCCACGAGACTACATATTAAGGAAGAAAGGGGCAAAACTTTGCCCAGGGCTTTAAAATACAATGATGTGACCATATACCAACACATGATCTTTCAAATGAAAGAATAAAAGACTACATAATACAATTATAGATTCAGGAGGAGCAAGATTTCGGGTATAAGGGGAAGAGAACAAGTACAAAATACAGGCTACTCTATGAAAATCCCATAATGAATCTCATTATACAGTATGAAATTTTTTAAAAAATCATATTATACCTCATGTATAATTGCTACATGCAAATCAAAATTTTTGGTTTTGTTTTTGTAACGTTTGAGAAGGAAGTACCAACAGTCCTAATTTGATAACTGCACAGAGTATATATGAATTGAATTAGCACTCTGTATCTCATAAAATGTATTATCAAAATAATAAAAAAGATTGCAAATTCAACAATATCACTATTGTTAAGCTCAATATGTTTCATTAATAGAAAATTTTTTCTTTAAGTAAGATTTATACAACTGTCATCTACTCTAGGTAGCCATATTTATTTGGCTCTGAATATATGTTAAAGCTTACATAATGAATCATTCAGGGTTTTCACAATTACTCTGGATTAGTTTTTATTAGCTAAATGGCTACATAGTACAAGAGATTTATTATTGTGTGGAACTTAGATGACTTCAAACACTAACATTCTATAGTCCTGAGAATTAAGTAATCAACTTTACTTATTCCTATACAAGAGTACAAATCACTGAGAAAAGAGGAGGATGAAATAAGGTATACGTCTGTTTGTAAGATAAAAATTACACTGCTAGTTAACATATACACACCCATTTAAGTTTTAAAGCAACTGTTTTAAATTCATAAATCTTACCTTTCTAGGGTCTTCTCCAAGCGACCGTAAGTAGTATTTCTCATCCTTGAACATGACAAAGAAAAATAACATCAGTATTCATTTTAAAATATTAGAAGGAAGAACAGAAATAAATCTTAAAATCTGGCCCAGTTCAGTCATTTTCTAAAAAGTTCAATCCTCTTACCCTTTCTACTAATGCTCTCTGGTGGCCATATGAAGAAATGTTTTTATATGTTGCTTACAATAATGACTGGATCCACAAAATATTAAGTAAAATAAATTCTAAAGACAACACACAAAAACATAAGTCATAATCATTAATTTAGATTTTATACTCCAAATTATTTAGACTCTTCTAACAGTGCCTTAACACTCAATAAAAGGACTCCCTTTTGTAAAGGGTATACATGATCTCAAAATATTGTTGAGTACCAAGAACATGTTAACACAAATATAAAATAAGAAATAAATAAAATGCCTTATACTTTTATTAAATTTTTAAAAAATTTAGCACATTGCATTTTATTAGGCTAAGCCTAATAATAAACCTATTCCTAACAATATAAATTCTCAATCCAAATCCTTCAGTTAGCTCATGTATGAATTAGAAATATACCACTGTGTAGCAGTAAACTTAAATGAACAGTTTAAAAAACTATCATTTATATTCCACTATGTAGCTAAATAGAGAACTATCCAAGTTATAAAACATTCACTGTAGGGCTGGGGGTATAACTAAATGATATAGTGCTTGCCTAGCATTAATGAGGCCCTGGATTTGATTTCTAGCACCCCAGAAAAATACCAACAACAACAAAAACATTCACTGTTGCCAGCACTTCCTATGAGAATTAGAGAACTGAGATACACCAGGTCAAGTACAAGGGCAATCCAATTTAGGAATGCTGCCTCTTAGAAACCAGTATGGATAGTTGTAACACAAACTTCAAAATACATCTTATTTACCTTAAAACATATAAATCTATGATCATGAATTTAACTGAAATATCAGCTGTTTTCATATTTTTAGTGCCATATCAAACAGGTTCTATAAAGTTATTACTGGCTATTTAGATTTCAAACCATGTTCTTCAAAATTCTAGTGGTTTTCAACCAGTTTTAATATTTCAGGATTTATGTGCATCAGAGTGGCACTCCTGTATTATGTACCACTGGCCCAAGGGTAGGAAACCTGGTTTCCTTTTTTTTTTTTTCTTTTTTGTTTTTTTGTTTTATTGAGGGACCATCTTACAGTATAGCCCAGGCCACCCAGGCAGGATCCTCTGACAGGAAATCTTTGCTCAGGGTTCCACAGTAAGTAGGCAGAAAGTATCAGGTCTGACAGTATGTCTGATAGCTTCCCTTACCCAATCCTGCTTCCTTCCACAGACATTATTCCCTGATGCACTTCTGATGCCACCTCAGCATCAGCTTCCCATGTGACTGAACTCCATGTTTATCTCATTTACATACGTTCCATAATTTTCAGACTTAATCTTTATTTTGTCTCTATTTCTTTCACTAAACATTTAATGGCCATTTAAATCTGTGCCACTCATTACCCTCAGACAGCAAAATGCCAAATAGCAATTGAATATACATGTTCAAAACAAGGCATGTTACAATTCTCAAGTACAACTAATGGAGATCAGTTTTAAAAGACACTAGTCATATTACAGGGGCTGGGATTTAGCTCAGTTGGCAGAGCGCTGCGCTGCAGTCTCTGAGGTCCTGAGTTCAATTCCCAGCACCGCAAAAAATGGGAGAAGGACCTGGCAATCCACTCCCAAGTCAATCCCGAAACAGTCTGCCATTGAAAACCCTATGAGGGTCGCTGTGAGTCGGATGCCGACTCGACGGCACCTAACAACAACAACAAGTCATATTACAGAAGCAAAGACCTCCAGACCTTGGTGGCAATCTAGGGTAACCACTAGCTGATGAGAGAACTGCAAAAATGCAATCCTTTTAAACCAAACAACTCAGACCAGCTGGCTCATACTCAAAGCTTAAAAAGCAAGTTTGTTTTTGAACTATTCTTTTGAGATAACACAGTGAATTTTTAAAAACCTACTTATAGATAAACCTCAATGCCTTCTCTCAAGGTATTTAAATTGAATTACTTAAAGCTAGACTATAATGTAAACACGATTTGTTCTGATTTAAACTTGAATAAATATTATAGCAAATACACACAAAAACTATTGATTATAAGTCACAATAAAATATGGAAACAATCTAAGATATAGAAATAAACTCTTCCATCAGCATTTGAATTTGACATTTTCTAAACCATTTTCAAAGAAGCAGTATTAATAGCATTTATTCAGTAGTTTCTATTTATCAGGCACACTGTTAAAGTACTTTATAAATTTTATTAAGTTAATCCTCTGAAAAACTTTATTAAATTAGTACTGTTGTTCTCTCCATTTTATAAATGAGTATATTTAAGCACAGAAAAATAATATGGCCAAGGTTTGAAAGCTAATAAACAGCAGAGCTACAGTCTGTGATACATCCAACACAATCTTAAGTACGGCTAGCAGAAGCTATTGTTCTTGCATAGCTAATGATCTCTTATAAGAAAGTCCATTTACTTTATAGATATGGCTTTCTAAAAAAATGTTAAAAACAATTACCTCTGAAATAAAGAATTCTTTATGCTTTTCCTCAGCTGCCCGCTGGACCAACTTGTCAAAAGGTAAAGTTCTGAAACAGACATAAAAGAATTCTTGGACTCAAAAGTACTATATCAATTTGTTGTTAGGTGCCGTAAGTCAGGTCTGACTTATAGCAACCCTATGTACAACAGAAGAAAACACTTCCCAACACTGCCCCAAGCCCAGCGTTGTGTCAGTGCTTCTCTGTTATTCATAGGGTTTTCAATAGCTTATTGTTTTGAGGGATTGTTTTAAGAGTGGGCTGCCAGGTCCTTCTCCCATTTTTATGGTGCTGGGGATTGAATGCAGGGCTTCAGAGAGCACAAAGCAGCACTCTACCAACTGAGCTAAACACAAACTCAATCTCTGAATAAAGAGTTATAATCTTTCACTCTTATTAGAAAGTACCTTCCCATGTGAAATTTGTACTAGGGAAATGGAAAGAATTAGCAAAACTCTGTCCTCTTTGAGAAGAGGGCCTTGGCCTGGCTTACCTTCTTCTGGCAATGTTTTCCTAGAAACATGCTGGGAAAAGATAAATGTTTAATATCAGCTGTGATCCCAAGCAATACTGGTTACTGTAGAAGTGATTGTTGATTGGTGAACTATGTCTCCACTAGAAGGCCTGTGTTTTTGTTAGGTGTTGTCGTGTCCGGTCAGACTCATAGCAACCCTACATACAACAGAACAAAACACTCCCTGACACTGCCATGCACAGCACTATGTCAGTCCTTCTCTGCTATTCACAGGGTTTTCAATGCCTGATTGCTTTTTGGGAGTGAGCTGCCAGGTTCTTCTCCCAAGCCTACAGCTCTCAGTGTTCCCAGGTGGTCTCCCATCCAAGTACTAAACAGGCCCAGCTATGCTTAGCCTCCAAGATAGCTATGATGCCAGTGAGATAAGACTATAGGCAGTACCTGTGAAAGCTTCTACTAAACATTACCCTGGGGTGGGGGGGATGGAGGGAGAATGAGATATGTAAGTTGGGAATTTCCTGTGCCTAGAGGTTTTATCTTTCTCATATGTGTTCCAAACAGAAGGCTAGCTGCTATTAGATGGCATTTGTTTGAGCTAGCATACAGACTAGTAAGGGAGGCAGTAATGAAGAGGTGTTATCATGGACTCCATAAATTCAGGCAAATTTTGAGTATATATCCTGAGTTCCATCACTTTAAGTTGCATGATCCTGGATAATATTTTTAAACCTTTGTTTTTACATCTGTAAAATCATTATGAATATATCTATGTCACGGATTATCTTGTAATTTAAATGTGAAATATAACCTAGAGTGCTTGGCACAGTACTTGAATATATTAAGTGTTCAGTAAAGGACAGATGTTGGGGTTAGTAACAATGATAATGTACCCTTTAGCAACATGCCAGTAGTAACTCTCAACATTTAAAAAAATAATGAAAAAAAACACTTCAGTGTCCAGTTGCCCATTTTGAAAAGGCTGCTTTACAAAATCAAGATCAGGATTGATAAAAGTGCAATAAATAATAAAAGGAAGATGATGATAGAATTACATGTTATAAGACGCCAATGTGGCAAAACAAAACTTAGATTTAGACTTTTTTTCTTATATTAAAACTATATCTAAAAGATACCAGCAACTTCCTTTCACCACTTACAGTTCACTTGTTGACAGTATCCTAACTCCAGAAGGAACAACGAGAACAAGAAGAAAAATGTAAAAGCTAATTCCTACTAATGCGTTGATCTTTAGATGTTTGATAAAAGAAAAAAGCAATCTCAAACTGAAGTGATTGTAATGATGCATGTGTAGGATTTCTTACTTTCTAGTATCTCTGGCTTAGGTATTTCCCCCCATCTTTCTTAGTGCCTGGTAAATGCTAAAAAGAACTAAATCTATTTTTTTCTTGCACTAAGCAATACCTCATAACATTTTACTAGCTCTGTTGAAAAGCTCTGAGGAAGCTAGAATAGAAACTATTAACATAATGTGTGTGTTTCCCAAACAAGTTTTGAAAAGTTTAAAAGACATGACAAGGCAATTCAAGATAAAGTTTCAGTGCCCATTTATTATGGCATGAGACTCTGGAAAATAAACATCATTAACTGCAGGCTGAAAAACATTTGTCATTCTAGCATTTGCTTCCACTTTCTTGATTTAATAAAAAGCGAAAACTTTTTACACTTGGAAAAACTTACAGCAATTAAATTCAATTCATGGCCTATTAAAAATCAAAACTATAATGGTGAATGTTCAAGGGACAGAAAATTGAGAAATGTTTTGGCAGCTGCTACATAAGCTTGGAAAACTCTAATGAGAAAGGAACAGCTCTGGACATTGGAAACTCTGTTTAACTCATCTCCAAACTGAAGCCTTTTGTTAACTACATGGTTTTTAAATAGATTTAATTTGCTGGGAACTACACGTGCTCAGAATTTGAAAGTTGTTTTGTTTTTGAATTTAACATTTTTAATGAATCCCATGGGAATAAATAGCATATGAAATCTGCAAGATGACATTTAAAGCTTTCAAGTTTAGACAAGCACTTTTGACTATCTCTTATTTAAAGAGACTCCAGAGCATAAAATGACAACCATGAGAGAAATTAAAGGTACTCAAGGTTATTTCATCAAGAAATAATTAAGTATAATTTTCTAAAAAGTCATCCACATTGATGAAAGATTATACCAAACATAAATTGTCCTAAAGTTGATGAAAGATTACACCAAACATAAATTGTCTTATGTTTCTGGAGAGGGCTGAAAAAGAAAATATGAACTTTCTAGAAAATTTTCTACTAATATGGTAGGCTAAATCAACTAATCAAACACTGAATGAATATAACACACCCAACTTTAGATGTAATCTAACTCTAGTTACTGAAATTCTCTCTTCCATGATTCCAAAAGGTATTGGGTAAACACTCTATTTAAAAAATAGTCTTTGGAAATGTCTTTATACAATTATGTAAACTCAGAATTCTTGCCTTTTAGAAGCCACTATTTAAAAAACAGTAAGCTATTCCATGATTATATAAACTAGCCAAGAGATGAAATGCCATATGGTCTTTGCATAATAACGTAAAAATATATTTTTTAAAGTGTTTAAAAAGTTACTTGTACCCTCAGAGCAAACCTCAGAAGAAAATACCTATACGCAAAGTTCTTACTAATGAAGTCCATCTGTCCAACTGCAGCAACGTGAATCTTTACTTCTTTTGTCCCTCCAACTTGGCTTAGGTAATCCACTGTCCATTTGCTTGTACATTCCCCCAAATCAATTCCTTCCAACACAAGAGGTTTTCTCTATAAGTGGGGAAAAAATACAACAAAAAATCTGTGAAAAGCAAGGTTGTATCAGGACCTATATTTGGTAACAGAAGATTAAGTTCTGATTCTGATTCCATGATGCTCAAACTCAAAGCTTTTGACAGCTGAAGCTATCATTAAAATGGGAAGAGGACTCATATAACATTACTAGAACAAAATCTTAAAGATTAGGAAAAAATTTAAGAATATGCAAACAAAACAGTAGCAGCATCATTAGATAAGAGAACTCCAAATATTAAAGTATTTTCATGCTATTTATGACAAAAATAGGCTTAAATTTTGTACTTCATAGTCAAATACTTTTATAACTTTTAATTTTGATGCCATTGCAAACTGTGATGTTATTCCAAATTTTTTTAATTTCCAAGTACATTACAAAGAATTTCCATATGGCCTCTATCCTGATTCACCAATGGTAAATATTTGGTCCCACTTGCTTTATTGTTTTCACTCTCACTGTATAGAAAGGGATATATTTTTAAACCTAATTTAGTATTTTTCTGAACCACTTCAAGGTTAGATAGCTGACAAAATGCTCCTAACAACCTGAGTATATTTCCTGAAAACAAAGACATTCTCTTACATAATCATGGAGTAATTATCAAAATTATATTTCACAGTGACATAATACTATTATGTACTCCACAGTCCATATTCAGATTTTACTAATTGTCCCAATAATTTCCTTTATTTATTTTCCTGGCACAGAATTCAGTCTGAGATTGTCACACTGTATTCAGTTGCCATGAATCTTAATTTGGATAGTTCTTCAGCCTCTGTCTTCCATGACCTTCCATTTTTAAAGCCTATAGGCCAATTACTTTGTTCAACAACCTTTGATTTGGGTTTATCAGAAGTTTCTTCATGATTAGATTCAGGTTATGCATTTTGAAGAAGGAATGTACCACAGAAAGAATGTTGTAACCCTTCTAAGGCACATCAGGTGGCACCTGATTTTCTTCTGTAGCATTTGTAATGTTAACCCTTAACTGATACCATGATTCGGGGGTCATATATGGCCCCACAACACAAATATCCATGGTTAGGTAAGTGTGCAGCACAACCATGTCTGGAACTCACTCAGGGGACAATCCCAGTTAAGGGTTAACTTCGATCAACTGGTAATTCTGGCCTGAATCAAGTACTGGTGTGATGAGTGCAAAAAATTCTGATATTTTTAAAACTCCATCATTTATTCTACATTTATTAGTTGGCATCATGTCAAAAATGAGCTCTGACTTCTCCATCTATTAATTTTATTCTCTGGGTAATAATCTAATTGGTGTAATTTATTTTTGTTTGCTTTAAGATAGGGTTTTGCTCTATAATCCAGGCAAGCCTCAAACTCAAATCTTCTTGCCTCCTAAATGCTGAGATTAGCGGCATGGACCATCATACCTGACCTTATTGATATAATTTTGATGGTAAAATCATCCCAGATTTGGCCAGCAGATCTCCTTCAGGCTGTTTCTTGTGATGTTTTAACCTGAACATTTCTTTATGACAAAATAAAATAATCCAGTATCTTTTTTATATTTTCTCTGCCCAGCCCCGCAATTTGTCATTTGTTTAAGTTGTTCTGGTTTCTTTTAAATGGGAAATGTTTAATGGAGTATCATTACTTCTGCATTCTCAGTGGTAACAACTTAGAAATACCTAAGGTTGTGTGTATACCACCAATAAACATACACACATCCCAAAATGCAGGTATATCTGTATCTCTTCACATATACCATATACACACACATATTTAATACGTGTGTATGAATCTTACATATTTCAAGGGAATTCCCGTCTTCACTGTTAATATATTTGTTCCTCTTCCCAAACTGAGAAACCTAATTCTCATCATCCTCAATGTTTAATCATTTGCAAAATCTCTGAAGTTACAAAATTACTTTCAGAATTACTACGCCATTCCACTGTAAAAACCAATTCTAACTTGAATTTGGGTTGTTTTCAGTTCTTCTTTAGATTGAGGATGCATAATCAAAGTCCTATGTGTAAAAAAAGTGACTTAGGTCACTTCTCCATTTTCCCCTTTTAATAGGCTCATTGTTACTTTTTATTTTCCACTTTAGGGTTGTTTTTAATCCCGCCTCATCACTGTTGTTTTTATTATTACTTTAGAATGTAAAACTTTAACGATTCCTCAAAGTCAAAGCTATATGAAAAGGTCAGCTACCCGACTCACATTCTTCCCTCTCATACTCACTCACCCACTAGAGATGAATAACGTCATTGACTTAACTATCATTCCTGTATTTCTTTTCTGCAAAGTGCTCAAAAACACATACATTTACTTACTTCCCACCTCCCTTTTTTAACATAAAAAGTAGCTTATTGTTGTTGTTAGGTGCCCTCCAGTGGGTGTCCGACTCAGAGTGACCATACGTGCAACAGGCAAAATGCTATTGTCAGTGCTTCTCTGGTACTCATAGGGTTTTCAATGTCTGATTGTTTTGGGGGAGTGGGTTGCCAGGTCCTTCTCCCAAGTTTACAGCACCTGGTGTTCCCAGGCGGTCTCCCATCCAAGTACTAACCAGGCCTAACCCTGCTTAGCTTCCCAGGATAGGAAGCCCCAGTGGTACAGCTGCAGGCAAAAGTAGTTTACTACATACATATTTTTTTTTAATTTAAAAAATATATTTTGGAAATTACTACTATTAATTCATGTATCTCCTTAATTCTTTATTTTACTGATATTTTTTTTACAGCTGAGTATATCAGAGTAAAAATGGCCAATAATCTATCCAATCACTCTTCTATCCACAAGCATTTATCTACAATAATTTGCAAGTATAATAACACTATGTAGATATTGTCCACTATGTAGATATTTTCATGTTTTTAGAGGAATATCCTCAAAGTAAATTCCTAAATGAAAAACTGGCATGTCATAAACACATATAGTTTTGTTAGATACACCAAGAGTTGCACCGTTGGTATGAAGTATGAGAGCAGCAGTTTCTCTAAAAACTCACCAAGACTTTATTATCAGAAGGAGAAGTAGTACCACAGTGTAGCTTTAACTTCTACTGATTTTGAACATTTTTTTTTTTTCAACTATTTCAGTTCATTTTCCTATCAGATGTTTGGCCTTTTCCCCAATTCCCTTTTAAAAGTTCTTTATATACAAAGGCTTTATATTGTTCTTTCTGAGATATATGTTACAAAATCTTCTCCCACTTTGTCTTTCAACTTTGTTTATAGTGTTTGTCATGCAAATTTTCTGTGTAGTAGAATTTCAATCTTTTATTATACCTAAATTGACTCAGAGTTAGAAAGGCTTCCTATAGACCTAGATTATAGCAGAATTTACCCATATTTTCTTCTAGTACTTTTATAATTTTATTTCTTTACATTTTTCTGATTTACTTATTTATTCTTGCACATGGTATAAGATATCAACCCAATATATCATATTCTAAATAACTATCCAATTACCTTAGCACCATTGTTGTTGTTAGGTGCCACTGAGTCAGGTCCAACTCATAGCAATCCTCATAGGGTTTTCAATGGCTGTTTAGGGATTGCTTCAGGAGTGGATTGCCACATCCTTCTCCTGTTTTGCAGTGCTGGGGATCAAACCTGGGTCCTCAGATACTGTGGAGCAGCACTCCACCAGACGAGCTAAACCTCAACCCTTAGCAACATTAGAGCAGTGAAACTACTCTGTACGATACCATAATGGTGGATATGTGTAAAGAATTTGTCTAAACTCACAGAAATATACAACACCAACAGTGATCCCTAAACCATGGACTTTGTGTGAAAATGATGTGTCAATGTAGTCTCATCAATTGTAACAAATGTACAGCTATGATAGGGAATGTGGATTAATAGAGAAGACTATGCATGTGTGGGTGCAGATGGGTGCAGAAAGTATTAAAATCTCTGCATGGTCTGTTCAACTTGGCCAAGAAGGCTTTAAAAAGTAGAGTCTATTAAGATGTCAATTTTTGCCCCAGTGATTTTTGAATTGTCATGTTCATTATACACAAAATTTCCTTATGAATGGAATTTTAGTTTTGAACATGGTGGGGGTAGAAATGGCTGCATTTTCTATTCTACTTCTCTGGTCTGTCTATTCATGTACCTGTGCCATATATAGTGTTAATTACAGAGGACTTAGAATATGTTACAAAATCAAATAGGGCAAGGCTCCCTTATGTTTTTCTTATTATTATTTCCAGTAAAAAGGTCTTTTTTTTTTTTTTTGGCCCAATTTTTGTTACTAATTTCTAGTTTTACTGCCCTATAACCCCAGAAAGGTGTACTTTTCTACTTTATGAAACTTAATGATGCTTCTGTGACATGTCTTGTCTGGGAAGATTAAGTTAGAAAATAGCTTTTGCTATACATCTTACAACTGGGGCTGGGATTTAGGTCAGTGGGTAGAGCGCTGCGGTCTCTGAGGCCCAGAGTTCAAATCCCAGCACCGCAAAAATGGGAGAAGGACCTGGCAATCCACTCCCAAGGCAATCCCGAAGCACTCAGCCATTGAAAACCCTAAGAGGGTCGCTGTGAGTTGGATACCGACTCAACGGCACCTAACAACAACAACAACATACATCTTACAAAGCTCTTCCACATCTATGAATCTTCACGACACTGCCTTGTAGTGTAAGCATCGTATGACTGACATATCCTGAAATGGGTGACTGAGGGAGGGCAAGAACAACCCATATAACACTAGTTTCCAAAATAAATGATAGTCTGAATCTTCTCCTGTAGGTTGCTAACTACCAAACGAAAAAATTTCATCTGACTTGTAATCCTCAGAAGTTGTATTTCTATGACCACTCTTACAGATGTAAATATCAAGGAAGAAAATTGCTAGGTGATTTTTTGGTTTTCTGTTTGTTTGTTTGTTTGTTTTTGTTAGCTTGTCCTACCTTTAACAGACTTACTGTAACTTTAAGGATTTTATTCTCTTTATATATCTGTTGGGCTCTTATTCTATCTATTTTTCTGAACTCTGGACTCCCTCGCAAAGCACTGCAAGTAAAAATACTTTATTACTGCTTAATATTTCTGTGAGCTTTCTTTTAAAGAACCGAGGGGTTCCAAAGGTCCAGCTACAATACAGGTTAGAATCCATGATCAATGGAAGTTTCCCCGGGTATTTCCATTGCTTTATCAGTTGTCTCACTTAAGTTGAAAGTCGCGCCTCCAAATCTATTAACTCGAAGGACACAGGTGCAATTTGTACCAACAGAGGGGCTGCGGAACCTGTCCTGGATTTTAGGAAACCCTTCGGAACAAGGGCTACTGTTACGGGAGGCGTCTTAATAGGGATCTCGGCAAGGCCACTCTTCGGAGCCACTGAAGAGCTTGCGCAAAATGCTTCTCGCACTCCGCTCTAGGGGGTCACCCTTCTCCCTAGAAACGCAGCGGTGTTTTCTCCATAACTCTTAACCCAAGAACCAGCCGACATGCCCTTTCCCCTCTCTGGCTTGGCTGTAGGGCCAACCAGTCATCCGCTGCTGCCTGCCGCCTCTACCCCACACCCTGGGGGGTTCGGAGCCGCTGGAATGTTACAGCCGTGTTCTTTCTAGCTACCTGCGTCAGGGCCCACGCGAGGGCCTCACCTGTGGGTAGAGGTGCTGCATGAACTGCTCCCGCGAAACGCCCTCCAGCCGCGGTACGGGAAAGCGTTGCCCGGCCATGGATGCTCACGCCAGCCTTCTTCAAAAGCCTCCTAACTTTGGCCGCTACGCGTTCAACAGCGTGTGGTCCGCTCGGAAACACGACCCTGGGAGGATAGGTCCGCGAGGCCGGTGGGTGCCACAGGGCGGCTCGTTTGGAGCGCGGGGCGGGAGAGTCACAGAGCCTCTGCAGGGGCTGCGCGCTACCGAGCGGGAATGGGCGGACTCACCAGAGGTGGCAGCAGCAGGCCAGCTCTGCTCTCCAGTGCCTTTCTCCGACACCGCTCAGGTGGTTTCCCTCCGGTTCCCTTTCGATACTGCACAGGCAAGTAGAGCGGTGAAAGGTCACAAATATGGCGCTGGCTGCCGGCGTACTACCCTGTCTGCTCCTTTCTCGTTCGCTTCACCGCGGGGCCGCCCGTCTGTGGACTCCCGGTAGGACTGAAGTGAGACTGCCATTGGCCGGATTTTGCTGCTTGTGCCGCTGCCGCCTCAGCTCGGGAGCGGCCCCGTTTCCTCTCTGCACTTGGGCCTTCGGAGTCCGGGCGCTACCTGCCCAGACCCCCCGGCGGCCTCTGCTAAGCCCCCCGGAACTCCCTGCAGCCCTTGCTTCTTTCCTTACTTGCCCTCGGCGCAGCTATAGCACGGAGGAGCAGCCCCAACAGCGCCAGAAAGCCAAGATGATCATTTTAGGATTCTCTAACCCCATCAACTGGGTCCGGACTCGAATTTATGCCTTCCTTATCTGGGCCTATTTCGACAAAGAGTTCAGCATCGCAGAATTCTCTGAGGGGGCGAAGCAGGTTTGTTTGCTTCCTTAGTTGACCTGTCCGCCTCGCATGCATTGTTAGTACACGCATTGTTTATTGGTGACTCTTCTGCACGAGGACCTAAGTGACCAAATGTTGGTAGTGACCCAGACACCGAGTCTTCCAGCCACTTCTTAAAGTAAGCTTCTGGCTGTGTTTGCACTGTCTCCAAAAAAGAAGGGTTCACAGTGAAGTTCCTTAAATGTGTTTTCACTCCCTGCAGGTTTTGAATCAGGCAGAATAGATTCAAAGACCGTTTCTGCCACTTTAAAGTTATTCTGGCTTTTTCTGGGCGTGATTTTCCAAATCTGAAACATTGGGAAGACAATGTCTGACACTTAATATGTGCTCCATAAGTTTTGTTGAATACGTTGAGTGGATAGGATGATGATGAGCAAGGAGGTAACATTTTCAAAGTACTATAATGCCATCTTGGGTACAAAGGCGGAACTTCTTGCCAACTATTTTGCAGAACTTCACCCACCACCACGGCACCCACACATTCCTTAAGGGATAACCTATAGATGATCAATACTATCTTTTCAAAGAGTTTTCTGAGACGAGCTGTTCCCTGGTAAGTGCACAGCAACCAGCACAGAGGGAATACTTAGCCTTTGGTGATTCATGGCCCTGACTTGTTCCATCATGGTTCTCTTTCTGAGTAACTAATAATATCTTGCCTTACCCTTGCCACATAATGGTCACTTTGAGTCTGAGATTATTTGCAGATTTTGTGTCTACATGAGACTTTCTAGAATGAAAGACCACTTGAACCTTTCTTTTAATTCTCTTAAAGAGTATGTCATTGCCAAACATTGCAGAACTATTGATAAGCGATAGAAGTCATAGTTTGTTTCCCATTTCATACCTCTGTAAACCTTAGAATACCATCAGTGTAATCATTTTACAATATTGATGGTATACTGATATTGCTGTTTTTACTCTTGTTTTCAGACAATTTCTGTGATCACAGCCATTTATATTTATTTACATTACCTATGAGTTAGAAATTGTTTTTAAGTTTATGTAATCAGTGTCAGTGTTAACTCCTCCTTCCTGCTTTCCTGAGTCAATTCTTGACTACTACCTGTGCTTATAAGAAAATAAAAAGCAAAGAGCAAGCTCAGTTAATATGTCTATCTCAGCATCATGATGAAGGGGGAAAACTCTGCTCGTGTTCTAAATGTCAGTAGTAGTACATACAGAGGTAAATTGGTGTGGTTGTACTATTCTCCACAATGCCTGAAGATGACATGTGAGCGTGTCCACCGCATAACACATATATGACTGTCCCAGTTCATTTATGCAACTTTGCCACTGTGGTATCAGATCTCAGAAGCTAAGCAGGGTCAGACCTGGCCAGTCCTTGGATGGGAGACAGCCTACTAATGCCAGGTGCTATAGGCTTGAGAGAAGGACCTGGCAACCCACTCCTGAAATAATCAGCCATTGAAAACCTTATAAATAGCAGAGAAGCACTGACAGTAGTGCCAAGCGTGGCACAGTGTTGGGTAGTGTTTTGTTCTGTTGTACATAGGGTCACTATGTGTCGGATCCGACTTGATAGCACCTAACAACAACAAGGAATGGAAATCATCACCCATTACGAGTAGGAGTCAGGCCTTACACAAGAGGAGGATTGGATATTTTTTGGTCACTCACTCTGATCCTAGCTGCTATTTTAACCTTTCTTTTGATTAAACTACATTTCCACTCCTTCCTCATCCAGTCTGTATACACTTTTGCTTTGTCTAAGTCAATTTTTTTGTTCAGTTAACTATTCTGACTGCCAAAAAGAATGTCCGTCTGAGTACTGTGGTGCATGCCCATAATCACAGTGACTCAGAAGCTGAGACAGGAGGATCTCAAGTTCAAGGAGAGAAATAACCTGCTCAATTTAGTGAGACCCTGTCCAAAATAAAAAACAAAAATGGGACTGGGAGTGCAGTTCAGTTGTATACCACTTGCCTAGCATGTATAAGGTCCTGGGTTCAAACCTCCCGGTACCAGGGTGAAAAGAATGTGTGGGCTCAGCTATAGCTAATGTTTAGTGATTCCCTTAAATACATGGTTCGTGAACATACCATTCAGATCAAGCATATCGATTCTTCAACACATAAGACAGCATGTATGGTTGTATAGAAGGACATGACTGAAACAACTTCCCTAGTTCATTGTCCTTATGCAGCCACCTGTTGTATGGGTATAATTCCAGGGCTGGAGAACAATCTGGTGCTAAATCAGCTAGTTTATGCTTAGTGGGCTTCACTTTCCCTTTTGCCATAGGCTTATCTCCCAGAAGTAAGATGTTATTTTGGGCTTTGTTTTTTGTTTTTTAGTTTTCTTTTTTGTGATGCTGGGGATTGCACCCAGGGCCTTGCACTTGCCTAGCACAAAGCTATATCCCCAGCCCTATCTCGGGGTTTGAATATCAAGTAGATCATGTACATTAAGATTTTTATTTTTTAATTATACAACATGACAATGAAAATACTTTTCTAGTCTAATCTTCCTTTACAATTTACACAAAGGTAAATGATTGAGTTAAGGAAGCATAGCTAGTTAGTACACTGTCCTATGGCCTACAGTCTTGGTCCTGCAGGAGTCACTGGAGATTCTGATGGTTACATATAATTAGGCACATACCTATCATGTGATATAGGGAAATTGGTGGCCTAATGTTCCAGAGGCCCTGCTTGCCATTGATAAGTGTATATAACATGCTATCGTCCCTATTACTGCCATCATACCATATACTGTTTTCTTATATCTTTCTTGTGTATTTTATCCTTTCCAATGAAAAAGAAGGCTATTTTCTAGAAGTCTTTGGAGGTTATGTCATCAAGACTTTACCAGGGCAGCCTCATAATGGTTCATTATTTCTTTTTAGGATAATTTGCTCAGGTATGATCTTCTTAGCTGTAAAAACTAGAGTGTAGTGGTTGGGTTTCAACATGGAACTTATAATCATTGTTTCTTTTCCCCAAATTATTACCCTTCTACCTACCATATGAAAGTTTACCAAAACATACAGTGTCTTTGAACCCTAAGTGACTCTAAAATGTTACAAAGAATCTTTGAACCCATTTGGATGTGTGCATTTTCTCAAAACTAAACTCAATTATATTAATTTGCTAGGGCTGTTGTAGCAGAATACCACAGACTGGGTGGCTTAAGCAACAGAATTTCAATATCAAGGTATCAGAAGACTTGATTTTTTTCCCAAGGTCCTTGTCTTACAGATGACTGTGTTCTTGCTGTTCCCTTGTATGGTCTTTCCTCTACATTTCCCCCTCTCCTAAGGACACCAGTCACATTGGATCAGGATCTACTATAATGGCCTCATTTTAACTTAATCATTTCTTTAAAGGCCCTTTCTCCAAATTTAGTCACATTCCAAAGTACTGGAGGTAAAAGCTTCAACATATAAGTGATGGGGCGCACCATTCAGTCCATAATAGTTATGTAGTATTCTTTCTGCAGTGCCTGTATATCTCCTTTCTCCTACCAGTTCTTCAGATTTTAGCTTAGATATTCTCTCTGGTCCTCCCAGAATACGTTAAATGGCTGTGTGTTCTCCCAAATCAGCATCCTCTTCTTATCCCTGTAATAATTCTCGAATTTGTCAGTTAACTTGTCTCCCTTCCCAACTAGGCTGAAAGTACCTGTAAGATAGGTAGGGCCTTAATTTATAGTTTAATTTCTCATTGCTAGAAATGTGGAGAATTGCAGTTGCTCCTTTTCCCCTTAAAAATGTTTTCAAAGTTAGAATTCACTGTTTTACACTGTAAACTTGTTCTCTTTTCTCCCACTTTCCCAAACCTACCTTACCTCCCATAATGAGGTTCAGACTGCAATCCAGATCTTCAGATTCCCGGTGCAGTCTAGAGTGTCTTACTTTCCAACTGCTTTCTATGCATGATTAAGAGGTGGGTCTTATAAAGTAAACAATATCATAGTTTTAAAGGAAAATGGGAGTATTTTTGTTTAGACATCTAGTATATACAGCACACACTATCATTTCCAAAGTCCTGAGACTAAATATGTAATTAGCAATTGGCTTACAGCCATCTAAAAAAAGTCAATCGACTCCAAAGGAGTTATGCCTAAAGTTGTTATATTAGTATTTGACATTATTTGTCACCTTTACCGTAAAATATTCTTTGTTACACTTGAGCATTTAAGTATGAACATTGTGTGCTATTTTCCATGGTATTTTGAAATAATAATTGTCACCCTCCTGTACTATTTTTTCAAGGCTTTTGCTCATGTATCCAAATTGCTGTCACAGTGTAAATTTGATCTATTGGAAGAACTTGTGGCCAAAGAGGTAAAGTTGCTTTTAATTTTTCTTTCAAAATAAATGTATGACTTTCTTCCAATAGAATGATACACATTCTTATTTATGCTTAAAAACTATATGCCAGCAGCCAAAGTAGAGTCTGTCCTTGTGAGTACTTTGGGTCACCTAAAAGCTGGAATGATTCCTGCTGCTTAAGGAATAGATAAATAAAGATGTCACACAGTTGTTCTTATATGTAATGTTTTGTTAGGAATTACCTTGTTGAATAATTAGATGTCTTTCAGTGTTGCTTTTGAGGATGAGTAGATATGGTAGTAAGTTTAAAAATAGGTCTAGAAAAATTCATTTCATGATAAAGATCACTTTTTGAAATACTTTCAGAAGTTGAGTTGGTGTACTAATGGTTTGCTTTTTCCAAATTTAGGTTCTACCTGTACTAAAAGAAAAGGTTACTTCCCTACCTGATAACCATAAAAATGCTCTTGCTGCTGATATAAATGAAATTGTCTATACATCAACAGGAGACATCTCCATTTATTATGATGAGAAAGGTAATGCCTAGAGCATAGACAACTTTAAATTATCCATAATTTATCCAGATAAGCATAAATAACAAGTAAGCACAAAATAGTGAAGTTTTGTTTGTACAAGGAGATATTTATAAAACTTCAAAGAAAATGGTATATTCATTGTTTAAAGACATAGCTTTGGGCACTGTGGTGCATACATGTAATCTCAGACTTGGGAGGCTAAGGCAGGAGGATCCCAAATTTGAGGACAGCCTATGCAACTTAGCAAGATTCTCTCTCAAAATAAAAAATGAAAAAGAGGCTGAGGATGCAGGTCCCAGTAGAGTACATTCCTACCCTGTGTAAGACCCTGGGTTCCAGTACTGGGGGAAAAAAAACTATAGCTCTGAAAGAGTTGCAATATAGTAATATGATAATAGTCTCTAATGCCTTTCTATCTAGATCTTTTTCCTACAACTTGATACAGAGAAAATCATCATTTATGTTGATGAAAATGATCTGTTTAGGACAAGCTCCTCCCATTGAAAATATTTATGTTTCAGATTTCCTTTTTTTTTTTTTTTTTTGGCAGTAATGGGGATTTGAACCCAGGGCCTTAGGCATGTTTTGTAAGTTCTGTATCACTGAGACACACCTCCAGCCCTCTGTTTCACTTCCTAACTCAAAGGAAACTATCGGGCATTTTAGTTGTCCAGCTGCATGTTATATGGAAAGTGTAAAATGTAAAAGAAAATCAAAGTAGATGGTATTAGCTAAAGACTAATATGAAAAGATGATTACAGAACTGGGAGATAGATTTGGGGATAATGAAAAAAGTTAAAAAAAAAACTTAGTGGTTATCTGGTTCTTTTCCTTGTTCAATGCATACATTTTCCCTATGGCATCCTTGAATATTCATTGATTGACTAATTCCTTCTATACATATTTGTATATATCTTATGTGCCAGGCACACAGGAAGTCTAGCCTCTGCTCACGTACTTCTTAAGTCAGTAATGACAGCAGATTCTTAATGGTAGAAAATTTTTCACATACAGGTTAATTTTAAATATTTGTAAAGGTATTTTTGGTGATAAATGTTTTCTTCTCTAATTCAGATTCCATCTGAGCACTATTGTTACTGATGTGAGAATTACCAGACACAGCAGAGTAGATTAGAGTAGAAGAGAAGAAACCTTTCTTCTTTTGGGCAGTTCAGGTTAATCACTTACCAGCAAAAAAATGTAGGTTTTTCACATCATTTTTGCCATGACAACAAGATATCTCCCATAAGATTATTATAATTTTAGAAAATACTATAAGTCGAGAGTAATCTTTGTAGTACACTTAGGTAAAGTACATGCTCAATAAATAGTAGCTTTATTACTGAGAGGCAGGAAAGTGGGCATAAACCTTAAAAGAATTTTCTGAAAATAAAAAGATATTAATACAGGTATCTTAAGTTCTACCAGAGTATGCACAAAGTTTAATCAGTATACTTATAACTACTGCCAGTTGCTGATTTCCTTTTGAATATATGGATGATAGATTATTGTGATTTGTATTTGTGTTGTGTGTGTGTGTTTTTTCTCTAAGGAAGGAAGTTTGTTAACATCCTGATGTGCTTTTGGTATCTAACCAGTGCCAACATCCCCAGTGAAATTTTAAGTGGAGCCAGTGTATTCCAGGTTAAGTTGGGGGATCAGAACGTGGAAACTAAACAGCTTCTTAGTGCAAGCTATGAGTAAGTGTAATCACATATCACTGTTTCTTTTCTCTAGAAAATGGAAGGCAGCATAGGGATATGAAAACTAAAGGGAACTTTAGGAAGAAAGGATTGAAAGTTGATAAGTTATTTATGAAAACAAAAGTAATAAAGATACAGTAGATATGAAACAAGAGTGCTAGAAATTAGAAAGAGGTAATATTGCTGAATATAATATTGCTGAGGCAATATTACTACATAACAAACCACCCCCAAAAGGCAGTAACTTCAAATAGCCATTTATTTTGCCTATAATTTCACTGCTCAGGGACTGTGGAGAGCTCAGCTATGGGGCTTTCTCTGTTTCACCTGGCATTACCTCAGGTGGCAGGCAGGAGGGTTCATTTCCACGACATCATCATGGGGCACCTCAGTTCTCCTTGGCTTCTCCACAGCATTTCCTTCGGGATTTCTCCTTATGGGTTGGGTTTGTGGTAGTTTTAGATCAGTCACATTTTATACATGGTGATTGAATACCAAGAGGCAGAAAACAGAAACTGCTAGACCAGTAAAGGGACATAACCAGAATTATAACATCATTTCTGCCATAGTCTACTGGTCAAAGCAGCAAAGGGACCTACACCCTTTAAAAGGCGTGAAGAGACCCACCACTTTATGGAGCAACAAACAGCAAGGTCCTGTTGAAGAAAAGCACCTGCAATAGGACATCTGGTTCCCTCCACCTTTGGAAAGTCAAATTTGCAATAATTGGCATGAGGAGTAGTATTGATCATCTCCCATGTGCCAAGTACTCTAGTAAAGGTTCACATGCAGAATTGAAGGGATACTCCCCTTAAGGAGCTACGTCTAGTAGTAAGTTAGTAAGTTGTTTGAAAGAGATATTGTATTTTTGTGCTAACAAAATTTGGAACAGTAAACAACAAATAGAACAAGTTTGTAGAGACATAATATTTATTTAAAACACAATTCTATTATTTTGCCAAAGTTACACAAATTTGCTTTAAAATAACAAGGACGTCCCAAAAATGTCCTAAGAAAGAAAATGCATTCCATTTCACTAAAGAGTATGAGAATTATTTCCTCATTTTGCACTTTCCTTGAAAGAAGTATGATTTATTTTTTTATTGCTTTTGTTATAATTAACCAAATTGTCTATATATTTAAATACTTATTTAGTTGAATTCTACTGAATTGTCTCTTTTTAAAGGCATTTTTGTAATTAAAGATCACTATCAATAGTTGGGAGAAGGACCAGGCAACCCACTCCCAAAAATCAATCCGCCATTGAAAACCCTATGAATAGCAGAGAATCACTGACAATAGTGTTTCGCCTGTTGTTGCTATGAATCAGATACTGACTCGACAGCACCTAACAACAACAGCAGTCCACTCCTGAAACAATCAGCCTTTGAAAACCCTATAAATTAAAGTTAATGAAAAGAAAAAAGAACCCCTATAAATAGCAGAGAAGCACTGACAATAGTGCTGAGCATGACACAGTATCAGATAGTGTTTCATTCTGTTGTACATGGGGTTGCTGTGAGCCAGACCCAACTCCATGGCATCTAACATCATCATCGATAGTAAACTTTTTTCTTCTGATATTCCTTACTAAGACCATGTACATCACAAAAACACTGATATATTACAGATTGATTTAATACATATAAATCAGATTCCACTATATGTACTTAGTAACTGCTGTTTGAAAATGAGCTCTTCCTATATACCAGATTAGATGTATAAATTGCTGTTCATGTCACCAAACTCAAGTTTATTTCTGCTCAGACCAGGCATGTGTTTTAGATAGTATTTAGTGACAGACTAATATACAAATGTCTTTCAAAGGCTGGCAGACACTCAATGTAGCTGAGAATCTACTTTACTTTTTAAGTTATATTTTTTGTGATTGAATTGGTAGATTAAACTTTGTTTTGATTTTCTGTTAGCCATTAAATTAGTTTATTGTTAAAAACTGCCTCTAATATACACTTGCAAGTTACAGTTATTCAGAAAGTATTTGGCTTGATGTAAGATTCACATTATTTGTAATGTTTTTCCTAGATTTCAGAGGGAGTTTACACAAGGAGTGAAGCCTGACTGGACCATTGCACGGATTGAACACTCAAAATTATTAGAGTAATCTTTCTTGGAAAAATCTGATGATGGACTTCTAGCAATGAGTGTGAAAAACTAAGAAAATAGTTTTGATCATCTGATCTTTATCTAATCAAGTCTGTGTATTACTTTTATATTATTTTGAAATACTCCTTGCAGTATATTGGTATGACATAATAAAGCATTTTCACAGATTATTAGCATTCTTTAAAAGAGGTCAAAGTTTAAAAAAAGAGGGAGAGAAACCTATACCACCACATTGGTCTCATATTAATATCATTTCTGATATTATATATATGCACACACAAACTAATTTTATAGATGTATAAGGTACCCAGACTCCATATATGAT
This sequence comes from Pedetes capensis, assembly GCA_007922755.1. Classification (NCBI taxonomy): domain Eukaryota; kingdom Metazoa; phylum Chordata; class Mammalia; order Rodentia; family Pedetidae; genus Pedetes; species Pedetes capensis. Next base: position 63,322 of record VMDO01000864.1, read on the forward strand.
CTCTAAATGAACAATCCTTAAATATTTTATTATGACCAGCAGATTTACACCATTCATCCAAGAAAGTATAAGATTTATTTTTAAAAGTCATTACTACATGGTAATTTAGGTCACTAAATAAAAAGGAATGGACAGAATTGTAGCAGATTAGCCCCTGCAGAACTAAATGTTAGGGAACTTGAAGCACAGTAAAGCCTAAGTTGGGGGCAGAAGAGGAACAATGCCTCAGCCACCTGTGGAAAATATCAAGTGTTCTAACATACTTATATTTGGAGTCCTAGAAATTGAAATAAGGAGACAAAAACAATATGTTAAGAAAAACATGGATGAATTTTTTTAATGAAAAATTAAGGTTGGGAGACCTTTGCATGACATCTTTTAAGTGTCAAAAGGAAAAAACAGAAAATAGCCTGTTGACACAGAATTCTACCTTTAGCAAAAATTCCTTAAACAATGAAGGTGACAAAAGACTTTAAGAGAGAAAATTAAGAGAATTTGTTACTAATAGACATATTTAATAAGAACTGTTAAGGACCGGCAGACACAATGGAGTTCAGAAATTAACCCATGCATATATGGACAACCAATTTTTGACAAAGGTGCCAACATAATTCAATGAGAAAAAGATAGTCTTCCACAAATGGAACAATTATATATACATATACGTATACATATACCGACTCGACGGCACCTAACAACAACATGTTGTTGTTAGGTGCCATCAAGTTGAGTCCGACTCATAGCAACTCTCATAGGGTTTTCAATGCCTAATTGTTTCATGATTGCTTCAGGAGTGGATTGCCACCTCCTCCCATTATTTTGCATTGCTGGGGATTGAACCTGGGTCCTCAGCACAGAGCAGCACTCTGCCAACTGAGCTAAACCCCAGCCTCTGCTTACTGCATAATTTTCTTTCTGTGAAATTTTAGAAAAGGGAAAACAAGTCTATAATGGCAAATCAGTGTTTCCCTGGGACTGTGAGGCAAAGTTTGGGGGGATGAGTGTGAGGTGGGGAGGTTTGACTGCTATGGAATACAAAGGAGGATTTGAGAGTGATAAAAAATTCTGTATCCCTATAGCCACACCACCCTGGCATCCAGTCTCCGCAGACCTCGGAACCTAAGTAGGGTGGGGCCTGGTTAGTATGTGGATGGATGACTGCTTGGAAATACCAGGAGCTGTAGTCTTGGGAGAAAGACTGGCAGCATACTCCCCAAACAGCCATTGAAACTGCTATGAATAGCAGAGAAGCACTGACAATAGTGCTGGGCATGGCACAGTATCAGGTAGTGTTTCTTTTTGTTGTACATAGGATCTCAATGAGTCGGACCTGACTGGACAGCACCTAACAACAAAAAAACCTCTATATACCTTGATCATAGGTGTTAACATGTCTTTGTATAGTTGTAAGTCAGCAAGCTGTGGACTTAAATGGGAGCATTTTGTTAATTATTTTGTGGTTTATTCAAATTTTAATTAAAGTTTATCAAGAAAATGTTTTGCAAGAAAAGTGAGTTGTGAAAAAATAAGCCGAAATGATTCTATTTTTATAAAGCATTAAAAAAACCCTAATCTATGTACCATCTAATCTTGATGTAATTTCACCTAGTCTTAGATGAAACACATCTTAGATGAAATGGATAAGATAATAAATAAGGCACATTATTAACAATAAAAATGCAGTCAATTAAATTAGCACTTGGTATCAATTTTAAGAAGCCTCTCCAAAGAGTTTTAAATGGATGGGGTTTGTGTGATTTGGAATCAATATAGATGTCTACTTGTCAATTATATTCTCAATAAAGCTAGGGTAGGGGAGAGAAAGGACATGTGTAAATGCCAAGATTATGGTCTTTGTATGTGGTTACTCAATAAAAGGAGCCAGTCTTTAGGATCAATTCCAGGTCTGTGCAGAAAATAAGCAAGATTTAGCCTGAAAGAAATTCTTGGATGAGAAAGGAAAGACACTATAAAAGATAACTAGAATAATGTTGAAAGGACATGGGTCAACTTAAAAGGACTTCTACTGAGTAAGATGGACCAGTGGGAGCATCATTAAAAGTAATGACTTGCCAGCCCAATGGCACACACTTACAATCCCAGCAAATAGGAAGGCAGAGGCAGACAAAGTATCATGGAATCAAGGCCAGAGGCAGCCCATATAACTTAGAAAAACCCTATCTCAAAAATTTTTTTTAAAAATTAAAGTAAAAAACTGGATTGAGGGTGCAGCTCAGTGGTGGAGCACTTACCAAGCATATATGAGGCCCTGGGTTCAACCACAAGTACTGCCAAAAAAAAAAAAAAAAAAAAGTAATGACTTTGTGGACTGTAACACATCACGTTTGGCCAAGCCATTAGTTTCTAATGAAACTCCAAACACAAAAAAAATTTTTGATATTTTCAAAGTTGTTGGGACCCTAACTAATTTCATTATTCTGAAAGTTGATAATTTTCAGTGGGTGGTGGTGGCACATACCTGTAATCTCAGCATTTAGGAGGCTGAGGCAGGATGATTATGGGTTTAAGGTCAGAGGCAGCCTGTGCAATTTAGCAAGACCTTGTCTCAAAATGAAAAATAACTTTTAAAAAGAAGGGACTGGGGGTACAGCTCAATGGTAGAGCACTTGCCTAGCATGCGTGAGACTCTGGGTTCAGCCTCTTAGTACTTAACAAAACTTAAGCATTTTCATGCTTTGCATGTATAAAATTGTTCCACTCACTGGGATTATAGGTGTACACCATGGTGCCTAGCTCAAACTCCAAATTCAATAGCTTAAACCAACATCATTTATTTTACAATGAATCTGTTCATTGGCGCCGGATTTGATTTGGCAATTTTTTTTTCTTTTGTTACATTGACGTGGGTTATTTGTGAGTCGATGTGATCCTTTTGAGGCTTTTGTTAAACTTTGTTAACAACTAGAGTAGCTTTTATTCTATGGAAAGTTTAGTCTCATTATTAGGAAGTAGCATTTATGGGGTCTACTGGATGGCCAGAGTGATCAAGCAGGGCAAGACGTTATATTGGCTAGCTGAAACTCAGATAAGCTCCCAGAATTATAAGGACTTCTGGGAACTTTTCAACTCATAGCAGTTGATCACTCTTTGCTTGACTCATAGAGTCTCCTTATACATTTCAATACTAAATATGTCAACATATGTTCCAAAAAATAAATACATTATCTTATATAACCATAAGAAAATTAGGAGTAGTTTCAAATATCATCTAATTTTTAAGCCATATTTAAAATTCCACCAATAGTTGTTATTTTTTATTTTTATTTATTTATTTTGCAGTACTGGGGAGACTTGCACTTACTTTGCAAGTCCTCTACCATTGAGCTGTATCTTCTATCCCCTTTTTTATATTTTATCTTGAGACAGGGTCTCTCTAAGTTATGCAGGCTGCCTCTGCCCTCAGACTTATGATCTTCCTGCTTCTGCCTCCCAAGTCTCTGGTATGATAGGCTAGTGCCACCAAATGTCTTTAAATTTACTTTTGAAATGGAAACCCATTCAAGATGTACATGTCACATTTGGTTGTTGTTGCTCTTTAGTCTTTTTTAAAAATTAGAATATCCCCCATCCTATTTATGACATTGAAGTTTTAAGGATTCTAGGGTGGTAGACATACAGCACTTAATTTCATCGGCCAGTCATTACTCATATGGCCTGAATGTGTTTTATTATTTTCTTATAGAATAATTTCTATAAGCTGGAAATTAAGGTTAAAGCTAACTTGATTAGATTCTGGTTTAAAAATTTGGGAAGAATATCTTATAAATTGTTTGTGTACCTCTTTTTTTTTTTTTTTTTTGTTGTTGTTGTTGTTTTTGTTTTGGTACTTGGGGGTTGAATTGAACCCAGGGCCTCACACATACTCTGTAAGTGTTCTACCACTGGGATGCACCCTCAGACCATTTTTTTTTTTTTTTATCTAGAGACAGTTGTTAGGTGCCATCAAGTCGGTATCCAACTCATAGCGACCCTCATAGGGTTTTCAATGGCTGTTTCAGGATTGCCTTGGGAGTGGATTGCCAGTCCCTTCTCCCATTTTTGCGGTGCTGGGAATTGAACTTGGGACCTCAGAGACTGCAGGGCAGCGCTCTACCAACTGAGCTAAATCCCAGCCTATCTAGAGACAGGGTCTCAGTAAATTATACAGGCTTCCTCTGGCTTCAAACCCGTGTTCCTCCTGTCTCCACCTTTCAAGTCACTGGGATTATAGGTGAGAGCCGCTACACCAGGTTTTGTGTCCCTCACATTATATGATATTTTTGTTGTTGTTAGGTGCTGTCGAGTCATATCCGACTCATAGCGAGCTTCACAGGGTTTTTAATGGCTGACTTTTTTGGGATTGTCTTGGGAGTGGATTGCCACATCCTTCTCCCACTTTTGCAGTCTGGAAACCAAACTCGAGACCTCAGAGACTGCACAGCGGCACTCCACCAACTGAGCTAAATCCCAGCCCTATATGACATTAGATGGTACATAATTTCTCATTGTCCCATTGTTTAAGGAGGTGATAATTAGAACCCTTAGTTGTGAAAATCATTTTTCCCTTTACAATTAGCAAGTAATCTGTGATACCTTGTAAATAGTCTGCTCACAAGAAACCCCTCACAAGTTGTGGCTGGCTGAATAATGCCTATGTCCCACCGCAAAATGTCCATATCCTAATACCTAGAGCCCATGAGTACAATGCCTTACAGAATGGGTCTTTGTGTTATTGTTGTTGTAGTTAGGTGCCATCGAGTTGTCTCAGACTCATAGGGAACCTCATAGGGTTTTCAATGGCTGTTTCGGGATTGCCTTGGGAGTGGATTGTCACATCCGTCTGCCATTTTTGTGGTGCTGGGAATTGAACCTGGGACCTCAGACACTGCAGAGCGGTCCTCTACCCACTGAGCTAAATCCCATCCCCTGGGTCTTTGTAGGCATGACTAAATTAAAGATTGTGTGAGGGGATGGTTCCCTGGATTATTCCCTGGGCCCAGTGTCATCACAAGTTTCCTTATAAGAGGGAGGTAGAAGGGTCAGTCAGGGGAGTGATGATGAAAGTGGAGAGTGAAATGGCGAGGGGCCTGAGATTCAAGGAATGTGGACATCGTCTTGAAGCTGGAAGTAGCTTTTCCCAAAGAGCCTCCTGAAGGAAGCAGCCATGCTGACCTGTTTTGAACTTCTGGTCTCCAGAGTTGCCAAATACTATGTCTGTTGTGATAAGCCACTAAATCTGTGGTAGGTAGTTAGACCAGCTTCAAGAACTCATACAGAAGATAATCCTTGTACGAATCAGTGGTACATTACAGTTTGAAAAGTGGCGACTCTTTAATTCTATAACACCTTCTCTTGGAAGTCTTCTATAAAACAGAGTCGTATTTTTCTTAACTATCATGACAGACTCATGAATGTTTTCCTCTGATATAATATCTATTATAGTTATTTTTTTATTGATGCTTACATACTCCAATTGGAGCCCCTGTGACCTGTCTGCATGACAGATTAAAGACCGTGACCTGATGCTGGTCTTTGAGTGCTTCTATGTTTTCCGGCATGAAAACACATCCCAGGATCTTCTTGTCCATTCCTTGTCACACACCTGGAATCAGCTCTTCTCTAATGAGTTTCGCTTTCTTTCAAAACCAAAATTTACACATATTGATGGATCTTCATATTTTAAGCCTGTAAGAGAATGCTTAAACTGGGAGAGTAAAATGTAAACTGTTTGCCTTTATTTCTGTCCACCTTATTTAAAATAGTCCCTCTACCATCACTCTCCTAAACCTGATTTTTTTTTAGCAACTTATCCCCACCTGAGATTGTAGAATGTGACACCTTGTTAATTCATTACATTGTCTATCTTTTCAATTAAGGCAGGAATTTATCTATCTTGTCACTGCTATATTCCAGGACCAGAACAGTACATAGTAAAATTCAGTAAATATTAGTTGAATGAACAAATAAGCAATCAAACCTTACTTCTGTTGAATTTCCTAGTTCACATGATAGGAATATTTTCCCTCCTTCTTTTTTTTGATACCTAGCAAGCTGGATGTGTTGTTGTTGTTGTTGTTCTTGTTCTTATGTTTAATCTCCCTCTCAAAGAGCACATAGCATTACTGGATATGTGACCTTGCTTTTATGGTCAGAAAATAAATGCCACTTATTCCAAATACCACATGGTGGAGCTAAGTGTGCATGAAATCTAGATGTTCAGTATTGGCGGTAAGTTTCAGAGGGTGTGAAGTCAATGAGGAATGGGAGAATTATTTTGCCTCCTGGCAGATTTTTGTAGCTAAGATTATATAATTAGAAATTGCTTTACAAAAAGGTTTTATGAATATAACAAAATTAGTTGATGATTAAAAAGATTGACATGTATGGAGCTAAATGGAGAAGACTTTTACCCATATTTCTTTGGTTGCTGGAACCATAGTTTATACCATTCACTGCTTCTGTGATTCCTCCCATACTCAGAAAGTCAGGATAAATATAGATTACTCTACATTAAGGACCAACCTTTAAATATCAGTAGATTGAAGCAACAAGTAAAAATGTTTATTTCTACATGTCCGGAAAGAGACACCTGGGGGCCCTGCCACAGCAGTAGCTCATCCTCCTCTTAGGGCACAGGCTGATGGGCAGCCACTATGTGGTACTATGGCAAATGAAGAGTACAACTCTGAAGGTTCTCACCTGAGCAAGTAATGCTGAAGTTGGAAGTGATACAGTTCACTGGTCAGAGCATGGCCCTACTCAACCCCAGAGATCCAGGAAACACGATTCTATCAAGTTCCTGGAGGGTGGAAAGTGAGCAGTATTTGGTGAGTGATGATAGTAATTACCACACACAGAGAGTAACTATTCTTCATAATGTAACCTTAGCAATGGGTACCTCACAGCCAATCAGCACACACTACTACGTCAGAGGTAACAGGAGGCTCAGGAAAAACAGGAACTTTCTAGATCTTTTGGTTATGTATTTCTATTAGAGGATTAATGAATACTCTGCAGCAGGACCCTGAAGATAAGTCACTCTTTATGTATACAATGATTGCAGATGCCGCAAACCAGCTATAAATGCAAAAGGCTACAAGAGCACTTGAATTCCAGTCTCTTCATTGAATCAGATCTGTCACGGTTCAGCAAAACATCCTATAGATTAAAGGGGCACCATATAACATCAAAATGGGTCATGTATAATGGTTTATAATGTCAATAATAAATTATCCATTGTTCAAAGTAATGATTTTAAGAAACAAGATAAATTAAGACCTTATGTGAGTGCTTGATCTTGGCCACTTAATCTCATAATATAGACATATTGTGCAAATATTGGTGTATCATTTAGGGTTAGTTCTGACTACCTGAAGCAAACAAAGAATTAAATGATGATTCAAACAATATAAAAGTAGTTGATTTCTCTTGCACTGGTGGAAGCCCAGAGATACGATGCTTTGGACTGGTATGTTAACTCATGGATCCAGGCTTCTTCTAGTCACAACTGTCTTTCTTAGGATATGTTCCTTACCCTCATAGTACAAAATGACTAATAGAGCTCCAGCCTTCACATCCATATTCCAGGACAGAGGGAAAAAAATAAGGAATGGATGAAGAGTGTATACATCCACTGTCTGAAGATATTGCCCCAGAAGTCACCAAAAACAAACAAACAAACAAACAAACAAAAAATGTACACTTAATTTCATTGACCAGTCATTACTCATATGGCCACACATAATTTTGATGGGCCTGGGAAATACAGTCTTTTAATTGAGTACAACTTGTTGCCCCAAATAAAACTAAGGAGGAGGGGGAGAGAGAGAGAGAGAGAGATTAAATAGTGGCTGTAGACAAGTAGCAACTTGCCCTAACTGGGTTACACGAGTCATGAAGCAGTGCCAGGCCTGACAAATTGTGGGCAGGCTTGCTTTCCTAGCTTCACTGAGAGCTGAGTTTTAGAGAACCAAGGGTGGTGTCTAACTGGAGTCTGGTAATAGTCTTAAACATTGCCCAGCTAATTTTTAAAACTTAAATGAAATAGAGTGCCCAAAGAAAATCCTTTGATTCAGAGCTATTTAAGGATCACTTGGAATGACATGTTCAGCTCTCTAATGGTTCACATCCTGTTTATACCACATACACTTTCCTACCTGGAGGACACTGGATATAGTTCCTTTTATCTTCAAAATAGAAACCTCCCCCTCTCCTCTCACTTTATAAACTAACCAGTCTGTTGAGCATTCTATCAAAATTTACTTATTTGGTTGCTTAATAAATCGCCACTCTCATCCTTAAGTGAGATGTAGGCATGATTATCCAATGGCTGCCATCCTACTATCTTATGTGAGAAGTAGACAGTGTATCCTGTGATAATTTTTACCTTCCTGGAAAGAACTTCACTAAGAACAGTGGTTGAGGTGGATGGTTAGTTCCTATAATGATTCTCTTCCCTGTGCTATAGTTTTGATCTCTGTGTCCCTGAAAGGCTCATATGTTAAAGGCTTGGTCCCTAGCTGGGCACTATTGAGAAGTGGTGGAAACTTTAAGAGGTGGGACAGAGTGAGAGGTTTTAGGTCACTGGGGGTGCCTTTGAAGGGGATTGTGGGATGCCAGTCTCTTCCTCCATTTCTTTTTCATTTCCTGGCTGTGAGTTGAGCAGCTTTGTTCTGCCAGCCTCTTGCCACCATGTTGCCAATGGCCCAAAAGCAGCAGGGCCAACTGGCTGTGAACTGAAACCTCCAGAAGTACGAACCAAAATAAATCTTTCCTCTTTATACATTTATGAGCATAGCCATGGCCAATGCTGTGTGGGACTAAGAGAACACCCGACTGCCCTACCACACACACACACACACACACACTCTCCATCCTGGCTTTATTGAATCTCAAATATACGTTGCACTATTGTATCTGATCTGGGCAGCTGGGAAGATTCACCTGGGCAAAATGGGACTGAACTCTGCTCTCCCTTCTTTTTAACTTCCTTCTTATAATAGAGCATCTGAATAACCCTCTTATATTCCAGAGAACAGAAAGACACAATGTGGTTTTATCTCAAACCAGAAGTAACCAAATCCAGTAACTGATGGTGTGAAACCATTCACTGTTAGGAAAGAGACTTCCTGTTACTGCTCTTTAAAGCTTATACCACATAAAAAATTGCATATTTTAGTTATCAAGTGCTTTGAGGCAATTTTTACCCATGGGGAGCATATGGAGCAGTTGTTGTTTTTAGTTGCTGTTGAGTCAGTATCCAACTCATAGCGACCCTATGTACAACAGACAAAACATTATTATCCGTTCTTCTCTGCTATTCATAGGATTTTCAATGGCTGATTGTTTTTTGGGAGTGGGTTTCCAGGTCCTTCTCCCAAGCATACAGCACCTGGTGTTCCCAGGTGGTCTCCCATCCAAGTGCTAACCAGGTCTGACTCTGCTTAGCTTCCAAGATCTGACAGGTTTGGACGCCACAGTGCTGCAGCTGCAGGCATATGGAGCAGTAGCATTGTCCAAAGGAAATCATTCTGGGATGGCTGGTTGGAAATTTCTCTGATGCCTTATCTCCCTCCCTCCAGGGACTCTTGAACTACCCATTCTTCCTGTTCCTCAGTCACATTTAGGTTGTCCTTGCCTTGCACCTTTGCAGGTACTGTTCCCTCTACCAGCTATTCCCTTTGCTCAGGTGTTAAAGGCTGACCACTTTCTGTCATTTACTTCCAGTTTAAATGCCATCTTCTCTGAGAAGACTGTCCTGACCCCTCAACCTAAAGCAATCCCACTCCATTGCTCTCTATACCTACCCCACAGATTTATTTTTTTATCATAGCACTTATTATCATCTAATAATTCTTGGTTATTTTATTGTCTGTCTCCCTTCCCTTAGAATTTCAATTTAGCACTTCGGCATATCTGTTGTAATTCTCTACTTCTTTAGGCTTCTGTTTAGGGTATGGTTTCTTAGTCTCAGAACTGTTGACATTTGGGATGATAGAATTTTTCATTGTCTTATGCATTTATAGGGAGAAGGACCTGGCAATCCACTCCTGAAACAATCTACCATTGAGACCCTTATAAACAGCAGATAAATACTGACAGTGCTGGACCTGGTACAGTGTTGGAGAGTGTTTCGTTCTGTTATAACCATGAGTTGGTCACCATGAGTTGGACCTGACTCAATGGCACCTAACAACAACAACAACAACATATATTTATAGAGCATTTAACAATATCTCTGGCCTCTGCCCCTTAGATGTCTGTCCAGTTGTGACAGCTAAAATGGCTCCAGATGGTGTTAAATGTCCTCTGGGGGAAAACTGCACATGATTGATAAGTACTGGTTTGGACTGTTAGCTGCTGAGTTGCTGCTGTGATTCTCAGGGACCAATACTGACTTAGAGTCATAGTAATTATCATCTATTCAATGTCTACAGGTACTGGGTACTGTTTGAGGGCTTTACATTTAGTATTTACAACCCTAACAAGAAACACTATTATTATCCTCGTTTTACAGATAGGGAAACAGAGGCACAGAATAATTGATAAATTTGTTTAAGTTCTTGCCACTGGTGAGTGATGAGTCTGGGATTCAAATAAGGCAGTAGACTCCAGAACTCTGTGCTAATAGGAGTGGGCACTGCTGTGAGAATCTCTTTGTTCTGCCCTTTGTGGCAGAGATTGGGCAACAAATAGGGCCTCCACCCACATAGCCATTTGTTCAGAGTGATCATGGACAAATGACAACTTTCCTTTCTAAGCCTTAGTTACCTCTCTCAATAGAAATAATAACAATAACAGTAAATTCCATGCAGGATTGGGTTAGGAATGAAATGCAATAGCACATGTGAAAATACTTAGCTGGTTCCTGGCACACAGTAAGCTCTGAATTCATTTCCCCTCTCTTTCCTTTCCATTTGGCTTCAATCTCCAAGCACAGAAAGCAGATCCTAAAGACCTTGGTCAAACAAGCCCACTGGGAAATCTAACCTTTAAGCAATCTGCAGTTTTGCTGTTATTGACCAGAAGTGGAGAGAGTGGCCTCCTTAGAAATAGCCTGCCAGGCTGGTATCCCATCCTCCTTTGCTAATGACCAGCAGCACCAGTCATCAGCACTTTCCTGTTAAGCCAAAGAAGCTTTTAAGTCTGTACTGATTAGATGCCATGGGACCTGGTTGACAAGCAGCCTCCTGCTCCATTTCTTGATATGAGTCAGTGAATTAATTGCTTGACCTATTGTTTTCTAATCTGGCCAATTAAGTCAGTTTGGAAGTGAATAAAATGATGCTTTTGGCCAGCAGAGGGAGACCTTTGCAAACATACCTGAGTATGTAGCTCAGGCTAGCAAGCAGAGCACCACCAAAAATTTGAATACCTGTGAAAAGTTTGCTGTTCCTAATTTGGGGCCACAAATCTCCATAGATAGAATTCTGAGAAGTTGGTTGGGGAAAATACTGTGTTTACTTTCACTAACCTTCAAACAGATATTTAGCATTTTATTCAATTAGGAATGTAGGCAACTAATCCCACACGGGTCAGGGCAGATAGCTTGAAATATCCTTTAAATCTGTTGTTGCCTTAAAATTACAGTAGCTTGGCCCAGCACTGTGGCATACATTTGTAATCCCAGCAACTCAGGAGGCTGAAGCAGGACAATTGCAAGTTCAAGGCCAGAGGCTGCATGCACAACTTGGTGAAATACTGTCTCGAAATAAAAATAAAGAGATAGCTGAGGGTGTATCTGATGGTAGAGCACTTGCCTAGTATGGATGAGGCCCTGGGCTCAACCCCGTAGCACCACAAAAATAAGTAAATAAATAAACAAATAAATAAAATTATAGTAGCCATAGAACCTTCTGCTAGCTCTTGGTTTTTAATTCCTTAATAAAGAAACACATATAGAAGCATATTGCAAATTTGTTTTCTTGTTGACATTTTAATAACTGTTTTTTGATATCATTTATTTGCTTTGTACTCTTGTGTATTGATATACTTAGTTTCAAACATATTTAGTTTAAAACATTATTCTTAGAAGAAACCCATAGATTTCACCATGGTCAAAGGGATCATGATATTAAAAAAAAAAAAAGCATGAAGAACACCTGGCTGAGAGACCCTATAGAGAAAAGAAGTTAGTCTTAAAAGGATTCTTTGTTGCTCAATAATATTTAGTCATGACTCAACTCTTGCCCTTCCATCTTTTCTGGTGAGATAAACATGTGCCACATCTATAATCAAAACTATTAGCCATGGTGTTTGTCACAGTACCATTTACCTAAGGATGAAATTTTGATGTAATTTAGAATTAGGCTGACTGACTGAACTTTAGCACATCCAGGGTGGAAAGAAGAGGCTTAGTTTTCTGAGATGCTTTAACATTTTTGTTATGCTTGAGTCATTTCCAGGGCTTAGGAATCTTCTGAAATCACTGTGACTGACTGACTTTTCAGTGAGAAGGCTTTGGCACCCTGGCAATTTTGCTTCCAGAATCTACTCTTCTCCCACTTCCATGAGAAAAATCCTGAAATACCTATAACAGAAGGAGGGAAAGAAAGGGAAACTTACACACCCTTTTTCCCCCTCGTTTTTGCTTCTTTTTTCTCAAGAAAGTAAGATTCTGCAGGAAGGGCTGGGCAGACTGGGCCATTTGAGGTCAGTTGGCCAGCTGAAGTCAGTTGTTGGTCAGTTTTCCTAACCAATCCTTGGCATCTGAGAGCACAGGAGCCAAGTAAGTCTACTGGAGAATTATCACCTTAACATTTCTCCTCCCCTTTCTAAACCTCCTCCTTTCTCAGCTGGGGCTGAGTGGGGTTGCCCACCCTACTCCTCAGGCCTGTCCTTCCATTCCCAAGTCAAATTTTCTCTCATTCTGTTTAAAAACAACAATGACTTCTGCAGGAGCAATAATGATGAAAACAATAACACCTCCTTTACTTATTAATGACCTATAACATGTAGGTACCCTGCAGTCATATCACTGTGGCATCTGATAACATCAGATCTCTGAAGCAGATTGGGCCTTATTAGTACTAAGCAGGGTCGGGCCTGGTTAGTACCTGGATGGGAGACTGCCTGGGAACACCAGGTGCTGTAGACTTGGGAGAAGGACCTGGCAACCCACTCCCAAGCCATTGAAAAACGCTATGAATAGCAGAGAAGCATGACAATAGTGTTTTGTCTGTTGTACATAGGGTTGCTGTGAGTCAGACACTGACTTGGGGGCACATAGCAACAACAACAACAACAACATACAGGTACTGTGTGAGGGGCTTTAACTGTATCTTTTCATGGAACCCCCAACCAGCTACTGTGTATTGATGGCCCTACTCTCTACACACCGTTCATGTCTACTTGGAACCTCAGAATTTGACATTATTTGAGTCTTTGCAGATATAATTCCTTAAGGATCCAGAAATGATCATTCTGGATCTGGGTGATCCCTAAGTCCAATGACTGGTATCATTTTAAGAGGAGAGGAGATGGAGAGACAGAGAGGAAAAGGTCTTGTGAAGACAAAGGCAGGAACTACTATGATGCTGCCATAAGCCAAGGATATTTGGGGTTACCAGGAGCTGGAAGAGGCAAGGAAGGATTCTTTTTTAGAGTCTACACAGGGAACATAGCCTGTCAATACCTTGCATTTGGATTTCAGCTTCCATATCCATGAGAGAAAATGTTCCTGCTGTTTTAAGCCACCAGTTTTAGTACTTTGTTACAACATCCATAGAAAACTAACACACCAGCCAATAAGATGGGTATTATTACTATCATTTGTCAAGTAAAGAAACTCAAAGATTTGCATAGCTGGTGGAGTGCTAGAATTTGAACTTTGATCTAAGTAAGCTTAGGAAAGCTAGATGTTGAATAAGGGAGGCAGGAGAAGAACTGATGCTTTTGAATTATGGTGCTGGAGACAAATATTGAATATACCATGGATTGCCAAAAGAACCAACAGATCCATTCTAGAAGAAGTGAAATCAGAGTGCTCCTTAGAAGCAAGGATGGCTAGCCTGCATCTTACATATTTTGGACATGTAGTCAGGAGGGACCAATGCCTGGAGAAAGACATCATGTTTGGGAGAGTGGTGAGTCAATGAAGAAAGGATTGACACAATGGCTGCAACAATGGGCTTAACCATAAAAAAGATCTTGTGCATGACACAGTGTCAGGGAGTGTTTCATTTTGTTGTATATATGGTTACTATGAGTTGAACCTGACTCGACAGTATCTAACAACAACAACAACTAAATAAGCCCACTGCCTTCCTACCTCCCTTAGTGTTGGATTTAATTGTTGACTATGATTACTGATTAAAGTAGTTCCTATTCAAGTTTGAGGGGGTCATTGGACACAACCCATGGTAGCTAGGTTGTGAAAAGGTGTAGAGAATTCCCAAGAGACCTCTAACTTACCTGAAGAAGGGAAGGGTTGGAATAGGAGCAGCTCCCCACCCAGTTTTCGCTTAACCATGCGTGGATCTGCATTGGCCACAGGGATCTGTATTGCAGTACTATTCCCTGGACATCTTGCTGTCCTCCCTATCCTGCCACTCAGAGCCAGATGTTGGAGGGGCTTCCACAGATGTTTAAGAAGAGGAGTTAAGAACTTTCTGCAAGGCATCCTAGCACACCCTCTATTTCCCAACAGATTATATTATGAACTTTTTTTTTTCAGTACTGGGAGTTGACTCTAGGGCCTTCTGCATGTTAGGCAAGCACTCCACCACTGAGCTGCATCCCCTGCGCTCTCTCTCTCTCTCTCTCTCTCTCTCTCTCTCGCTCGCTCTCTCTCTCTCTCTCCTTTCAACTTTGAGATAGGGTCTTGCTAAGTTGTGCAGGCTGGCTCTGGTCTCAAACTGCAATCCTCCTGCCCCAGACTCCCACGTGCTGGGATTACAGGTGTGCACCACAGCACCTGACTATTAGGAACATTTTTGTAAGCCAAAGTGGCTCTGTAAAAGTGCTGACTAAAGTCATCTGTTAGTGGAGAGCAGAGAGCACTGCTTTTGTCTAGGTGCATTTTCCCCTATAGGGACATTTCTAACACAATGGAAATCTGTTTTTATAAAATTGTTCCATTCTGATGGCTCTTGCAGGTCCTACCCTATCCCATGGGCCTGGCCCCTCAGGGCAGTGTGTAGGTCCTGGGAATGTGCCTTACTTGTGGACCTCCAATGGTGTCAGCAGGCCATATGGCTGGCCTATGACTTGCTGCAACAATGCTGTCAGGGATTCAATGATGTCAGGTCACTTGGCTGAAGGGCTGGCAGTTTATCAATGTCCCTGTCTTTGGCTTGCCAAGAGCTCCCAGGTTCATACTGACAGGACAGTTTTCATTTAAAAAATAGGATTTGTAAGACAAGAGCAATTTTAGCCTTGGCAGTCCTGATACTGTCACTTTAGGTAAAGCTCATGACCAGTTCAAGTCCCAACTCAGGTCTCACCAGGTGGGGTCCTCAGGCAAGTTCCTGGGCTTCTTTGGGCTCTAGACCTTCCCACTGTGGCATTATTAACCCATCTCAAAGACTTTTGATAGACCAAAAAATTAAGTCAAGTAGGAAATAAAATGAAATAAAAATGGGAAAAATCAGAGCCATAAAAAAATATTGTTACCCTCTCACTATCTTAATATAAGGGTTATAGTCAGGCATGGATATGGCCAGAGAGCTATTTGCCAGAAACAAGATGCAGCAGATTTTCCTAAGAGAGAGAAAGAGAGGGGAGGGGGCTACTGACTCTCTCTCTTTTTTTATTTTCCATCTAACTCCTAGCAGTGGGTTTTGAATGATCTTTAGCAAAATTTTGCTTGTATGTGATATTAATGATATTATTCAATAGTTCCCACATTTGGTTGGATCCCCTTTCTTGGGAATAGGCACAAATATGGATCTCTTCCAGTCAGTTGGCCAAGTAGCTATTTTCAAAACTGCCAGAAAATCAAGCTGGATTCAGGAGAGGGCGTGGAGCCAGGGACATCATTGCTGATGTCAAATGTATATTAGCCAAAAGCAGAGAATACAAGAAAGATGTCTATGTTTTATCAACTATGCGAAGGCATTTGACTGTATGAATCATAACAAATTATGAATAACACTGCAAAGAATGGGAATACCAGAGCACCTAATTGTACTCACGAGGAATCTCTACATGGACCAGGAGGCAGTTGTTCGAACAGACAAGGAAACATTGCTTGGTTTAAAGTCAAGAAAAGTGTGCTTCAGGACTGTATCCTTTCATCATACTTCTTCAATCTCTATGCTGAGCAAATAATCTGAGATCCTGGACTTAATAAAGAAGACTGTGCCATCATGATTGGAGGAAGACTCATTAACAACCTGCACTATGCAGATGAACTATGCTGCTTGCTGAAAGGGAAGAAGATTTGAAACATTTCCTAATGAAGAGCAAAGAACATAGCCTTCAATAGGGATTGCACCTCAACATCAACAAAACAGAAATTCTTACAACTGAGTCAACAAGTAACTTCATGATAAATGGAGAAAAGATTAAGGTTGTCCAAGATTTTACTTTACTTGATTCTACATTCAACACCCAGAGAAGCAGCAGTCAAGAAATCAAAAGACACATTGCATTGGGAAACGCTGTTACAAAAGACCTCTTTAAGTATTGAAAAGTAAAGATGTCACATTGAAGATGAAGGTGTGCCTGACTTACGCCATGGTATTTTCAGTGGCATCATATGGCTGTAAAAGCCAGACTCTGAATAAGGGAGACAGGAGAAGAACTGATACTTTTGAATTATGGTGCTGGAGACAAATATTGAATATACCATGGTCTGCCAAAAGAATCAACAGATTCAGAAGAAGTGCAACCAGAGTGCTCCTTGGAAGCAAGGATGGATAGACTGTGTTTGATGTATTTTGGACATGTAGTCAGAATGGACCAGTCCCTGGAGAAGGACATCATGTTTGGGAGAGTGGCAAGTCAATAAAAAAAAAAAAAAGGAAATCCCTCAACTGGATGAGTTGACACAGTCTCTGCAATGATAAGTTTAAACATAAATAAGATCCTGTGCCTGGCACAGAATCGGGGAGTTTTGTTCTGTTGTACATAGGGTCGTTTTGAGTTTGACACAACTTGATGTCACCTAACAACAACAACAACAATTCCAAGCAAGAGAATAAATGATAGGAATGAAAATCTATGTTGAGGTGGCATTTTTTTGTGTGTGAACATGTATAAAACTGTTTTATATCAATGTAATGAGGTCAGGGGCTTATAAATATATAAGAGAAGTTTTTATTTCTAGTCATGTTTGAGCCAGGGTCCTTGAGCTCTTTTGTGTTTGGGCCATTGTGTCTTGCAGAAGAGTTTACAATGCATGCTGGTCTCACCTCCTTGATGGACAGGGAGGGAAATGGAATTCTGAGGGTTTCACAGCCTCTTTAGGTTCCTTTTCCTAGTCTGTAAAATAGGCATGTTGGTCCTTACCTTAGATGGTTGTTCTATACTGTAAGGACAGAGAGCAATCCCTGGCACATGATTAGGCTCTCTATCAGACTGCTTGGTTTGTTTTCTGGCCTGTCCTTGGTATTTTGTGATCTTGGGTGAGTTATTTAGTGGTTTTGTTCTCCATGGTATTGTTGGATGGGTTAAATTAGTTGACATATGTAAAAAAAAATTAGTGTCTGGAACATGGTATGTACTATATAGAAATTAATTATTATGATTATTTAAAAAGAGATTACATAGTTATTTATGAGATTGCCCAGTTAGTGGCACAGCCAGAAATAAAACTTTAAAAGTTGGCTCCTAATTATGTATAATCCTCACATGTCTATCAGCTTGTGTGTTGTAATGCTGAAAGCGATGCCACCAGTATCTCAGACACCAGCATGGCCACCCATGGTGGACAGGTTTCAGGTGAGCTCTCAGACTAAGACAGACAAAGAAGGACCCAGCAGCCGACTCCCTTATGAATAGCAGAGAAGTACTGTCAAATATAGTAGTGGAAAATAAGCCCCTCAGGCTAGAAAGCATTTAAGAAATGACTAGGGAAGAGTTGCCTCCTCAAAGCAGTGCTGACCTTAATGATGGGAATGAAGTAAAGCCCCTGGGACCTCCTTTTGCTGATATGGCACAACTCAAAATGAGAAGAAACATAGTGGCTGTAACATTTGGCCCAAACATAAAAAGATCATGTGCATGCCATAGTGTTGGATGGTGATTCGTTCTGCCATACTTCGGGTCGTTATGAGCCAGATCCAACTTAATGACATCTAACAACAACAAAACAATAACTATGTATATGCTCTACCAAACCAATGTACCTAATTACAAATAAGCAGTGGGTCCATTTCTGACTTCTTCAGGACTATTTCTGACTCCTGTGACTATGATAAAGCTGAATTATTTCTTTCAACTACCTAGATCAGTAGAGGGGCTAGGGTTTAGCTCAGTTGGTAAAGTGCTGCTCTGCACTCTCTGAGGTCCTGGATTTGATCCCCAGCACCACAAAAATGGGAGAAGGACATGGCAGTCCACTCCCAAAGCAATCCTGAAACAATCAGCCAATGAAAGCCCTTTGAGAGTCTCTGAGTCACACCAAACTCAATGGCACCTAACAACAACAGATCAATAGAGGCTACAGCACAACTTAATTGGGAGATTCACCAATAAGCTGTTCCTGCCCATAGGATGAAGAAAGAAGCTCAGTCATTTGTCTCCATTAGGTGGCACCATGGTGGCAGACAATGGTGGAAGGAAGAAGAACTAGCTGCTTCCTGTTCCTGATAGAGTTGCCTAGCAATGACCTTTCACCCCAGCAGAGGCAGTCATTCCAGTTTTCATTTTCCTACCCTTTACACCCACCACTTTGTCACTGAGTCTGCCCTCTGAGACTTGGATTACCCCCACTGGCCAAATTCCTTTCTAAGCTTCTAAAATTTAGCATTCCCAGCCCCCTCTGTTTTCCAGCCTGAGGTGGTGGCTAATTTCTGCCTTCATTACTTCTGTGATACTTCAGTGTCCCACTTTTGTCTTTTTAATTCTTTAATATCTAGTTAAAATTTCTTTGTATTAAATTCTCACTGGTAGAATAATTGTTAGGTTGTTAGGTAAAATAACTAGAGTGGTTTATTTCTTTTTACGGAGACCTTTGCCATTATGCATATGAATATGCACTTATGAAAATAAAAATAATGCATAAATAGAGGCAAATTGGAAGTCCTCAGTAATATCTGCCCCTCTTTCACATTGCATCCTAGATGTAGTCACATAAATTATGTCTCTTTTGAGTGTCTATCATTTAGTTATTCCACTCCCTAGAGGAAACCACAGTTATCAACAGGTGTCTGTTCCTCTAGAACTTTAAAAAATACACTTATAAACATGTATACATACCCTCTTGCAGAATATAATAATATAATAAAACCATAATGAAATAATTTAAAATAAATGCAAACTCACATTAGCCTTTTAAAATCTCTTTTATCATTTTTAAGAAAAATGATTTCTCCCATTTTAAAATCTCAATTAGACTCAGTCCCAGGTCTCTAGTTTTAGTCTGTTTCTGCTTCTTTTTACCACTCAAGATGTCACACTTGCCTTCCTCCAATTCTTTCATTTTTTTCTTTATTCTTTTTTCTTCTTCTTTCTCTTATTTATTTATTTATTTATTTCTGGTACTGGGGGTTGAACCCAGGGCCTTGTACTTGCATGCTTTACAAGTGCTGTACCACTGAGCTGCACCCTCAGTCCTTTTTTTTTTTTTTTTACTTTCTGATACAGGGTCTCTCCAAATTATGCAGACTGCCTCTGGTCTTGAACTTGTGATCCCCCTACCTCCACCTCCCAGGTCGCTGGGATTATAGGTGTGCCTCACCGTGCCCGGCTTTTTTTCTTTATTCTTTACATAACTATGGTGAGTATACAGTAGGTGCACAATAAATGATAACCTCATCATTTCCACAACAGAGCCTCACTGCATGGCTCTCTTTAAAAACAAAGTCCTAGGAAAATAATGTATGTCAAGCTCATTAAAAGATACTTGTATGTACTTCACGAACTAAACCCCAACTCATTTTCAAATCCCTTACCAAAAGTGCATTGAGAGGAATCAGAGGAAAACAGGAAAGATACAAGACATTGTCTCTGCCCTTAAGTTTCTTATGATCTTGTTGGGGACCTCTTCCTGGCGGTTAAACAGTACCAAAATGCACATAAAAGGCAGTACACGCTGGTAGAGGTCACACCAACTAGGGAAACCAGCAAAGTCTTCTCAGAGGAAAGGTATAGACTTCAGACTGAACCTTGAAGCATGGCTTGGACTTGAAATAGAAGACAAAAGCCAGAAAGAAATTCAAGCCTGATTTATGTGATGCTGATTCTCTGTCAATGAAACAAATTGCATTCTGCATCCTAGAGCAGGATTACATAAAATCCACTCTGAGGTGGACCCAAGAAGGGAAGTATCTATACATAAAACTGTGCGGTAAACCTGGGACAGAAAGTGTCAATCTCTCCATTCTAAGGCAGGCAGATTCTTTAATGCATGTCCAAAATGGTAAAATTTATTTTCTTCTTTATCCTTCCCACGGTGATGGCAATTACTCACTGTCCTTCTTTCCCATCAATACTGCTTAAGGCCCCTTTTCCCATCTCAAAAACTCCAGACCCTCCTTCAATAAACAAAAAACCCTTATAATTTATTTTGTGTTCACCTGAATTTGCAGACCCTGGTCTTACATTCACAGCCAAGCAGCCCAGTTGCATTATCATTTGTAATCCCTTTAGATTTTTTTCTTAACATCTCAATGAAATTCTCTCATAAATCCCGTTCTCTGCTGACCAAGTGCTGTGCAGTTGCTGATTTTGCAAGATACGTGATAATGTAAAGTATGTCTCCTTTGAGTCTCTTTATCATTTGGTTGCTCTCTGCTCCACCTTCTCCATATTTATGTCCTTATCAGAGCTGCACACAGTATTTCAAATGAGCCTCAGTGTTCTTCCTACCATGCCACAGCACTGAGTGTAATATGATAGCCTATCTCAAAATTCGTTTGTGGGATTCTTTTTCTCATTGTAGTTAAAATAGCTTGTCTGGTAAATGCCAGAATATGTTTTTGCAGATTAGGGTCCTTTTTAAAATGAAGAATGGTGTCAAATGCTTTCTGGAAAGGTGTTTAAATTATTTGCCTAGGCTGCTTCATCCATTAACATTTTCCTTTGCAGTTTAACCTCACAGGTTTGCAAGACAGTTTCCCCACTGAAAATTTGTGCTGATTTCTTTGTAATTAAACACAACTTTCTTAGAGATTCTTATATTCAAGCTGTGGTTTAGGCCTTCAAAACGCTTTTCCCCTGCTGTTGAAATCATGAAGTCCGTGGTCTCCCAGCTCTTTTCTAAAAGCCTCTCTTAACAGAGTAGAAGCCTTCACAGCTTCTGTCCTATTCAGCTGTTGCGGCTGATAATTTCAAAGACATATTCACAGAGTCTGCTCTGCATCAGGCAGCTGTTATGTGTTCATGGCTCTGTATCTCCTTTCAAGTTTCCACTTGCATGGAGGACTGTCTGTTTGAGAAAGGCTTTGTCTTTTTCCTCCAGTGCAGAGTGTTTCCTGTTTTCCAAGGGAAGGCTCTGTTCTGTAATCTCTTTTCCATTCCAAGTTCCTCCTAGGCTGATTTATTTAACTGTTTTGATGCCTTCACTGTGTCTGAGTTTGTATTTCTGCAATAAGATTTTGCAGTTTTATTTCATATGAGTAGGACATGTTTCACTTCCATCCCATCCCTACCCTTTCTCTCTACTCACATCCTTCCAGACCTAAGATTGGAAGCCTTGGTTTTGGTTTTCTAGGGCTTGGATTGATGTCAAGATGATTTATAAAGCACTTGCCTCCCGGTGCCGTGGGTCAACGATACCATCAGTTAGCAGCATCTGACCTGCTTACCTCGCCTTGCCTATTGATTAAGCCCACTGCAGGATGCAGCTCAGTCCACATGTTCCACTCAGCAAGTCCTGGTTTAGAAGCCAGTCATTTATGGTGAGCATCATTTCAGTTATCATTGCACGACATGCCTTTGGCACTTCTTTGATTCACATTCATAGACTGCAGTCACTCGTAATTAAATCCTGTCACTGTTGCATGAATTATTTTATCTAGTCATATTTAATTTACCTCCTTCTTCTTTTGGAAATCTCTAGTGAGCTCCAGGCTTCATCCTGTAGATCTTTTGTCCATTTCTGAAACTAAGGCTAGATTGATTACACATTAGGGCCTTAGAATACTTTGTGTTAATCCTCATGCCAGCAATAAAAACCAACCTATTACTGATCTAGTTTTCTTCTTTCTTTTTCTTTCTTTTGTAGTCCCCAAGAGTTGTCACTGCAATCCATCTGACCATGGTAAGTGTTCCTTTAGATCAGTGCTTCTCAACTGGGGCTATTTTGCCCACATCACATTTGGCAACTTATAGAGACATTTTTGGTTGTTTACAACTGGGGCTGTGTGTTCTTGGCATCTGGTGCCAGAGATGCTGCTAAACATTCTACAGTATACATGACAGCCCCTGCAATGAGAAGGTATTCATACCAAAGTTCCAATAGTGTTGAAGTTGAGAAATCCTTGCACTAGACTAAGTGATTCTAGATGCGCTCAAATGTGGTAATAAGACATTTATACATGTAGCTCCCTTGACCCTGCTGTTTTCTGGATCCAGGTTACCATTAAAGACTGTCCTTTGAGAGCACATCTATATAGTCAGCTCCATTTTTTAGAAATATGCTTCTGAATGTTTAAGGTTATATGTGCAGGATCAACTTTGCTATTCGTCCTTGTTACCATCTTAATTTAGTTACACATAATTTGTTTGAGTCTGCGCCATAGAACCATGTTATCTGATCCCACTTGGTCTTGGAAGCTAAGTAGGGTCTGGTGTGGTTAGTCCTTGGATGGGAGACCACCTGGGAATACCAGGTGCTGCAGGCTAGGGAAAAGGACCTGGCAACCCACTCCTGGAACAATCCACCATTGAAAACCCTATGAATAGCAGAGAAGCACTGGCATGGTACTGGGTTAGGGAGTGCTTCATTCTTTTGTATGTAGGGTCAGATCTGACTCGATAGCACCTAACAAAAACAATAACAACAATTTGCTTGAGCAGAAGAGAAAAAAATGCAGCCATTACTTTATTCATTTTGTGCTTGCCTATTAATGGCAGGCATGATACTGGGTGATGGGTAACAGCAATGAGCAAAATGGATTTGTGTTTTTCATTCTTGGAACTTACATGTTAGTCAAGAAGACTCATAAAACTGAGAAAAAAATCATGATGAAAACAGTGTGTTGATACAGAATCATGGGGTGTGGGAAGAAGATGGGAACTTGTTCTTAATTTAGACAAAGAGGTCAGGAAGACTTTTCTGAGGAGGTGGCATCCAAGCTGGGGAAGATGGAGACATGCAAGACCAGGAGTGGAAAGGAGAGCATGTATGAATGTCCTTAGCCCTGGAGCTCAGTTTCTCAGAGGGGCTGGGGTGGACATCCCCAAGCAAGCAAAGGAAAGGTGGGAGTAGTCAAGGGCAGAGAGAAAGAGGAGAGCTGCCTTGTCATTTAAAGTCATGGAAAATAGTCAGTTTTATTCAAAATGAGTTGGGTGGTCCCCTCATCTCTATAATCTCTATCAGTCCTTTCTCTCTTTCTTTAATTACTGTGTCCTCAATATCAGGCAAATGACACACAACATTCCCTCTTCCAACCCACATAAAAATTCTGAAGCTGCCACTGTGGGAGCTTTGACCAAGCAATGAGATCATCTAATTAGCATTTTGAAAATCATTCTGGCTGGTATGGGGAAAACACAGGTCAAACAGAAAGATGAGGAAGAAACTGGATAGCTGTTACAGCAGCAGAGGTTTGGGCCATACTGATGGCTGAGGGAGAAGTGGGAAGGAACTGGCTATGAAAGACCTACCTACGTGTCTTGCCTATGGTTTGGATTTGGAAGGAGCTAAGGAAAAGGAGAAACCATACCAATGCCTGCACCACAAAACTATTCAACGAAGAGGCTGAAAGGACTTTGGCTCATCTGTTGGAGCACAATCATCAGTCCAGAAGGCCCCTACCTCTTCTCTCTGGATTTCTAAGTAAGTTATACCTGAAAGTGGAGAAGAAAAGAAGCAAGAGTCATTCATTTAATTGTGAACTTGGACCAAGTGAACTCCACCGACCTCACCTTGGCAGATAATACTCACCTAGGCAAGAGTCTAAGAACGTAGTGATATAAAAGCTGGGAATAGAAGCCTTGCAAATAGTAAGTGTGCAGCTTTCCTCAGGCTGGGGCTGGGATGAACCAAGTCAACAGGCCCAGCTTCCTCCAAAGGCAAAGAATCTGTCTCTGTTTCTTTACATTTCTCAGACTTGGCTTCCCAAGGATTGTCTTCCAGAGAGATAGTGATCTGGTGGGGCTCTGTCTGCCAGCTATACTGTGGGGAAGAGCAGCCTAATCTCTTATTTTCCTATCTTGCCATAGATGGTTGGATGGTTCTACCTTTACTTTCTAGAATACTTGGGATGTGCCTTATTCAGCAATCCACAGAAAACTGAACACAGATCTTTCCCATCATAGCCCCATGCCTTATAATTCAAGCAAGTCAGCAGTAGACCAGAGCCCTCTCTAATGGGTATATTCTTCTGTATTCAGAGATAATGGTGGGTTGTATTTCAGTTTTTGTTTCTGCTTCTTGTTTGTTGCTTGAATGGTCTAGAATATATCTACCTAGAGTTAAAGAGAACCTTGAAGTCTGAGGGCATACTTTGCTCTGAGCTCTCAGCTATCATGTTCTGTAGGTAATCTAAGCATTGACCATTCCAAACATTTTCATCTAAAGAAAATGGTTCCAATCTCTTTCACCAGAGGAGTGCAGTCATTTTGTTATTTTCTTTGTTGTATCTAAGATGTATGGCATTTTCTATGTGCTCAAACTTGTTCTTTGGAAATCAAGTCAGATGATTCCCATTGGTGTTAAAATAATACACATTCAAATGAAAATGTTACACAAATAATACACGTTCAAATACACACTAAAATGAAAATTCTTCCTTGGCTCTGATTTTAAGTGGAACATGAGTAACCATCTTTAAATCCTTTCCCTAGCTCACCCTACCTGGCTTCTCACTTGGTCAATCTGAGTCAATTTATAATATGTATCAGCATAAAAGGGTGAGGGTAGGGAGATGGGCAGACCCAATCAAGAGGAACCTTTGTTCAGACTGGTTGGCAGTTGGGTCCACCAGATTCTGGTCTATCTATAGAGTTCTTTGGAATACAACCAAAAGCATTGCTATGATGGCAATAAATGTACTTCCCTTAATTAGAACACAGAATGTGTAGTAAAGTGGAATTAAAGAATATGTCTTTAAAACCATATCAGCCTGAAGTCATTCTGGGTTTTTTTCTCTTTCTTTCTTTCTTTCTTTCTTCCTTTCTTTTTTTTTTTTTTTTTTTGTGCGTGCATGCGTGCGTGTGTGTGTTGTTTGTTTGTTTGTTTAAGATCTCACTATATAGTCCAACCTGGCCTGAAACTCACTATATAGCCCAGGCTGGCCTCAAACTCATGTTCCTACCGCCTCTTCCTCCCATGTGCTGGGATTACAGATGTGTGGTATCACACTGGCTAAAGTCACTGTTTCGAAGGGGCTAGGGTACTCCTCTAGGAGTAGATTGCTTTCTGTTTATCTGAAAGACGTGAGGCTGGGGATATCGCTCAGTGGTAGAACACTTGCCTAGCATACATAAGGCCCTGAGTTCAATCCCTAGCACCATTCAAAAAAAAAAAAAAGAATGCTTTTCTCTTCCCATCCTGTCCCCTCCCCAAACCTCTCTGATTTAAAAGAACAGGAAGAGAGCTGGAAGTTTCTTTCCAAAAGAAAAGACAGAAAGTGCAAATGGAAAGGAGAAAAAGGGCTGAGAAATGTCACCGGTGAAAAATCATTAATGGCAAGGTGATGATGAAGGCTAAAGGACCTTTAAGCACAGGAATGCTTAGTATTGAGACTTAAGGTTGATTTCCTAGTGTAAACACTCTGTGCCCTGGGTGCCTGTTCTTTACCCTCACCCATGCTCCAGTGCTTCAGGAAAGTCTAGCCTTATCCAAAAATGCCTAGTCAGTGGTATCTGGTGCTGATAAGAAAGAGAAAGAATCATCTCAGTGATGTTGAAGCAGAGAGCTGAGAGCCGCTGCATGAGACAAGACGGGAATGAGAATGAGAATTTATGGGACCTGTAAATTAAAATCAGAAATACTTTTGAGAACTTAAGATGCCAGGAACTCACAAACATCCTGAGCAGGGTATTGTACTTTTCCAGGAAAGGGACTTCTTATCCACTATATGTAACTCTCAACGAATGGGTGACTTTGCTGGTATTTGAGTTATTAACATCCAAATGACTCTAAGGGTTAGAACAGACACCTCAAGAATCCACATGTCACTTGGCAGGTGAAGCACATTCCAGCCTTTCATTCATTATTCAATAAATATAGGACAAGCGCTTTGCACCAGACCCAAAAGGATATGAGGTAGAATGAGACAGATATTGTTCCTGACTTTATGGAGTTTACATTAGTGTGAGGGGAATAAGGGGAAATGTGGTGACAGATGGTAAACATTTAAACATATAAATGGAAAATGGTGATAGATTCTATTCAGTGTTAATGATGGAGTGCTCTAATAGAAATACATGGCCTATTTTAGGCAGTATAGTCAATGAAGTCTCTTGAGAAAGTGACATTAAGTTGAAGCCTAGAGGCTGAGAAACAACTCTCGACAGTGAGCAAAGAGAAGAACACTCAGGGAGAAGCAGCAGCAAGTACAAAGGCCCTGGGGTAGAAAGAGAATGGATATTCCAGGAATTCATGGAAGACTAATGATCAAAACTTAATGAGAAGATTGGAAAGCATCATGAGTGGAGCTTTAAGAGCTGGATAATGGCTATTCAAGGCTTTGAAGGTCAACAATTGCAGTTCTGATATCCTTTTAAGTCCAATGAGAAGACTAAAGAATTTTAAACAGAGGACTGATACTGTGTGACTCTGTAAAGAGAACAGATTGGCAAGGAGCAGAAGTGGGAGCAACAAGACAAAAACAAATGTTATTTCAGACATCCAGATGAGAGGCAATTAGAAGAGAGTCATGGGGATGGTGAGGTGTGAGAAGTGGGGAATGTAGACTTTCCAATGGATCATATGAGGAACATGAAAAAACTAAGGGAATTATTTATACAACAAGTAAACCTTGAGCACACACTATATGTCAGGCACTCTAGCTCTCTAGGATATATTGACAATGAATGTACACGAGGCTCCCTTCACTCGTGGTGCTTACATTTACCAGTGAGCACTGGCTTAAGAACTAACTGGGAAGAGTTGCAGTCTTTTTCTAGGTTGAAGAAGAAACCAGGGTTCAAGGGACTAAAAAGATCAATTTTGGCCACTTTTAAATGCCTTTGAGACATTTAATTGAGAGTTCTAGTAGTCAATTGAGTCTGGATCTCAGAAGAGAAGTTTGAGAAATATTTATGAATTGAGAAATAATCAGCATAGATGTGGTATTTAAAAATAGTTAAACCCATTGGAATGGATGAGAAATATTGGGCCCCTGATAGGGTGCTATGGTTTGGATATAAAGTGTCCCCCAAAAGGCTCATGTGTTGAAGGCTTGGACCCCATTTGTGATACTATTGAGAAGTGATTGGATGATGGGGCCTCTGACCTCATCAGTGGACTGACTGATTAATGAGTTCATAGCTGAATGAGCTCCAAGGAGGAAATGGGTCACTGGGTGAGCACCTTGAAGGGTATATCTTGTCCCTGGAACTTTCTTCTTTCTCTCTTTGCTTCCTAGCCACCAGAAGGTGAGCATTTTGCTCCTCCACACCTTCCTGCACCCATGATATTCTACCTCACCACAGGCACATAACCATGGAGCCAGCCAATCAAGGACTGGACCCTCTGAAACCATGAGGAAAATAAATCCTTTCTTCCTTAGATTGTTCTCCCTGATATTTTGTCGTAGTGATGTAAAAGCTAACTAACACATAAGATATAAAAAGAGAAAGAAAGGAAAGAAAAAGCTCTGTGCAGAGCAGTGAGCGACTCCAATATATCATGGTTGTGTGTTAGCAAAGGAGCCTGAGACAGGGTAATCAGTGATAGGGAAGAAAACCAAGAGACTGTGGTGTCATGTGGGCTAAGAGAGGGAAACACTGGAAGAAGGTCGAGGTGGCCAGCTTTCCTGAAAGACAATCTTAAGAAAGTATTATAAAGACAGAAAACATTCCCTGGAGTGTCAGACTGGAGATTGCTGGAGGTCATCACAAGAACAGTATCGTCAGAGAGAAAAAATAGAAGCCAGGTTGGATTGTGCTTTGGGTGAAGAAGAGGGAGAAAGTGGACACAGAGTGGACAGACGGAGCTTGTAAAGGATTCTGGGAAATGGGATGGGGCTGGAGGGGTGATGTGGAGTCAGGAGGAGATCTTTATTTTTTCTTTGTTTACTAAGTGGGAGATGATAAAGTATATATGTATAGTGTTGGAAATGATCCAGTGGGGGAAACATTGATAATGATGAAAAGAGAGGAGATAAACAAAGGAAACAGCTTAAAGGACTGGGATGGAGCCTGAGCAGATGGCAGGCTTGAGGAAGCACCTTCCACGGTGGGGAGAGAGGAGGAGGAAGACAGACAGGTGCAGGTCTCGCCATGCTTGTCTTACTGAAGAAGCAAGCCAGGAGCAGGAGCAAGTTCTTTCGTTTCTGCCACACTAAGGCCTCTGATCCCCCACATGTCAGTCAGCTTGTCATGCTGTGGGGGACTGAGTGTTGCTATGATGCTGAAAGCTATGCCACTGGTATTTCAGATACCAGCAGGGCCACCCATGGTAGACAGGTTTCAACTGAGCTTCTAGGCTAAGACAGGCTAGGGAGAAGGACCCAGTAGCCCACTCCCAAAACAATTAGCCATTGAAAACCCTATGAATAGCAGAGAAGCACTGCCAAATGTAGTGCCAGAAAAAAAGCCCTCCAGGTTGGAAGGTATTCAGAAAATGACTGGGGAAGAGTTTCTTCCTCAAAATAGAGTTGACCTTAATGACAGGAATGGAGTAACATCCTTGGGACCTCCTTTTGCTGATGTGGCACAACTTGAAATGAGAAGAAACATAGTGTCTGCAACAATGGGCTCAAGTGTAAAAAGATCATGAATATAGTATAGTGTTGGGTAAAGTTTCATTCTGTTGTATATACAGTTGATATGAATCATATTTGATTCTGTGGCACCTAATAACAACAACAAGGCTTCTAATGTTAGCTGAAGTCAGCATAGCCAGGCTGCTCTGGTCCCTGCTGATATTACCAGCTAAGAGGCCAATGAGAAGGGCCTGTGGGTTTTAAACTGTGAACAGAAGCAACAGTCAAGGAGGATTTGGGTCTTTCCATGTACTCCCCCATCCTTCTCTGACTAAAGGGTAGATTGTAGTCATTTCAATTTAGCCACTTAGATGTCCAGTGGTATTTCCCAGAGGGTCTTCAGGGTCAGAGGACCCTCAACTACTACAACAGGATATTTCCACAACTGTACATCGACTGACACCCCAGACTGGCTAGGCCCAGGTCATCAGGCTGAGGTGGCACTTAGCCAACAAGCAGTTTTTTGTTATAAGAGAAATTAAAGTCTTCATCCACAGATCTCTTTGGGGGTTGAGAGAACTTGAGTTTCAGGCAGCTATTAAGAAAGGACCCTCTGAAACGGGGAGGAAAAGATGTTAGGTTCGATCAGAAAGTCAAGAATAGCAACAGAAAGGGGATTCATTGCTGGGGGACTGGGCAGGGGCAAGGATCATTACTGACAACTTTCGATGGGAAGTCATGTTCCTAGCAGAGAAGATGGATGGAAACTATAGTCTGTATACCTGGAAGGACCAGACTTGATCTAGAATTTCATGTATAATATCTTCCTTCAATGGGGCTGGGATTTAACTCAGTTGGTAGAGTGCTGCTCTGCAGTCTCTGAGGTCCCTAGTTTGATTCTCAGCACCTCAAAATGGGAAAAGACTTGGCAACCCACTCCCAAGGCAATCCCGAAACAGTCAGCCATTGAAAACCCTATGAGGGTCACTATGAGTCGGACTCGACTCAAGGGCACCTAACAACAACAATAACATCTTCCTTCAACCTCATAGTAATCCTGTCAGGTAGGCTTTCCCCCCTTTAATTTTACAGGCAGGTGAATTCAGGCTCAGAAAGTTAAGATGTTTAAGACTTTATAACTAGTAAGTAGCAGATCTGGAATTCTAACATGGATCTACCTGACTCGACAGTTCATGCATTTACAGAATGGTGTTCTGCTTTCCTGGGGCTTTAATGAGTGGTAACTAGTTGAAAGGACAGATCAACTAGAAAGTTTTCTGGTAAAATAGTTAACAGGTTGTCACAAGTTACTGCTAGGATTTAGCCCAAGTGATGGCTTTGTTCACTGTCCAAGAGATTCATGATGCCCCCTCTTCTTCCCTACACTGCTGTATGACCTTGTTCAAAAGACTTTCCTCAATGGACTCACAAGGGGTCCTTGAACTTGAGGGGCCATTAGGAAGGAAAACAACAGAACCTCATAGGGAAGATTCACCTATGGGAAACAGACCACTTGCTCATTATTTTTCAGCCTTTCCCCCCATTTCAACATCCTCTCTGTCCTCAACTTTGCTGCACTGGGCTAATAAGCTGTACTACCCTTTCAGCCAGCTCAGTTGGGTTAAAGCTCTCTCAGGACCCGTTTAGCCAAGCCAAACTTCATGCGAGTTACCCATGCAGAGCACATCCTCCGGTGTTTACATGTTGAATAGTTTATGATTTGCTCTACATCTGATCTGGCAGAGTCAACTACCAAAACTGCTGATCCGTGGAAACTTCACAGCCTTTCCGGGCATAATAATGGCTATAGCTACAGCTTATTCAAAGAGAGAAATAGCCTTTGATGAGCTGTGCAAGGACAAATTAAGATGCAACGCTTACCCAGTATCTACATAGTGGCTGGTGGCTTCAGGCTTTGCTGAAAAGAAATGGGATTGAGGGTACTGAGAAGTCTTCTATCACCCCCTCTTAAAGAGTAGCAGAAGGGCCAGGACCCCAAAGTGGACACACTGCCAGGGACATTTTAGGATTTTCTTGTAAGAAAGCATATTGCAAAGGCAGTTTTTCCTGTTATCTCTTACCTTGCAACCTATGACCAAGTCAGATCGTTGTCCCAAAGCTTCCGTTATCCACTCCTTTAGTAACAAACCCCTCAATTTTTCAGGAACTCTCATGTTAACTAGAATAAATTCTATATTTCCTACCTCTTTTAGTTGGGTATTGCCATGTATCTAAGTTCTGGACAATGAGATGAAAATACAACTACCATGGAAAACTTCTGAGAAATATCCTTAAAAACAGAGTTATATGTTTTCTTCTTCATTCCTGCTAGCTGGAATTTGGAAGTGATGACTAGACCTTGGGAAAATACATTGAACCATGCAGTGGAAACTATTATTCAGACTAGATAGGAGATATTATTCAGATAGAACGAGCTTGGTTCCCTAAAGGACAGTACAACCTGGACTGCCATTCTATGAGCCATTGAGTTTTTGGCACTCATGGTCAACCCTAATTTGTTTTATATACAACCTCTACCTTAGGTGTCTTCAAATCTCCCCAGTGACCCTAGAAAGCCACCTACTCACTAAACAGCTTTACCAAGAGAGGGGGCAGCTACAGCGTTTGGCACTGTTAGGCACAGTGAGGTTCTCCCAATCAGGAGCTGGAGTGGGAAATCCCACTTACTTCCATGTCTTTAGCTCAGCACTGTTCAGTGTTCTACCATGTATAGTTCTTTGATCAAACTTTACATTTGCATTTCTGAGGGCTGCAGGAAATCCCCTATGGGTTTCTTACCACTTCTCACATTTAACACATCTGAATGCAAACTTCTCTCTCACTCAAGATGGTGCTCAGCTCTTGGAAAGAGGGGTTCCTGCTCTGGCCTCAAGCTTTAGAGGACCTCATTCCCACCCTTCCTGGGTGCCCCAGTCCCCACAAGCAATAAGTCCAGAGGCCAGAGCATGTCCCCATCCCAAAGCTCATAGCCCCTCATTCCAGTACCCCAGGACCCCAGGAGTCTTGGTCCAGACAGCCTCAAGCCAGCTTCCAGAGTGTCACTCTGAGAACAGTCTGGACAAAGGCCAGCTGTTTTCAAGGGGTGCAGATAGAATCTGGGTGTGAGTGGTGAGATGCCCACCCTTGTCCCCACAAGGCCCCTCATCATGTGTGGTCAGACTAAAAGAAGGCTATAGATCAGGAAAGGACAAAAGACTGGGTCTGATTCTACTGTCTCCACATTCTGGTATAAAACCCTGAGGAATCCAATAAATTACAATTTCAACCTGGACTTCAAGGACACCATGAAGGTATATTTGCTGAAGTAGGAGAATAGTACATATTTTATTTAAAAATAGGTTGGCCTGAAAAGCATGTCAAAATGAATCACATTATGATGTACATTAAAAATTTCTAATAAAAAAAAAAATAGGTTGGCCTAATGCATAACTTTAAAGTATTTGGACACATGGTATGTGTGCTTCTGTTTCTGCTTCTACTCAGGGTCT
This sequence comes from Pedetes capensis, assembly GCA_007922755.1. NCBI lineage: Eukaryota > Metazoa > Chordata > Mammalia > Rodentia > Pedetidae > Pedetes > Pedetes capensis. Next base: position 95,975 of record VMDO01000864.1, read on the forward strand.
GGGTGCTCCATGTGACATCACCTGGGATATAAGGGTTGTTTGCCCAGGGAGGGTGTCAGGAAGACCAACTGCATGAAAGCTAAGGGGTAACTAGCCAGGTGCCCCAAGTGGGAGAGCAAGAGAGAGTGCTGGAGCTCAGGCCAAAGTGAAGTCAGGGACAGCTCCTGCTAGAATGAGGGAGAAGGAAGAGCAGGCCAGGTGAGAAGACCAGGTGAGGGAAGAGAGGAGGGCAGGATATGCCAGTAGCAAGGACTCTGGCCTTGAGGGATGAGTCACGGAGGCGCTTCTGGTCCAAAGCTGAAGTAGGAAACATCAAGGCTGGACACAAGTCAGGCAGAGGCTGGTATACAGGGTCCACATAAACCAAAGGCTTGCCTCCCACCTTGTCTGTCTCAATCTAGCAGGCTCAGCTGCTGTCCAGTGCCCAGGGCAGGAAGGGGAGGAATAATGCCAGAATGTGCCACGACCACTTCATAGGAGATGGAGAATAGCAGTGGGAAATGGACATAGTTTTTGTGGCTGTTATTGTTGTTCTACAGGCTGACCCCAGGGCCTTGTGCACACTAGGCAAGTGCTTAACCACTAAGGCCAGGCAGTAATTTTATCATCAACAGGGAGCGACACCATGCATGTGGATAATTTTATCAATGGAAGATCCTGGGAAAACGAGCTCGGAAAAACTTGAATGTGTCTCAGGACCTGACCCAGTCAAAGGCAATGGGGTCAGGGAAAGGTTCCAGTTATAGTAAGATGACTGTGGCAGAGTATGAGTTGTGTGGATTTGGCTAATTTAGCAGGGAGAGGGGGAAGCTCAGGATAAACATCAGATACACAGCAATGTCAATTCTAGGTGGATCTATGGATAGAGCATAATCTGGGTCTATTTTTACTGGTAGAATGGTCAGATGATTGGACGGTGCTCATGCCACGCTCATTTAAAAATATCTTTTAATGGCACCCCTAGTTGCCAATACACTCTTTTTTGGGTCATGGCTTCCTTTTGAAGTTGGAGGGAGGTGGGTGGAGAACCTGAAAGCTACAGTCCTCAGGATCCTGTGAGTAGGAGCTGAAGAGTCTGCACCATGGCCACTGGGGCCCTGCCTGAACCCATTTCCAGGACCTGTGTGACCCTTGCCTGGCATGTCCTGAGTATGGACCAAGCTCAGCCAGTGCACTCACGGGCATAACGGGGGCAAGAAGACAGGCATTTGTGGGGAGCTTGGGCCTGAGGAGAGATGCATGAATCCATTTGAGCTTGAGGCTTCCATGGAGTGGGATGGAAGAGAAAGGGTGGGCTGGGGCCACCACATTCGGGACGAGGAGATCTCTGAGAAGTAAGAAGACTCCTAACTTTTGAGGTCACTGTGAAGGTGTATTTATCAAGATATGAGGATAATATATTTTATTTAACCACTTTATTACTTTCTTTGATACTTTAAAATATTTACATGCAAGAGTACATGGATTTCCACTTGTCTCCTTTCCCTGGGCCCCAAAAATGTTATTATTGTTGTTGTTAAGTGCTGTTGAGTGGGGTCTGACTAATAGAGACCCCACATACAATAGATGAAACACTGCCTGACACTATGCCATGCCTGGCACTATGTCAGTGCTTCTCTGCTATTCACAGGATTTTCAATAGCTTATTGTTTTGGGAGTGGGCTGCTGGGTCCTTCTTCCAAACCTACAGCACCTGGTGTTCCCAAGTGGTCTCTCAACCAAGGACTAACCAGGCCTGACCCTGCTTAACTTCCGAGATCTGATGGGATCGGATGCCAGGGGGGGCACAGCTATAGGTCCAAAAATGTCAGGGGTCTGTAAAAAGGAGCACTTTGAGTTGAGATGCATCCTGTAGGTTTAAAAATGGTACTTCCCAATATGAACTGGAAAGCCTTTTACAGCCTGGTCAGAGGCTGGCCTAGGGAGGGTGCAGGCCCCGTGAGAGCACCAGGACATGGAGGGCTTTGCATTGGTGCTCTTTGTCTCTTCTTCTCTCCTCTTCTTCTCTCTGGTAAGCACTGTCCTTGCTACCTCACCACCCTAGTACTAGGTATAAGTAGAATATTATCATTATAGAAGACTTCAAAGCAAGGCCTCTGTGTGCCAGACAGTGCCTGCTACTGCTGACATACATAGACTATCTTGCCTTTTTTTTTTTCTTTTTAACAATGCCTTCTAGAGCATTGCCTTGTTTATCCCTCACACCTACACTCTCAGGGTAGGCAGGGCAGGTTTCATCATTCCATTAGCAGACTTGAAAACCCAGGCTTAGTGAGGTTAAATAACTCCAAGATCTCCTAGCAACAGAAGTCAGGGTCTAGGTGGGAAGGCAGGCCTTTTAACTTCTACTTCAGGGACCTTTTTACTTCACGTAGTCCCAATTTAATTGAGAAACAGAAAGACCAAAAGAAAGCTGCAGCCTTCCTTTTCAGAAAATGCCTGTATTTGGTCAAAGGTTGGCATGTCTATTTATGAGGCTTCTTTAGCTCTGGTTGGCTAATGATATTTAATCACTTGCACCTTGCAGTAGGCCAGGATAATGGGGAGAAATGCAGAGGGGTCAACTAAAAACCTATAATTTGATAAAACCCCAAAGCTTTTACAGTGCACAACTGATCCATTATATAAGATTTCATAAGCCAAAGGTAAAATTAAAGTTAGAGAAACTGCCTAAAAATGTCAGGTAGGTGTACTGGACCATGAAGTTCCCTTTTCCTCCGGTGATTTCAGAATCTGATAAGTTAGCAAAATTGGAAACGCTACGTGGGGAAATTGGATGTGTAAAATAAGTCAGTAATCAGAGCGGCTGCTGTTTCTTCTGATAAGCCGGTACCTTTGATGTCTCCAGAGACTAAGAAGATGAAGTCACGTGTAGTCCTTCCCGGTGATGTGCTTCTGACTGTTCACACTGCTGTGATTCCCACCTTTAGGTACTGTAGAGCTACTGTGGCAGTTAATCTCCACTGTGTAACAAACCAACTTAATGATTAAAATAACAACAAGCCGTGAGAAGCTCATGGTTGTGTAACTTGATCATGTGGGCTGGCCTCAGATGGGCAGTGCTGCTGGTTGGACCCAGGCTGGCCCAACTGGTGACAGGCAGCTTATGGAGGGCTGGATGGCCATGGCCTGTTTCTGCACCTCCTCATCCTCTAGGAGGCGAGTTCAGGCTTGCCTTCATGGTTTCCAAGCTATTCTGAACCCACTGTGCAAGCATGTTTCAAGCTTCACTGTGCATCTCATTTGCTAATGTCCTCTTGGCAAAACCAGGTCACAGGACCAAGTGGCAACAAGAGGACAGTCAAAAAAATTGTGGCCACTTTTGCCTGCCTGCCTGCCTGCCTTCCTTTCTTCTTTCCTTCCTTCCTTCTTTCCTTCCTTCCTTCCCTCATCCTCCTCCTCCTGCTCCTTCTTCAACTTCTTTTTCTCCTTATTCCTCTCCCTCCTCCTCTATTCTTCTTCTTCTCGTCCTCATCCTCCTCTTTCTCTTTTTCCTCTTCCTCCTCCCCTTCCTCCTCTTCTTCTTCCTTTCTTTCTTGTCTAATAAGTCTTTGTAGGCCCTTCAAAAGTCTCATATACCATGTATCGATGTGATGTAGGATAAAGGTAGGTCAGGTAAACCCCGTCATTTACCAAAAGCAGAAATGGGAGGTACATAGCAGTCACTGGTTCAAAGCAATTCTGCAGCCCAGCGGGGCACGTGCTCCCAGGCCTCCCTTCTTAGAGGCAGCAAGTGTTCTTGAGCAGGGCCTGGCTCTGCTACTTGGTGGTACTTCTCCACCTTCACTGGTCTCCACTGCTCCCTGGGAGTATTCACCAGTTCATCGTCTCTTACCAGTTTGTGTGAAGAAACACAAGATATATCAGAAAAGGGCTTAATACTTAGAATTATACACAAGTCACAAAGACTTAACAGGAAATGTTTATTCTGTAGACACAAAGTTTCTAGAAGAACAGAAGCATAGGATGGATTAGCATCTGATATCATGTTAGTGACGTCTCAAGTGGATGTTGTTTTTGTGCCATTGAGTAGTGTCTGACTCATAGCAACCCTATGCGTAGACAGGAAGTAGAAATTTGGTTATTATTTAGTCTATGAATAATTTGTTTCTTTCAATTTGGAAATAAACTTTAAACAGTCTGGATCCCCAAATACCTCCCTAGACTGATGAGATCCCATCATGACGGGTGGCATGTTTTTCCCACAGTAGAAAGAAGTTGGTCCATCTGCTCATCCAGCCCCTTTTCATCAGTGTGGGTCCAAGGGGAACGTTTCACCCTGCTCAGCCTTCATACTTTCCCAGGCCCAGCAAAGCTGTTAATCTTTTGTACATGGTAAATCAGCTGTTTTGCTTTTTTGACACCTTCTTTTTCTATCTCTGCAGCACTGATAGAGGCCATAAACTAACTGGTTGGCATTTTTCTTCCCCTCCTAAATTACATCTTTTGGGAAGTGGATCTACCTTACTCGGCTATAGAAGTTTTCTTTTTAAAAAGTTGGCTGGTCATGCTCATAGGTGTATTACAAACCATTGATAGTGCATTTGTCTGACTGTAACAAAATACCTGAGAATAACAACTTAAGAGAGGAAAGATTTATTTTGGCTCACAATTTCAGACATTTCAGTCTGGAGTTGGCTGGCTCCATTCCTTTTAGGCCTGTGGGGAGGCAGAAATACCATGGCAGAAGAGCATGGTTGAGGAAAGCTGTTCACTTCATGGTGGACAGGAAGCAGAGAGAAAGATAGAGAAAGGGGCAGGTGATAAGGTATACCCTTCAAAGTCACACCCTCAGTGACCTACTTTCTCCAACCAGGCCACACATCCTGGTTCCCACCACCTCCCAGTAATGCCACCAAATTATGACTCCATCGGTGGATTAATCCACTGATGAGGTCAGAGTCCTCAGGATCCTATCACTTCCCCAAATCCTCACCTCGTAACATTGTGCAGGGGACCAAGCCTTCAACACAGGAGCCTTTGGGGGACATATCCAAACCACAGTGGGTAGCTTGGCACTCTCTGCACCATGTTGAAGTGAGCCTTGTGGTGTTTTTAAAGCCATGGAAACACTTGGAATTAAGAACATGCCTTTTCAGGGGATGAAGAGGTACTCATATTAGGTATCATTGGAAGTACCACGGTAATGTATTATGGGAATACTTCACATACATGATCCTATCAAAGCATTAGCTAAAGAGAGGTTGTTGGCTTTAAATATCTCTTGGTGTCACCTTTCAGTTCCCGGCCATTTTCACTTCCCTGGAAAGGAAATGCCCCAGAGAGATAAAGGCAAGATTCTCAGTGGCCATATTTCTTCGTGTGGCCTTGGATACCTGATCTAATTAAGCAATCAGATTCTGCAATCTTCAATTTGGAATTTTAAACCAAGGCACACAAAGATGGAGTTGCTTAGAGCTGACTCAGATCAAGGGCAGCGCTCTAGAGAAAAGGCCCACAGATTGCTGTGGCCACGGTTTCATCCAGAACTGGCTGTTCCCTCCTCCTCCTTTTTGGAAAGCTGCTTCCACACACTTTCAATAAATCACCTCTTTTACTTAGCATGAGATTGTTTCTATTACTTAAAACAAAAAGAATGCTAACTAACTTAACTATCACAGAGAATAACAATGTTGTAAAATATCTGCCACACTTAATGACAAGAGAATGAAGACAGACAACCAGAAGATAAGGGGGACAGACAACCAGCAGATAAGGGGGGCAGACATATGGGCATATTGGTGACTTTGGCTTTCAAATTAAAAGTAAGAAACACAATATGATTGGTATGTATATGAGTATGGGGGAAATAGTGTAACATATTTAACACATAGAAATATGTATGATCTTTGGTTATGTTATACAGAAGTGTACATACAACACAAAGAAAACCATAATGGATCATAGAGGAGAAAGGCATAATGGAGCATTCGACAACCCACTCTAAAATTAAAACAGCAACAACAACAAAACCACACTTTGCCTCATCCTGAAATGACCCTGCCTTCTGGTAACCCCAAATTCAACTTTCTTTCAAGAGAAAAGCAGGAATGGCATATTAATGAGGGTTCAATTTTACATTCTTATGATCACCAAGAACAGCCTAATATTCTCTCAATCACACTAGGTCACCTTCTGGTGCTATTTGTTTATTTTAAATGCAGCAAAAAAGCTGCTTTGTTGACAGTTCTGGAGGTCACTGGCTCCAGGGGAGAGTATGGGGAGACTGAATGACCGTTTTTGTCCTGTATTACTTGGAAGGGTGCCTTGCCAGAGTGCAAGGCAGTGTGGCTTCCTAAGCCTGACACTATGGAGCTGCATCTAGGAGAACACAGCTGGTTTATTCTCCTGGCCACCTGAAAGAGTTAACACTTCTCCCAGTAACTCAAAATCACAAAATGCCGATGTATAAATGCCATGGCAATATTTATGATTCACCAGGTGATCCATTTGGGTTTGTAAGTTTAATGTTTTCAGTTCAATAGGTGATAATTTTGATTGGATTTATGCATCCAATAATCAACTGGGAAATACTTCTGCTTCAATAAGATACATTATACAGCAGCATCCATTTCAGTAAGTAATGTCTCTGCTGTATACTACTAGGGAATTCATCAAGGTTTTTTTCAAGAGAGATATATCAGATTTTTAGGACAGTATATTTACCTCAGAACAAAGACAGACTATTTCCAGTAATACAAACTGGCTAAGCTAATCTAGTTTGTAGTAATGCAGTAATTTTGAAGTCTAGTTCATGTTCACGTTTGATAAAATCTGAAGTGAAATGAAGATGTTCATAGCCTTTGATCAAATGAAGAATGGACCAGTAAGAGCAAATGTGCTATTCAGTATCATCCTGGTATGCTGACTAGTTGTAGTTTATGTGATTTGGAGGAAACAAGCAACCACAGTAGCAATGACAGTCAGTTAATGAGATGTTCATTTTACAAGCATCAGTGTGAGAAGAAAGGCTCTTAACCACAACAGATCTTTTATTACCTGACTTTGGTAAGTACCACAAGGAATTTTTTTTTTTTTAATTCACAGCATCTTGGTTCCCTGAAAAGAGCCTTATTGAGTTCAGAACTATCTCTTCCCTGAATAGAAATCATCACTGCTAGATCCCCACAAAAGTGTCAATGACATTTTCAGAAAAATACACAGGCAGATTCAAGTTTTCAAAGGTCTATATATCTTTTCTTACTTGAATATCTTAAAACTTGCACAATAGCAAATCTGTGCGTGAAGATCCACTGTAGAGTTCTTTTTTCCCTTTCTGAAAGAGAACTATATTACTAGTTACTTACACACCAAACACTTTTCAAGAGCTTTGCATGGGTTAAATCATTTAATATTCAAGGTGGTCCCACTAAGAGGATGCTATTATTAACATCTCCATTTTATACCTGAGAGGATAACTAACTTGCCTAGGGTCTAATAAACAGTGGCAGAGCTGGGAGTTGAGCCCAGTGACTTTCTAAGCACCTGGTGGAATGAGTCCTTCAGTCTGAAAGGGGAATCTGGGTAGTACAATGTGTATTCATAGCTGTTGGATGTTGTTGTTGTTGTTGTTGTTAGGTGCTGTTGAGTCGGTATTCGACTCATAGCGACTCTCATAGGGTTTTCAATGGCTGACTATTTCGGGATTGCCTTGGGAGTGGATTGCCAGGTCCTTCTCCCATTTTTGCGGTGCTGGGAATTGAACTGGGGTCCTCAGAGACTGCAGCACAGCGCTCTACCCACTGAGCCAAATCCCAGCCCCGTTGGATGTATATATTACAAATATTTTCTCCAAGTGTGTTCTGTGGTTCAGGTTTTCTTTTCTCTTCTCTTCTTTTTTCTTTTCTTTTCTCTCCTTTCTTTCTTTCTTTCTTTCCTTCTTTCCTTCTTTCTTTTATGGTACTAAGGATTAAATGTAGTGCCTTGTACATGTTATGCAAGCATTTCACCACTGAGCTGCATCCCCAACTCCTGGTCTTAATTTTCTTAACAGTGTCTTTTAATAAGAACTTGAATTTTTTTTATTACAGTTTATTATTTAGTTAATTTTTTCCATAATAATTAATGTTTTTCACATTCTAAGACATTTCCCACAAAGACATTTCCTGATATTTTCTTCTAGGAACTTCATAGTTCAGTTTTCAAGTGTGCAATCCACCTTGAGTTAATTTGGAGAAATGTTTTGAAGTCTCCATCAAGGTTAACTTTTTTCCTTATTGATATTCAATTATTCCAGAACCATTTGTTATTGACCTGTTAGTATATTCTGATAGTAATATTTCACTGTCTAAATCACTGCAGCTTTATAGACAATCTTACAACCAGGTAGTATAAGCTGGCCAGATTTGATTCTTTTTCAAGATTGTTTAGTCTGTTGTTTTAAATTGTTGTTGTTGTTGTTGTTGTTAGGTGCCGTCGAGTAGAGTCCAACTCATAGGGACCCTATGTACAGCAGATCGAAACACTTGCCGATTCTGTGCCAGGCAAATGATCTTATTTATGTTTAAGCCCATTGTTGCAGACACTGTATCAGTCCATCTGGTGGAGGGTTTCCCTCCTTTGCGTTGACCTGCTACTCTCCCAAACATGATGTCCTTCTCCAGGGATTGATCTCTCCTGACTTCATGTCCGAAATCTGTAAGATGCAATCTGGCCATTCTTGCTTCCAAGGAGCACTCTGGTTGCACTTCTTCTAGTATTCTTTATACATTTTAGTATCAGTTTGTCAATTCCAACAAATTGGTATGCTGATTTTTTTGGAATTGTATTGAATCTACAGATCAAGGAAAATTCTTGATAGAAAAATTTAAAGAAATTATTCTTCCTCTCACCTTCTGCCAAAGATGTCCATGTCCTAATCATTGTTGTTGTTGTTGTTAGGTGTCATCAAGTTGGTGTCTGACTCATAGCAACCCTAATAACAGGCAAAACCCTATTATTACTGCTTCCATGCTATTCATAGGGGTTTCAATGGCTGATTGTTTTTTGGGAGTAAGTTGTCAGGTCCTTCTCCCAAGCCTACAGCTCCTGGTGTTCCCAGGCAGTCTCCCATCCAAGTACTAACCAGGTCCAACCCTGCTTAGCTTCAGAGATCTGACAGGATCAGATGCCACAGTGGTACAGCTGCAGGCCATACTAATCATAGGAACTTGTAAATATGTTATTTTATGTTCCAAAACTGGAACTAAGGTTGCTACTCCGCTGACTTTAAGATAGGGAGATTATCTTGTGATATCTTAGTGGGCCCACTGTAATCTGAAATGTTCTTAAAGATAGAAGAAGGAGGCAGAAAAGGGTGTCAAGATGACTTAATGTGAGAAGCACTTGCTGTTATTGGCTTTGAAGATGGAAAACTATTTGCCCAGGAAAGTGATGGTCTCTAGAATTTGGAAAAGGTAAGGAAACGGATTCTTCCCTAGAGTCTCCGGAAGGAATGCAGTCTTGATCTCTTGATTTTAGCTCAGTGAGACCCACATCAGACTTCATGACTGTGAAATAAATTTGTGTTATATCAAGCCTCCAAGTTTGTAGTAATTTGTTACAGCAGCCATAGGAACTAATACAGGGGTAATTGATATCTTCATAATATTGAATTTTCCAATCTATGACCATGGTGTTGCTCTCCATTTATTTAGGTGTTCTGTAATTTCTCTCAGCAGCTTTTATCCTTTTCAGTCTAGCAGATTTGTGTATCTTTATTAAATTTATTGCTAGGTATTTTATATTTCTTTATGCATGGCATAGATCTGCTTATTTGAAGCAACAGCCCACTCAAGCCATAAACTAGAAGAAACCACTTAAACAGTAATTTTGATAAATTGCTGGAGGCTGAGTGCAGTCAAGCACGAGAAACTCATGGGAACCATAGTTTTAGGAGGACACTCCATCTTCATAGATTTTATCTCCAAGGCTTCTGCCAGGTTTTCACTGTGAAGGACCAAGAACGATCTCCTGGTGGCTTTGGAAGGAGGAAGGGAAAAGTAATCACTGTGAAATAAGCCCAGAGTGTTTTCCATAACAATGGACTATGCTCCATGGGGAAAGACTTTTCTAGAATCTTACCCCAATTAGAGGAAGGATACTCTTCCCAGTGGAGCACTCTCTAGCTTTCTTATCTCGTGTAACAGGGAAAAACATAGTCAACAGAGTCATAGCTTCAAGAAAATAGATTGGGAATGGTGCGCTCAGGGGAAGGGGTAGGGGACGAGAGAGGGAAAAAGGCTGTACCACTGGAGAAACTCTTGCAAAAGACATAGGCCCAAGAAAACACAAGAGATTTAATCAGAAGAATGTAGAGTGCTCCTCATCCCCCGTGGCTTAGCACTACACCAAAAGGACTCCAGTGAGTCCTCGGAGTGTAGCTGAAAGAGCTGTAAACCACCCTCTCTCTGAGAAGGAATGTTTGGGGAAGGCCTAAGTCAAGAAGGGAGACATAAACAAAAATACCAGAGGAATCTGAGAGTTTTACCAGCTGTAGCTACAGCAAACATTAAACAGTTTGAGTCCTAGTTAGATTACAATAAATTGTCAAGTTAATATCTATTCACCCCAGTTCCTGTTACCTCATAAAGCATGTCCAGATTTTCTCAGAAAAAAATGTGGGGAAATATGAAGGTAAAATTATACCAATAAAATCCGTGTTGCTTTTAAAGGTCTTTCAGACTTCAGTCCACCCTCTCTACGCTGCATCATTGCCAGTTGCACAGCTGCCCTCTTCTTTGAAACTCACTAGGTTTTAGATAGGTCTTCTCTTCAGCCTGCCAGTATCCAGATCCAGTATTTACCCTAGAAGCTGCCATAGTTTCCTATGCATCCTTAAAGGGGTTCTGTCTGTCAAAATCAGTTCATCAAGGTTTTCTTATGTCCACCACTCTTCCATTGTCCCATAAATATAACTTTCATATTATTTGCACTTTTCTGGTGTTACAATAAGAATAAAAGTTTCCTGAGTCCTTTTGCCTTCTAACTCTGTGTCTTTGGGTTCGTCCTTTCTTCCTTTTTCTTCTTTCTTTCTTTCTTTCTTTCTTTCTTTCTTTCTTTCTTTCTTTCTTTCTTTCTTCCTTCCTTTCTTTCTTTCTTTCTTCTTCTCTTTCCCTTCTCTCTTTCTTTCTGGAAATGCTGAGGGCTGAACCCAGGGCCTCACAAATACTTTGCAAGCTCTCTACCACTGAGCTGCACCCCCATCCCCTTTTTTATTTTTTATCTTGAGACAAGGTCTCACTAAGATACACAGGCTACCTCTGGCCTCAAATTTGTGATCCTCTTGCCTCCACCTTCCAAATTGCTGGGATTACAGAAGTGTGCTGCCATGTTCAACTCTTTGGATTTTCAAAAAATCATCTTCCTACTTCCTTTCACATACTGATCTCAGTATTTCTGACCTTTGTTAGTTGTCTACCCAACTCCTAATTGTTTTCATTATTCAATGGTTTGCTTAAGTGTTCTAGACTTGAACTATTTATTCACCATTTTCTTTAAATTTTGTTTTAACAGGTCAAAGAGAAGGTTTATGCCTGTTATTGTGACATGGATGTATACAAGTTCATAATCATAGAAACAGACTAGCTCCTTGATTCATTAATCTTCTGAATTTCCTTTCATGCTATGGACCACATGTATACTCTATTCTCCCTTTCTCTCTCTAGCAGTCAAACCAAATCCCAATGGATCAAAGGACTTTCATTTACTAATTACTTTATGTTAAAATTTCTACCTCTTTTTTCTTTATTTATGAATGTTGGTGGAGTAGAGTAGTAAGACTTTTGCTATATCAATTATGCAATTGTTACATCACTTTTGCCTACACATTCATCAACTTATATATTTTAAGCACCATATTTCCCAGGTAGTCATATAGTTGCATCATATATTTTAAAATTTTCCTCTTCCCCTTTTCCTCTTTTCTTCTCATTCTGCAACCTGTGCTCCCATCCACTGATCCCCCCCCCACCTTCTTTCAATTTGGTTATATTTTCCCTTCTTAGATATGTATGAATGTTCATTTTATATTTCTATATACATACAGTTTTCTTTCTTTTCTTTAGGTTATATTTAGCTCCCACATATGAGTGAGAGCATATGGTATTTCTCTTTTTGGGTCTGGGTTACATCACTGATGATGATGTTCTCCAGTTCCATCCATTTTGCTGCAAATGACATTATTCCATTCTTCTTTATTACTGAGTACTATTCCATTGTGTATATATTCCACAATTTTTCAATCTACTCTTCTGTTGATGGACATCTTGGTTGATTCCATACCCTTGCAGTTGTGAAGAGTGCTGCATTAAATATGGAAATGCAGATGTCCCTGTGGTATGATGACTTCTCTTCTTTTGGGTATATTCCCAGGAGTGGTATAGCTGGGTCATAGAGCAGTTATATTCTTAGTTTTCTAAGGTAATTCCATATTGATTTCCAAAGTGGATGAACTAATTTACAGTCCCATCAGCAATGTAAAAGGGTTCCTTTTTCTACACATTCTTGCCAGCATCAGTTATTATATTTTGTTAATTTTGGCCATGCTTACTGGAGTGAAATGGAATGTCAGTGATGTTTTGATTTGCATTTCCCTAATGGCTAGGGATATTGAGCATTTTTTCATGTTTCTTGGCCATTCATACTTCTTTATTTGAGAACTGTCTGTTCAGTTTCATTGCTCATTTATTTATTTGGTTATTTGTTGTCCTAGTGTTTGATTTCTTAAGTTCTTTGTATAGTCTAGAAATTAATTCTCTGTCAGATGTTTAGGATACAAAGATTTTCTCCCATTCTGTGGGCTCTCCCTTTACTCAGTTGATTGTTTTCTTTGCTGTAGAGAAGCTTTTTAGCTTCATGTAATCCCATTTGTCAATTCTTGGTGCAGTTTCCTGGGCAATTGGAATCTTGTTGAGGAAATACTTGCCTACGCCTGTATGTTGGAGCATATTCCCTATCTTTTTTTCCAGTAGCTTCAAGGTTTCTGGTTTAATGTTGAGGTTTCTGATCCATTTCAAGTTGATTCTTATGTAGATTAATAGATATGAGTCTATTTTCAGTCTTCTTCACACAGATATACAATTTTCCCAGCACCATTTGTTGAAGAGGCTATCTTTTATCTACTGAATGTCCTTAGCCATTTTGTCAAAAATCAGGTGGCTGTAGTTGCATAGGTATGTCTTTGGGTCTTCAATTCTGTTCCATTGTTAAGCCTATTTTTGTGCTAGTACCAAGCTATATTTTGCTACCATCACAGTGTAATACAGTTTAAAGTCAGATATTGTGGTCCCTCCTGCACTATTTTTCCTGCTAAGGATTGTTTTGGCTATATGTGATCTTTTGCACTTCCATATGAATTTTAGGATTGTTTTTTCTATTTATACAAAGTCTGTCATTGGAATTTTGAGGGGGATTGCATTAAATTTGTGCATCACTTTTGGTAGTGTAGCCATTTTCACTTTATTAATTCTCCTGATTCACGAACAAGGGAAGTCTTTCCATTTTCTAGTATCTTCTGCTGTTTCTTTCTTTAATGTTTTGAAGTTTGCATGGTAGAGGTCTTTACGGTCTTTGGTTAGGTTGACTTCTAAATATTTGATTTTGGGGGGTGCTATTGTGAATGGGGTTGTCTTAATTTCCTTCTCTTCCTATTCACTATTGGTATAAAGGAAAGCTACTGATTTTTGAGCATTAATTTTGTATCTTGCTACTTTGTTGAAAGAGCTCAAAGAGTTTGCTAGTGGAATTTTTGGGATCCTTAAGAAAAGAGTCACATCATCTGCGAATAAGGATAATTTGACCTCTTCTTCCCTATCTACATTCCTTTCATTCTTTTCTCTTGCCTGATTGCTCTGCCTAGGACTTCAGTTATGGTATTTAATAGGAGGGCAGAGAATGGACATCTTTGTCTTGTTCCTGAACTTAAAGGGAATGGTTTTACTTTTTCCTCATTTACTATGTTGTTTAGTGTAGGTTTATCATAGATGGCTTTTATGGTATTGAGATAAGTTCCTGCTATGCCCAATTTCCTCAGTACTTTAAACATGAAATGATGTTGTACTTTGTTGAAGGCCTTCTTGGCATCAGTTGAGATAATCATGTGGTTTATAGCTGTAAGCCTCTTGAGATGTTGAATTACATTAACCGATTTTTGAATGTTGAACAAGACTTACATCTGTGGAATGAAGCCCACCTGACCATGGTGTATGATCTTTTTTATGTGTTGCTTAATTCAGTTTGACAGAATTTTGTGTGGGGGAGTGTTGCATCAATGTTCATCAGGGAAATTGGTCTATAGTTCTCTCCCTTTGAAAAGTCCTTATCTGGTTTTGGCATCAGAGTAATACTGGATTTGTAGAATGAATGGAAGTATCCATTCTTTTTTTATTGTATGAAATAGTTTGAGGAGACTAGGATTAATTTTTCTTTGAATGTTTGATAGAATGCCACTGTGAACCCACCAGGTCCTGGACTTCTCTGTGTTGGAAGATTTTTTATTACTATCTCTAATTCGCTGAATATAATGGGTCTGCTTAATTTGCTGTGTCCTCTGGGATTAATTTTGGTAATGCATATGTGTTAAGGAACTTATCCATTTCTTCTGTATTTTCATTTTTAGGGGGAGTAAATTTCTCAAAGTAGCCTCTGATGATATTCTGGATTTCATTGGTATCTGTGGTTATGACTCCATTATCATCTCTGATTTTTCAAATTTGGGCCTTTTCTCTCTTTCTTTTAGTGAGTCTGGCTGAGGAAGGTTCAATTTTGTTGAACTTTTTGAAGAACCAGCTCTTCATTTTGCTAATTCTTTGTATTGTCTTTTTAGTTTCTAACTGACCAATTTCTGCCTTGATCCTGATGATTTCCTTCCATGTACCCTTTCTACAATCCACTAGTTGTTGGCCTTATGGTGCCTTAAGTTGTGTCATTAAGCTATTTAATTGGGCTTTCCCTAACTTATTGATGAAGGCACTCATGGCTATGAACTTCCCTCTTAGAATTGCCTTTGCTATATCTCATACATTTTGGGAGAATGTGTTTTCATCCTCACTAGATTTTTAAAAAAATTTCCCCTCTAATTTCTTTGATGACCCATTGATCATTCAGAAGTGTGTTACTACACACTACCTCTTAACAAAAATAAAAATTCTGGACCACTTCTGTGGCCAAACTTTTGAGTAGGGCAAGTTCAGTATGAGCTATGTAAAACTAATGCTCACTCATTGGTTTTCTAAATTGATTTGGGATTTAAGCCAAAAGTGAGACAATGGCATTTCTGATATCAGATTTACTTGCCTCTCTCTGAAATTCTGGCAGAAAAATATAAGTTTTTTGCCATCTTTAGAATTCTTGAAAATTAACATAGTGGTTGAACAGTTACTTATGCATGGTTACAAGAAAAAAAATCTACTCAAGTTGGACTAATTAAAGTGAAGTTTATTGTAAACATACAAAAGCATTTCAAGGTGTCCAATTTTAGCAAGTACACCAGAATTTTACAGAGCCAGAAACTTATCAGTAAATTCTCTCTTTTTTTTTTCTCACTTTCTTTTTATCCCTTTCCCTCTGGCCTCATGGTCTTTTGTATCTGCTGTGTCTGCTTCATTCTTTCGTCTTTGAAAATATAACTATTACAAGTATCAATACCTCTAATCACAAATGCTATTCCAGTCTGCACATATAAAAACAAGAAAGGGAACATGATTGACTTAGATTTGGTGAGGTTTCAGCCTTGGTGTCAGAAAAGCAAGGACACTTTGTTCCAGTGTCCCTTCCAGTTAGTGCCCACATGCCCTCTAGGAAGGAGGTGTAAGCTTCAGACAAATGATAGCTGAATAGAATGGCAATCATCTCCAATATAAGCTGGTGTTTATTTATTGATTGCTGTTACCAAATATCAATAGCTATCTTATCTTTGGCCTTATAATGTGGGCCAGATTCACCTAAGAGTAGATGAATTACCTGTTCCCACCTATCAAGAAAATGAGATTGTATATACGTTTTGATTGTAATTTCTTCTAAATTATTTTATAGATGCTATGGAAAATAAGTAGATTACATCCTTGCATAAAAATGATTTCTGTCTTAATAGGTATCCTCAGTACCTCATAATGGTGCTTAGTGAAGCCAGAAAGATAATTAACTATGTCTATATTTACTCTTCCAATTGAAGTTAAGATAAAACTTTGGATTATGATTAATAGCATATCTTCTCTCAAATTTTATCAGTTAAATATTATAACTTGAAGAAACTAGTTGAGAAATGAGAAGTCTCATCTTTATTCTCTTTTTAGTATGTGATATTAAAATCATTTACTGCACTTAAAGATTATGATTAAATTTTTTCTTTGAAAAATACAAATCCTCACATTTTCAAAGTTAGAAAAGGGCTAAAGATAGCTACTTCAATTCCTAAAAGCAAGTCCTTAATGCTAAAGGATCACCATAAAACTATTATAAAATCCCCCCACCCCCACACATAAGCACACACACTATCATAAGAATCATAGAAAATTTACAGTTGGCTCTTAACACAAGATCTATATTTAAGAATTCTCAATTTCCTGTCTGTGTGTTACCCATTTGTAATTAGCTATGGCAAATGGTTAATCCCAGGCTGATGTACCACTGCCAACCAGCCCACTTGTGCCATTCCTCACATTATAAATTACTCTGAACAGTAGCCTAGAGAATATACAATTAGAAAGACCTAGCTGCAAGAAAGGACAGTAATTAAATGTACTCCCAAACTAAAGAGCAATGTATTTTTGCATGATCTACTGTGGGGATTATCTCCATCTTGGCTCCCCTCCACTGATGCAGGAGATTGGGGAAGTGTATTACCAAAAAGAATTCCTAAAACTAGAGGAAATTCATTCTCCCAGGTGCTCCTGTGCATATCCTAAGCACTGCAGAGTCAAGAATTATGATTTCTTAAATATGTGGATATCAAAAACGTTCTTAAAATTGTAAAACTAATTTAATATCATAAAAAGGCAGATTATTTCACAGTAGACAATGTCCTCCTAGTTATTCAGCCCTTCCCAAATTACATATCCTCACTCTCTGCATAGAAAAATGGGATATAACGCAAAGAAAAAAGGGGAGGAAAGGTAAATATGCCTGGGTAGCCTCTGTAATTGTATATACCCTGGCTTTTCTTGAATCCTTGGTGAAAGAATTCACTTTGACCAAGTTCTTCAAAGCTTACAATTACCTACAGAATAAGGATTACAGACACCAATTTATTATCAAATGTAGAAACTGTAAGCATTTAAATACTATACAATGAATGAGAATAATTAATATTAGTATTAATATTTCTTATCATCCCAGTTTTCAGAAGGCATTAATATACATTACTGAGTTCAATTTCCAAACCATTCTCTGTGATAATCTAAGAATGTAAGGATAATATGAAAATGTACTGCTAGTTTACTAATGGTGAGGATGCACTTTAGCCAGTGCTGCCAACACTTCACTTCTTCTCCAGCCATCTTGTGTGCTGCTGCCTGATTAGTCTCCCAAAGATGGGATCACATCTCTCTTGATCCTCATCATTTTTCCTGGAGGTAAAATCTAGACTTGCTTACCTTGGCATTTAACCCACTCTGTCTTTCTGATCTTACTTCTTTCTCAGCCTTTCTCCCCCATGCACTTCAGACCACTGCCTGATTAACTTCTTTTTGCCAACAATTCCTCCTTCTCTTTTCAGTCCTTTGAATCCATTCAAATCTTGATACTTTTGGATCAACATGCTTTGATACTATTCTGAGGCACAGAGGTCAAATACCCTTAAAGTTTTGTGTGGTTTGTTTCTTTTCTCATTAGAAAAGAGTTCTTTTTCTTCCTGCTTGATTTGAATATTACTTGTTCAATAATACTATTACCATCCCTGATTTCTTTTTGTTGGTTGGTTTTGGTTTTTTGGGGGTGTAATGTTTCTAGCTGTTTGTTTTAACAGATTTAAACATTTTATTTGTTTTCTCCCCAAGAGCAAATGTTTTCCTGATGCTTTTCATTATCATAGAACAAAGAATACATAATATATAATGTGTAATATATATTATATAGTGTGTGCAAAGAGGAAATGAGGGGTAGGTGGAGAGGAAGTCAAACTGGGAAAGGCTGGATGGTCATTTCACTTCTTCCCTTTCCACTTGTCCTTCTCATTCACAGCTGAGATCATTACGAGTTTTTTGAAAAGAGTAACTAAATCTAAAATGAGATCAACCCAGTGCCAGATATAATGCTTATCTCCAGTCTCAGCCTTTTCAATAATGAGTTGAATATCAAACAGGACAAAACCTCATATGGCCGCCAGCCCCATATACAGATTTCCCTGGAAAAGTCAAATTGATCCAAAGAACAAGGTCCCCAGGGGAGACAAGAGCATCAGAGTCATGGGTGATATCAAGATACTTTGCAGAAAGAGATAGCTCTGGCACCTGGCACTGAGTGAAGACCATCACTGTGCCCATGAAGGTGATAGAAAGGTTGCTGGGAATGATGGTAATGTACAACTTCAGAGCAGGGCCTAAGCCAGCTTCCTTAAGGTAGAAAATCCAGAAAGAAGTCCCAGGCTTCTCTGTTCCATTTCATGGCTATGAGGTCTTTCCATCAGGCACATCATCAACCCCAAGAAGCCCAAGGCAGAGCCAACTTGAATGAGATGAGGGAACCCACGGATATAGGTCCTGCAGAAGGCAAACCTGGCAGAGAACTTCTGCAGGTGCTGCTGTGTCCAGGGGCTACCTGGGAAATTTTTATGAGTGACTCAAAGTTGACCTTCTGATTAAATGTGTTCATGGCTCCAGAGTCTGTGCCACACAGCCTCCCACCTCCTCACCTGCCTCTCAAGAGATTGCCAGCTATTCTAACATCGGATGTGCCTGATCACTTTATTTGAAGGCATTCTTTCTGGTACTCTCTATCCCATTGTTTTAACACAACTTAAGACAGAAGAATCTCTTTTAAGGAGGAATTTAACACGTTCATATATATTGTATGTCACATTTAGTCAATAATGCTTGTAAAGCATGTAGAACAGTCCCTAGGATACAAGTGCTGTATGTTTATTAAATTAATCCTCTTTCTGCCTTTTTTTTTTTTTCGGTACTTGGGGTTGAACCCAGGGCCTCGCGCTTGCATGCCTTGCAAGTGCTGGACCACTGAGCTGCACCACCAGCCCAGTTTTTTACTTTTTGAGACAGAGTCTTGCTAAGTTACGCAGACTGGCTCTGGTCTTGAACTTGTGATCCTCCTGCCTCTGCCTCCTGAGCTGCTGGGATTACAGGCATGCACCACCGCTCCTGGCTCTGCCTTCTCATTTTGTGGGTTTTTGTTTTGTCTTGTTTTTTGTTTGTTTTGTAGTACTGAGGAATTGAACTCAGAGCCTCATGAATGCTGGGCAAGTGCTCTACCACTGAAATGCACTCCCAGCCCCTGTTTTATTTTTTACTTTGAGACAGGATCTTGCTAAATTGCACAGGCTGCCTCTGGCCTTGAACTCATGATCCTCCTGCCTCAGTCTCCCAAATCACTGGGATTACAGGCCTGTGTCACAGTGCCTGGCTTATTTTGTATTTTCTGTCTGTAAGGCTTTCTTCTCTTTGGTTTTGCTGGTTTTGTGTGTGTGTGTGTTTGTGTTGTTTGGAGTCATTGTTCTCTTCTGGTGATAAAAAGTACACATACAAAATAAAAGTTCTAGATCTGATTTTCATTGTTCCCATAGTTATTATTAGATTTTTAATAACTATATTAAATTTTATAATTTCTCTCAAAATTGATATTTAATCTGTATATAATATCTCACTCTCCTCAGAATTTGGCAAATTTTTTCATCTACTTTCTCTATCTTTCCCTCTCCTTTCCCCAGGTATTATTGGAATCACTTTGAATTTTCAGTGCTAATTATTATGCTGAGTTCATTTGACAGACATGCAGTATATGAACCCTTCTATCATCTTGAGGCCTGCAGCGGTAGCCCTGTGGCATCTGATCCCGTCAGATCTCGGAAGCTAAGCAGGGTCGGGCCTGGTTAGTACCTGGATGGGAGACCGCCTGGGAACACCAGAAGCTGTAGGCTAGGGAGAAGGACCTGGCAACCCCCTCCCAAAAATCAATCTGCCATTGGAAACCCTATGAACAGCAGAGAAGCACTGACAATAGTGTTTCCCCTGTTGTACAGAGGGTCGCTATGAGTCGGATACCGACTCGACGGCACCTAACAACAACAATAACAACAATTATTATGAATTACTGTATATTATGTTTATCTTTTCTTAAAAGTTTTAGCACTGTATAGCCATATCATCAATAATTATTTAAACTTAAATAAAGCTTCTAATGGTATCTGTCTTTTCCTTGAATTCCACTTCTTTTCTGGAATTAAAGTTTCAGTATGCCTAATTATGTTGTTGGTAAGTGCCATTGAGTTGGTGTCTGACTCATGTACAATAGGCAAAACAGTATTGTTAATGCTTCTCTGCTATTCATAGGGTTTTCAATGGCTGATTGTTTTTTGGTAATGGGTTGTCAGGTCCTTCTCCCAAGCCTACAGCACCTGGTGTTCCCAGGAGGTCTCCCATCCAAGTACTAACCAGGCCCGACCCTGCTTGGCTGAGATCTGACGAGACAGAATGCCACAGTGGTATAGCTACAGACTATGTCCGATTATTGGGGCTGGGATTTGGCTCAGTGGGTAGAGCACTGCGCTGCAGTCTCTGAGGTCCGGAGTTCAATTCCCAGCACCGCAAAAATGGGAGAAGGACCTGGCAATCCACTCCCAAGGCAATCCCGAAATAGTCAGCCATTGAAAGCCCTATGAGGGTCGCTATGAGTCGGATTCTGACTTGACGGCACCTAACAACAACAACAACAACATGTCTGATTATATCTTCCAATAATTGTTCTAGAAAAGATCCATAAGTGGTAAACCAAGACCCTGCATGTCTAAAACTTGCCCTCCTTAACACACATGTGTATTGTATGTCTTATAAGCAACAGAAATTAATTTCTCACAGTTCTGGAGGAGGATGTCCAAGATCAAGGAGCTAACAGAGTTGGTATTTGATGAGGACTTCCTTCTGGGTTCATAGATGACAGTCTTCTCTCTATGGCCTCACATGGCAGAAGGTGTGAGGGAGTTCTCTGGGGTCTCTTTTATAACAATAGTAATCCCATTCGAGGGCTGGATTTAGCTCAGTTGGTAGAGCACTGCGCTGCAGTCTCTGAGGTCCCAAGTTCAATTCCCAGCACTGCAACAACGGAAGAAGGACCTGGCAACCCACTCCCAAGGCATCCTGAAACAGTCAGCCACTGAAAACCCTATGAGAGCCGCTATGAGTCGGATACTGACTCAAGGGCACCTAACAACAACAACAACAATCCCATTCGGGAGGGCTCTGCCCAAAGGTCTCACCTCTTAATATCGTCACTTTATTAGAATTTCAACATATGAATCAGAGAGGGACACAAATGTTTACTCCTTAACAGTGGGTAGTTTATTTTTTTCTCTTGGTTTTTAGGATTCTCTCTTTAATCTTGAAGTTCAGAGAATTCATCATGATGTGTTTGGGTTTACTTCTACTAAAATTATTCCTGCTCCACAGTCTAAGTGTTCTGTCAATCTGAAGACCAGCTCAGTGAAAGTTTCCATTATTTTTTTCTTTTTAAAAAGTCTCATTTTTTTACTTAAATGCAAAGACAACATTGTAATATGTTTCATTTCTCCTTAAAGTCTTTTGATTGTGGTAAAATAGACATAGCATAAAATTTACCATTGTGGTTATTTAAAACTATACACTCCAGTGGCGTTTTAAGTTTATTCATATAGTGTGTCCTAGTCATCACCACCATTCTCCTCCAAAAGCTTTTCATCAACCAAAACTGACACTCTATGCCATCAAACAATTCCGTTTCTCTTCTCCTATCCCTTGTAACTACTGTCTACTTTCTGAATCTATGAATTTGACTCCTCCAAGTACACCATCTAAGTGAATTGATATATTCTTTGTTCTTTTGTGTCTGACTTGTTTCACTCAAGCACGTTATCAAGATTCATCCATATTGTAGCATGTATCAGAATTTCATTCCTTGTTAAGCCTGAATAATATTCCATTGTGTGAATATACCACATTTGTTTGTCCATTCACCTATTCATGGATGTTTGGGTTGTTTCACCTTTTGACTATTATGAATAATCCTGCTATAAGTTTTGGTGGACAGATATCTGTTTGTACCCTTGTCTTTAATTCTTTTAGGTATACACATAGAAGAGGAATTGCTGGGTTACATGTTAATCTTATGTTTAATTTTTTTTGAGGAACCACCCAACTGTTTTCCACTATGGTGGCACTCTTACATTACCATTAGCAGTACCAGAGGGTGCCAGTCTCATCATATCCATTCCAATACTTGTTGTTCTCTTCTTTTTTATATTTTTAAATAATAATAGCCCATCCCAATGGGTATTGAATGGTATCTTATTGTGATTTTGATCTGCATTTCCCTGAGGATTACTGAGGCTGAGCATTGTTTTCCGGCACTTACGTAGTTTTACGCCTGGTGTTCTCCCCTTCTAGACCTCCTCCAATTAGATGAATGTTAGATATTATGCATCTGTCTTTTCTGTCTCTCAATTTTGTACTTATTTTCAGCTCATTATTTTTTACTATGCCCTGGGAGATTTCCTTGGCCACATATTTCAATTTACTAATTCTATCTTCTGTTATGTAAATTCTGTTCTTTGGGCCATCTGTTATTTATTTTGGTGATCATATTTTTAATTTGAAAGGGTTCTGGTAGATTATTTTTCACAACCATCTGTTCTTTTTGTGATATGATATGCTCCTGATTCTTTGGTCTTTTCTACTAAATCTATTTCTTCAGAAATTAGTTTTTCTGCTTTTTGAGTTTGCTGATTCTGTTCCACGCTATTTGTTTTTTTTCAAGGGATTGGTGGTTGTTGGTTGTATATTAATACTTATTGAAGGTCTGTACTGACCTGAATTTGTAGCTTGAGTGCATTTCTTCAGCCTTAGTGAAAGATGTCTCCTTCTCTGGTCACAACATGTTCTGAACATTTCTTCTGGAAATTGATAAAGAAAATAGAAGGAGAGATGTACAACCAATAATTATTCAAGTCACTTGTTTTTACATTAGAGATCTCATGGTGATCTTATATTACCTTGGGAGCTCTCTCTTTTTATAGTCCCAATAACTATGCTGGTAATGTTCTGTATTCATTTTTTTCATTTATTTGGCAAATGGAAGACTGTACCCTGAAGGCAAACAACAGAGCCAGAAATTCTGAAAGAACAGGATTGGTAAGGCTGTTCTGCAGGCCTTTAATTATTTACCCAGCTTACCGCATCTAGCCAGCTAGCCAGCTCCTCTTTTAACTATTACCGTCCTTGATCAGCATCCTAAGGTACTTCTCAGAAACTTATTTGTTTACCTACCCTTCCTTCCTTCCTGCCTGCCTGCCTTCTTTCCTTCCTTCCTTCCTTCCTTCTCTTCTCTTCTCTTTCCTCCTCCTCTTCCTCCTTCTCCTCCTCCTCCTCCTCCCCCTTGTCCTCATCGTCCTCCTCCTCCTCTTCTTCTTCTCCTTCTTCTCCTCCTCCTCCTCTTCCTCCTCCTTCTTCTTCTCCCTTCTCTCTCTCTCTCTCCCTCTCTCCCTCCCTTCCTCCTTTCTCCTTCCTTACCTCCCTCCCTGTCTCCCTCCCTCCCCTTTCTGTGGAAAAGAAGAAAACTTCCTTTCAACTACATAGAGTTGTAGATTCTTGGATATTGGGAGGATTTGCCACTTGCTTTATATCTTCCAAAAATTATTTACCTGCTTGAAGTTACTCTGTTTGTTTTCTTTCAGCACTGCTGTGGGTTTAAAAAAATTGATATTATTTATGAAATTTTGATGGGATTTAAGAAACAGATGATTTTATTCAGCTAGAAAATGTTAATCTGAAGTTTTCAGTTTAAATTCCATTTCTGTGTTTAAAGTCATAGTCATGATTCATGTCATGGTCCTTCTCATAAAGCTCTTCTTTGTCACTCAAGCCCACAATCTTCCCTCCCTAGTGAGCCTACACAGAACAGTTGTAACAGAGGGAATAGGGTTATTTTAAATGCAAGCTAATTATAGCAATATCTGCCCATCTCTAAACTTCTAGAGATGAGTGGCAAAATTAATATCCCCGGAAAAAATATTTAGTGGTCCAGTGGTAGAGACTGAGAGGCAACTAGATGACCCATTGTCTAACAGATGGTGAATGTATGTGTCAGAGGAGGCCTGGAGTGAATTAAGGAGAACTGAATTGCTTTACATGATGATATAAGGCCAGTTACTGGTAAGGAATAAAAGAAAGAGAAGGGTAACTGGGGCCTGAACTGTTAAAAAGTTGTTCAAGGACATTTATTTATTTATTAAATTTATTTGTTTGCAGTATTAGGGGGTTGACCCCAGGGCCTTGCACATGCTTTGCAAGTGCTTTACAACTGGGCCATACTCCCAGCCCATTTTTCACTCTTTTATCTTAAGACAGGGTCTCACTAAATTACACAGGATCCTGCTGGTCTCCAACTTGTGATCCTCCTTCCTCCATCTCCCAAGTTGCTGGGATTACAGGCATGCACCACCACACCCGGCTGTTCAAGGACTTTTAAAAATAATATATATTTTTTAGCCTCTTAGCTCTTCCTGTATATTAATCCCCTTCTGCTGCCATAAGTCCTAATGAAGTTTGCTATACTCAACATACACCTTTTTTAGAGGGGTATTGCTGCTTTGGTATAAAGCAGAGAAAACACAGCAATTGCAGATCAGACAGAAAAAGGGAAAACAAAAGTCCAGAGGCAGCAGAAGCTAATATTCAACAGCTACACTGAAGATGGAAACCTCTGGAATTCTTTAGGAAACATTGGGAGGGAAAAAATGTGGAGTTTCCGCTTACATCTGGGTTTCATATTTGTTATTTGAACTGTCACTTGTTTGTACGTGCATGTGTTCATCACAAGCTCCTTAAGTGTGGGAAGTGTACTTTTTGTGTGTGCATCTATCTTTTTCCTGCCCATGAGTCTAGCACAGCAGTATTCTCACCATATAGTTTTGAAGTCACTTAGCATATTGAGTTTCTGCTGATCCATTCATACCCCTACTTCTTCGCAAAAATAGACCTATCCCTGTGAGATATGTGTTGGGGTAAGAGCTAAAGCACACTGGCCAGTCTGAGGATTAAATCAGCAACAAACTGACCCTATGACCAAGTATTAAGGCATTGAAAGTAATTCATCTAAATGACAGGAGAAAACATGTATACAAATGAAAATATGCACAGTAGAAAACAATCAGATGAGAAGGTTAAAATATGTTTTTTAATAATCACAGATTTTCTAATGCATGTAAGGTAATGAAGTATCTATATTGTGAGATACTTCTATATTGTGAGATACTGTTTTTGTTTTTGCCTGCTAGAATCTCTTCCCCTTTCTCTGGGTAAATAGCCATTTGATTTTCCTTTGAGAAACCATCTATCACCAGTCACAGGTTTGATGGAATTTTCAATCAATATTCCCCCTTTTCCTTGGCCAAAACTCAAGCCATAATAGCCAGACTTTTCCTGGAACTTGAACATTAGACCCATAACTAAAAGATTGGAGTTAATTCATTTCTTCTCTGCCTTTAATAGAGTATCCATTAGATTCTGCAATCATTATCCACAGAGTTGCCCCAATTATTGTCTTTTTTGAGCTTGGGGTCTTTAAGAAATTTTTTTTTAATTTTCAGACCTACTCAAATCTAGTCCAATAAATTCTCCTTTTGCTAAAGTCAACCAGACTCAGCTTCTATTGCCTGCAACCAGAGAACTCTGACAGATACAGCTCCTATACAAATGGTCTGTATTAAGATTTTCTATAAATATTTGATAAATTAATAAAAACTTTGGAGGCAACACCTGCTCAAATAAAATTGGCTTTTTCAACCAATAATACTTATTGAGTGTCTGGTTATTGTGGTATTCCATCAAAAAGGATAGCGTTTTCCAAGGCTTCAGGAAGAAGTATAAAAGGGGAGGGACAAGCACCTTTCTTTACTTCTTATTCTTGTTGTTGTCAGGTGCCATCTAGTCTATCCAACTCAGCGACCCTATGTTTAACTCCCTGACTTTGTGCCATGCCCAGCACTATGTCAGTGCTTCTCTGCTATTCAATGCCTGATTTTTTCAGGAGTGGGTTGTCAGATCTTTCTCCCAAGCCTGGTATTCCCAGGTGGTCTCCCATCCAAGGACTAACCAGACCCAACCCTGCTGAGCTTCCAAGATCTGTTGGGATTGGACACCAAGCTGATGCAGCTGTATCTACAATGGTAGGGCTGTAGAATCTTTACTTGTAGAGAATATAAATTAAAGGAGGAACAGAATATACTTAAATCAAACCTTGCATAGTTCCTTCCCTATTTTTGTTTGGTCCTCTAATGATATATCCTATTGTAGAATAAAGACTAGAAAAACCATATTATGCTTGCCTTGATATCTAAAGGAAAGCAGAAGGTCCCTAAGTGGCCAAAACACAAGTTCTCCTCTCCATTCTGCTACTGTGGATGAGGTTCCCTAGCCAAAAAATCCCTTGTTAAGGGGGCCAGGCACAGTTCCTGCTTATCCTTAAGTAGCAGGTTTCAGTTCCCTGCAAGTCTGTGAAGTTATCCATATAAATCAATTGCATCTTTCCATCGCTCCTTGCCCTCTTGATTCTACGGAGCCTGGCTCCCATAGCCCCAAGTGTTCACTCTGCTCGTGAGTGGAGCCCCCATGTGGTCATGGGTGTTGTGTAGCATCCTCCTTTCCTGGGTCATGAGTGTATGTGGCTAAGAAATTGCTGTCAACCTCATCTGTCCATTGTCAAGTGTCCTATGTACAGCATTTCCATATCCCTAAGGCAGGAACGGGGCTGGGTTTGGCTCAGTTTGTAGAGTGCTGCTCTGTAGTCTCTGAGGTCCCGAGTTTGATTCCCAGCACTGCAAAACTAGGAGAAGGACATGGCAATCCACTCCAGATGCACTCTTGAAACAATCAGCCATTGAAAACTGTATAAGGGTCCCTATGAGTTGGACATGACTTGATGGCACCTTACAATAACAACAAGGCAGGAATATCTCCCTCACCAATAGGGTGAATAAGGGTGACCAAAACATCTACCACTAGAGAAGCTTAAGTCTTGCACTTGAGTATGAGACAAAGCTACAATTTAAGCCCAGTCATTCTTTTGTAAAGCCTTTCCTTACTTTGGGAAATAATGCCAAGGATTGGACCAAAAGTTTCATTGGGGGATGCAAAAGATCAATGTTCTCACAAATGACAGAGACCTGAGATGGCCTCATTTGTAATGTGGTGATGAGAAGGCTCAGGATTGTCTCCTGCTTGGCTGTTCTTAGAATGCAAAGCAGGAAGTAGGGCTCACAGTAGTCTACCTCACCTTACTGGGAAAATGTTGGTGAATCTTGATCATCAACTTGATTGGACTGAGGCAGCCTAAGAGATTAATAAAACACATCTCTGGATGTGTCTGTGAAGGTGTTTCCAGAGGCAAGTAGATTATATGAATGTTCTGTTCTACTTAAACCATTGGGTTTAATCCATTGGTGGATTCAAAATTTGAACAGATTACTGGGAGGTGGGGGCCTGGTGGGGGGAAGTAGGTCATGGAGGATATTTTTGAAGGCCAAATCTTGCCCTGACTCCTTCCTGTCTGTCTTCTCTCTGCTTCTTGGCCAACACAAAAGGCTGTTGCCTTAGCCACGTGCTCCCAGTGCCTTAATGTACAGCTTCTCCATAGGCACAGAAATATGGAGCTAAGTGACCCTGGACTGAAGCCTCTGAAACTATGGGATAAAACACATCTTTCTTCCCCGGAAAGTTCTTTATGTCAGGCATTTTGTCACAATAATGAAAAGTCTGACTAATTAGCCGGGGGTGGTGGCACACGCCTGTAATCCCAGTGGCTTGGGAGGCCAAGGCAGGAGGATCGAAAGTTCGAGACCAGAGGCAGTCTGTGTAACTTAGCGAGACCCTGTCTCAAAAAAAAAAAAAAAAAAAGAAAAAAAGAAATATATATATATATATATATATACATATATATATATGTATGTATGTATATTAAAAAGAAATGGGCTGGGGGTGCAGCTCAGTGGTCCAGCACTTGAAAAACATGCAAGCACGAGGCCCTGGGTTCAACCCAAAGTACTGCAAAATAAATAAAGAAAGAAAGAAAGAAAGAAAGTCTGACTAATACAGGACCCAAACCAAGTTTGTGATAAGAAATATATCTTTACTAGAATGTTACTTGTGCATAGTCCAGGCAAGGATTTGAGGATTTGGAATCCAGGCCATCTTTTTGTTGATAATGGCAAGCATGTGCTATTTACAACCATACTGTAAAAGCAACTGTAAATGCATTTGCTTGACTAATTTCTGTTTCCCCTCATTTTCACTCATTTTCTCATTTCTTCTATACCTGATGCTAAGGTGAATAAGAGACATCAGTCCTTTTCTGTTTCCTTTTGAATATTGTTTTAATTTCAATAAAAAGGTCTAAGATACTTATATTAAAGTCCAATTACTTTATTTTGTAGTATAATTACTTTATCTGAAAGAGGGAAGTTGGAGTGTGGAGACATGTTTGAATCCTGACTTGATTTCTTACTAAGTTTTGAGACTAAAGACTCTGGATGCTGATTTCTACCTCTATAAAGTGGGGATAACACGCTTTCTCGTGGGACACTGCTGGGAACATTTGATGAGATCCTGTACAGCAATCCCTGGCACAGTGTCTGGTGCTTAGCAGATTCTCAAGTATTAGTCTCTGCCCCACCTGTCCCTTTAACTTCTAAGTGGTTATTTACTTATCAGAGTTTACTGGGTGTAAGAAGAGGTGGGAAGACTGGATTTTTATGGAATATGAGACTTAAAGAACTAGATGGGGGTGTGCAGTATTAGCTTCTAGATGTACCAGTGAAGTTAACTACAACATAAAAGAATAGGACAGTAAGTAGCCTAGGCCCACATGGATGTGAGTGCTTTACAGGAGGAAGGATAAACATGAGTTTGCTCCAAATCTCTTTAGACAGGCTTGTCCCAGCAGTCATAGGGATTCTGGTTATAGCTTCCTTGTAAAGTCCCAAAGCTTCTCTCCAAACTCACTGCCTTCCTGGCTCCCACAGCTATTCTCCTGTTTCTTTCAAATACTTCTGTTCAGTTTTCTATCAAGTTAAAAGGGTCTGAAGAACTCATTTACACTGGAATTGTTGGTTGATAATACCTTATCATGTAATACCCTCCAAAGGAGAATAGCATTTAACAAGGGGCCATATCTTATTTTTTTTAAATTCTGAAGGCAAAATTGAGTGAAGGGCTGAGCATATGGTTTAGAACTTGCACTCTATAATTAGACATGCCTGGCTTGTTTCCTGGATCCATTCCTTAATAGCTATGAAATCTTCAGCAAGTTACTTCCCCTTTCAAAGCCTCAGTTTCCTTAGCTACAAAATAGAGATAGTAATACCTACTTCAGAGGATTATCATGAAGAGTCAATTATACATTCCCATGCTGCATTTAGTCCTATGTTGGTGTAAAATAAGTGTTATTTTCATAATTATTTGTATTACTTATTGGAATACCAACTCATCAGCATTGCTCAATTGCATTTTTGGGAAAGACAGCCCAATATCCAGGAAAAGTGGAAGATTCATATAGTCTGAATTAGTTGTAGGAAGTAGTAGATCCAGGTCATTTGGATTCCTATCTGTCCTGGGCTGAATTCACAACTGCACAATAGTACCAGAGCATTTTTTGCCTTTTCCAGAAAGAGTAGAGAAGCTGCATGTTTCACCATTGAAGAGTTTAACTGTAAGAGGAAATATTTTACCTATTTAGTGTATTGTTAGCTTGGGCCTTGCTCTCTATCTTCTGAAATGCACATTTTGGGATTGATGGATTTAAATTTTTTTTTAAAGTTGTTTTTTCACCCTAACTTTAAGTCATTAAGCCTTGTCATCTCCTCTTCCATGGATAAACACTGACAAAATATAAACAGCGAGTAAGCCATTTGAATAAGATGAAACACTCAAAAGAGAATATAGTGAAGCTTAGAGTTTGGCAGTTCTTAGTTTCCAGTTTTGATTTTTCAAGTTATAGCTCGCTGGATATTGAGGGTGCTGAATGTACCCTGTGTGAATGAACAGACACATGGCATGGCCTCGCACTTGGCCAGGCATTAATCACTTCAGTTAAGGAAGAGAGTGTTAGCAGTTCCTCCTGCAGAGCAATAGCTTTCTGGGACAGCTGTTTTCCAGTTTATGGGAGAGAAGAATTTCTGGCTGCTAGTTAGCTTCAGCTGAGGGGTTTACAGACTTCCTGCTCTTCCCCAGTTGGTGCTGACACATCCCTGATTGTCTGCGGTTACTGGACTGCTCTCTTCATTAAGAGAATAGCCACAGGGATCAGTTTCCAAACTCAAAGACATCTAAATGTGTTCAGAACTTGGCTATGTTAGATGCAAGTACCTAAACTAAAATGAAAAATTCTGGATGCCAAACATGTATCAACTCCAGAAGTAGTAGGTAATATGTTCCTAGGTATGGAGAGACCTTCTTTTCTAAAAAAGCTGCCTTAAAGAATCAGCAGTATTAACTGAAAAAGAATTCCAACTTTACAATTTATATTCAGAGAAACTTTGGTGAATCAATATCTACTGATAATTCCAGATGAGTACAACTCATCTCTAACATGACTACAATTGCTCAAGCCAGATTCCCAGGCTACTTAAAAGCACTGGATCAGATACATTTCATCCTATTATGCTTTAATTTTTAGAGATAAAAAATTCTGGGCATTTATCCTAGAAAAATGAAAATTTACTTTCACCCCAAAACATACACACAATTGTTCATAGCAGTTTTGTTTGTAATAGCCAAACACTAGAAAAAAATGTCTTTCAATAAGTGACAGGATGAACAAACTATGGTACATCCATAAGTGAACTAGTACTCAGTAGTAAAGAGGATTTGATGCATGCAACTTGAATTTATCCCAAGTAAAGTGTGCTAAATTAAAAACAATCTAACTCCAGAAGTTTAAATTATATGAGTAATTTATGGTTTTTGCCTGTTTGTTTTGTTTATATTTATTGAGACAGAGTCTTGCTATGTAGCCCAGGTTGGCCTGGAACTCACTATGTAGTCCAGGATGACCCTGAACTTGCGACCCTCCTCTCTCTACCTCCCAAGTGCTGGGATTATAGGAGTGCATCACCAGGCCAGGTTTAATTTATGTTCTTTATAGAAAAGCTTTTTAAAAATCAAATAAGCAAAAGTAAAAGATAAGAATCAAAGAACCCAATTAATTTCTAATGTGAATTTGGAAAGTAAACTTGTCACCCGAATTCCAAAACCATCTGTTGTTATCTGAGACTTTCAGCAGAAAGTTTATAAAACCAGAATATGGATTATATTTTTGCACAGGACTCAAACTATAAGCAGCAATGATTTGCTTTTCCTTCTTTCTTTCCACTCCACAAAGAAGTAAGTAAGAAGCAGAATTTCATGCATCAAAATGAAAATGTTTGCATGTTATTATGAGATAACATGATAATAATATGAGCAATAAGGCAATGGGATCAAATTTTGTAGCTTGGAGAAATGTACAATAAATCAGACAATTCACCTCAGATCTTCAAGAAAGAATGTTCCAGGTCTCTGGGTCTCAGTTTTCTCCATGGTGAAGGAGAGCTGTTAGGTTCAAGGAACATGATTGTATGATGATAGTTCTGAGGGATTTGTATGTTGATATTTATAAAAGGATGACAAAGATCAAGATTCAAATGGAGTAATCATTCCTTAATATGTTTCTAAAACTATAACATTAGGCCATTAGAAAAGAAACTGAAAAGCAACCATCAGGTTTCCAAAATAGTTACTAGCATTTGTATTAGAAGCAATCAAGCATGTGTCCAAACCCCAATGTTGTTATGTGAGTATGCAAGGATGAAAATGGCATGAAGTCTTGGCTAAAGGACAAATCATCATCTTATGATAATGAGGTTGAGATTAATGTTAATTAATGCTGGATATATTTGGAAACTTAAGCAGGTGCTTTAGAAAAGGCTCATCTATGGTAAAGCACTGGTCTCCAAAGAAAGCATAGAGATGATGGGCTTCCTGTTCCCTGAATGGCTATGGGGGATGCTCCTTCTGGTTCAGTAGTCCCATATGTCTAAGAGTTATTGTAGATAAATGCTAACTTTCTCATATTCTCTAGTCTTTAGGTCCAAACTTCTCTACTTTTGAATGCTGGGGGAGTGGACAGACATGGGAAATTTCCAACTCTTGCTTGCTTTCAATAATTTAATGTCTAGATGGATAGACCTGACAGCTAGCTCCAGGCTCCCTTTCTCCCAGGCTCCACCACATTTATCAAGAATAAAGAAGCCCCTCTCAAACAGAAGCCTGTCATCCAGCTCCATCTTACCTTCCAGTTGCCTAGGAGGACTAAACCTGGAAAGAATCCAAAAGAGAGAGTTTGAACTCCATTTTTCTCTCCTGAAATTCTATTCTCTTAGATCAGATGACCCCTTACCTCTTGAAAACTCTATTCATCCTTTATTCAGGAACAATGAGTATAGGAGAAGGGAAGTAAGTCATGCACAAGCCTGGAAGTCTAGTATTTGATCCAGAGTGTATCTATGGGAAGGTATTGCCCTCACATTCCCTTGCTTGTATCTCAACACTCTGAAGCAGGACCTTGGTGAAAGCCTGATGTTCATTGGATTTCTAGTGGATGGGGCTGATATGTCAATGGCTTGTGCTCTATGTTTCATTGAGTATTCCTTCTCTTGAACTTGCCTCAGTTCAGATGGTGGTGCTGCTTAGGTCTTCAGTTTCAAGGAAAATCTGCATTTCTCCAGCTGATTACTCTCACTGATACGTAGTTCAAACTGGAGTAAGAGGTAGAGTATCTCTGCGCATTTTCCAAATCAACTTTGCCAGTTTGTACTATACATCATTTTTCATTTGACTCCCTGAGTCTATCTGTAAGTTGGTTAGAACTGATAGATAAGGAATGAATGATTAGTCCTGCGCAGTTTCCAATAGTAAAGTAAAAACAGCAGAGCCATTGAAACTCAAATGTGATAAACAATCCTTGAAAGAGAAGAGGTCAGCCCAATTAAGGAGAGAAAATACATCTGACTTGAAGAGAGAGATGCAGAGAGTGAGAGCAAGAGAAAGAGAGAGAAGGGGGGGGGAGAGAGAGAGAGAGAGAGAGAGAGAGAGAGAAATGTAGCTACACTGATGTGACAGCTAAATTTTAAGAGCCACATATAGCTGGGTTTGGGATATTTGGGAAAATATTGGACAGGCTACCACTGATTTAAGTCTATTTAAATAACTCTGAGGAACTCCTTGAGAGAAAACTCATTCTAGAAGGAATGAGACTGTACACTCTGAACTAAATTATTAATTCTTATATAGGAATGGGAAGGGAAATTCTGAATATAGCAGAATGTTTACCTCTTTTTTTCCTTGGAAGTGAGTCTGAGTTTTCTATATTGCCTGTGTGGCATTTTACTTTGAAGCAGTTCATGATGGACAATGTGATATGTATATATATAGATTAATTTTAGCCAATATCTAAGAGTTAGTACATTTGTTGGTTAGCATTTGAAATTCCCTACTTTTCAATCTGCACCCAAGAAATGGCTAAAAATCTAGTTCAAATATCCTTACCAAAAGCTAGCTTAGCATACATGTTGAATGCCACTAATTTCACTACTAAAAAATTATTTTTAGCATCTTGTTTGTCAATCAACAAAGTCACATTTATGTAATATTCCTCTACGAGTCTCCCACTGAAAGGAGAATGAAGCATATCCCCCTATTATCCAATAGTAACCTGGAGGTCCAGGTCCCTTTGAGTAAAGTTTGTTGATTGGGGAGCAGGGACCACAGAACCTTCTGAATGGGAGATATGGCCTTGGGGGTGGGGGTGTCTAGCTCAAGTGCCCAGCAGAGGGGACAGAAACAACAGAGTTCTAGGGAAACCGTGGTAGGGCCAACAGGATTGGGAGAGTTTGATGAGTATGTCAGCACTCAGAGGAGGAAGAAGGGAGAAGAAAAATATCAGAAGTTACTAATGAACCACCACTGAGAACTCCCAGGAATACCTGTTGGAGATTTTGCTGCGATCTGAGGATCAAACTTGCAAACATGGATTGCATTAGAGCAGAAGATTGGACATAAAAACACTTAATTAGCTGGAAATCTGCAAAGGATCTCCCGAAGGGTACTTCCAATTGCACACTTTACCCGGTCCTAAACAGCTGTCTTGACTTCTTATAAATACTAGAAAGTGCCTGACAGACAGGTTGTCATAGACCCGCCAAGTTCCCATGGGCACAGAGCTAAGACAATTGAAAAGATATGTGGCTGCGACCTCAGGTGTCTTGTGAATGACTCCAGGTCTGGCCTGGAGTACCCACCTAAGTTCAAAGCAGGGCTTTTCATGTGGGAGGCAGGACGGAGTGGAAAGAATAAACATTTGGACAACCTGGAGTATATTTCCAAAACATAATCTCCTTAGGGCTCACTCTCGATCTACCGAGTCAAAACTTCAGGTAACAGGATTGAGAATGAATATGGGACTCCAGATAATTCTAATATGCCTGGCTTGCCCCCTTCCTTGCCCTGATGGAGAGTGAGATTTATTTATAACATACTGATATCCAAGGATAAGGAGTTACAAGATGAGGGAAGGGGAGAAAATGGATTTACAGGCAAAAAGTCAAAGCCTGTCAGCTCTCCTTGCCTTTTGCTCTGGACTGTCCCAAGCTTCCCCCTTAGCGCCTCTTGTAAGCATTTTTCTTGGCTTCTGTTGCCCATTTATGGTGGCTTTGCTACCAGTGTGTGGACCAACTGCCCCCATCACTCTCTATAGCCCAGAGAGCTCTAGACCATCATGTTTAACACACACAAAATGCTCAGACTCACATAAGGGAATGTAAGTGTGAGGAAGGAAACTCATGATTGTGTATCCAACATTGCTGTGTCTGGTGTCCACCAGCCATGCAGGTCCTACTGGGCGTCTCTTTCCTGAAACTCTAGTTGCTTGTTGTTGGGTGCTATCCAGTCAGATCCAACTCATAGTGACCCTATGTACAGCAGAACGAAACACTGCCCTACACTGTGCTATGCACATGATCTTTTTATGTTTGAGCCCAGTGTTGTAGTCACTATGTTTCTTCTCATTTTGAGTTGTGCCACATCAGCAAAAGGAGGTCCCACAGGCTTTACTCCATCCTCATCTTTAAGGTTGACTCTACTTTGAGGAGGCAACTCTTCCCTAGTCATTTCTTGAATGCCTTCCAGCCTGGGGGGGCGGGGTATTCTCCAGCACTATATTTGCCAGTGTTTCTCTGCTATTCATAGGGTTTTCAATGGCTAATTGTTTCGAGAGTGGGCTGCCAAGTCCTTCTCTCTACTCTGTCTTAGTTTGGAAACTCACCTGAAACCTGTCCACTATAGGTGGCCCTGCTGGTATCTGAAATCCTAGTGGCATAGCTTTCAGCATCACAGCAACACACAAGCCCCCACAGCAAGACAAAGGTGACAGAACTAGTTGCTACTACCAAGGAAAAAGCAGCAGTAGACCGCGTGATAATGACCCTGTAAGCTCTATGAAGGTGGGAATTGTGTCTGTGATGCTTAATACTGTCCCCTCCTCACCTGGCACAGTGCTTTGCCCCATAGTGGTAAATACTTCTTATTCAAATGCGTGGAGGAGTGCTGTAGAGGTCAACACTGCCCACAATCTTCAAAATTTGTCTCTGATACAAATATAGAGGCTGCCAAATATACACAATTTTAAGTATTACAATTATAATACCTGAGGCACCTGTAATCCCAGTGCCTCAGGAGGCTGAGGCAGGAGGCCCAAAAGTTTGAGGCCAGAGGCAGTCTGCATAGCTTAACAAGACCCTGTCTCAAGATAAACATTTAAAAAGTGGTACAGCTTAGTGTTACAGCCCCCAAGTACTGCAAAAATAAATAAACAAACAAATAAAATTGTAATACTCAGTATATACCCATAACAAAAGACGAATACAAGACATGTTTCACTTTTGCAATTACAAGAGGTGCTCAAAGTGGTTACCATCTTAATTCAATTCAACTTCAAAAAGTAGCACATAGATGTTGTTGTTGTTGTTAGGTGCCGTCGAGTCAGTATGTGACTCATAGCGACCCTCATAGGGTTTTCAATGGCTGACTGTTTTGGGGATTGCCTTGGGAGTGGATTGCCAGATCCTTCTCCCATTTTTGCGGTGCTGAGAATTGAACTCGGGACCTCAGAGACTGCAGCGAAGCACTCTACCAACTGAGCTAAATCTCAGCCCAGCACATAGATAACATCTCTTAAATAGTGTATGCATTTTTTGGCACCCTAGTATATATGTCAGAAATAGTTTTCCTTTTCTCCTTTTTTTTTTTTTTAAGTACTGTGGAGCTCAACCCAGGGCTTCCACTTGCTAGGCTAGTGTGCTACCACTAAGTTGCACCCCTGGCCGCTTTTTAATTTTTTTTTTTATTTATTTATTTTTTTTTGAGACAAAGTCTTCCTAGTTTGCATAGACTGCCTCTGGTCTCCAACTCATGATCCTCTTGTCTCAGTCTCCCAAGTTGCTGGAATTACAAGTGTGCACCATGGTACCTGACTTTCCTTCCTTGTTTCCTTCCTGCCTGCCCTCGCTCTCGCTTTCTCTCTCTCTCTCTCTCTCTCTCTCTCTCTTTCTCTTTCTTTCTTTTTTTCTTTCATGATATAATATCTTGGGTGTATTTACATGGTTATACATTGCCTGTATTTTCTCATTAGTCCTGAAATCACAATAGGTATTTTTGTCTCAAATTTACAAAGAAACTAACAGACATAGAAGGATAAGTAAACTGTTAATGATCACACAGCCAGAAAGTGGTGGAATTGGGTTTTAACATATCTCTGCCTGATTTTTACAATGCTATTGTATAAACATAGGAGTAAAATGAACCATCCAGGGAAAATATGAGAAAGAATACATTATTGAAATTAAAACAATCTCCAGAGAAGTGTGTCCACAGCTAGGAGCAAAACGTAGAGCCATGAAATCTTAGGGGAGGCATGGAATATTTCCTCATGTTAGTGGGGAGTAGAGTAGAAGGCCAACAACACAGTGGCTTTGAAGGGAGCAAGAGAAGGGAGCGCTCCCTCTTCTGGAAACAAGCAAGAAGCAAAGCGTGCAAGTAGCTAAGTCTGAGGCTCCAGGGAGACCCAGATAGCCTGAGTTCATCTCTGACTATTGCTGTTTGCTCAACAAAGTAGGCAGCAGGGCTGAGTTGTTGTGGAGATTGGGGTGGGAAGGTTCTGGGAGGATAAGTGATTTCTTTGAGCTTCTACAATAGTGAGTGGCAGATCTGGGCAACACATTGTCTAAGTCCAAAGTCTCTTTTCTTTTTGTGACTCCAGTAATAGCATCGCTGTCTTTCTTTGTGCAGTATTGTCTAATGAAACCCTGATATTATGCCTTTCTAGTTAAGTGCCCTCCTTGAAAAGTAATTTTTTTTTCACAATTAATTTGATGGATGCTGGAGACATGACAGCTTTTTACATTAAACTAAATTGTTTCCATTTCTCTGCAGTCATCTCTTTGCTTCCAAACTGTGCTCCCCAGAGTCTATGTTTGGTTAGAGTCTGTGATCTCTGTTGCCCAATGTGAACTTTAATATGGAAGGAATCCCCCAACTTGTTGGTAACTATGTACAGTTGCCATCAAATTTTGGTCTATCTATCCTCCCCTTCAATTATCTTTCTAAAAAGAGGTCTCATTTTTTTTTTGTTCTGTGATTTTTTTGCTGCTATTTGACTCTAAAAGAACACAATAGGAAAAATACATTTTCTATTCTTATCAACTTTAGTCTTCTTTGAACATAGCACAGAGCACAGCTCTCTAACATCAGCCAGCATGTATCCGTATTTCCAGAGCATCCATTGGACTTCTGAATGCTGAGTCCCTGGTGTCCATCCAGAGTCTCTGTCCATATGTCATCTGTATGACAATAACTCTGCTTTCCCTGCTACAACCTCACAATAGAAAATCCATCCAAAACACCCTAAAGAAAGAGCCCACAGATGTTCAGGAAAACACACAATAATCCTTGGCTGATTAATTTAATATCCTTTGGAGACACTCTATATTGCTAGGCTGTTGTTTTACTCTGGAAGCTGTAACTTTCACCATCCTAGCTCTATAACGTTTCATTTTGATTCATCTCAGGGCAAGAAAGACGATACCCCAAATGTATGAACAAAAGAGTTGAACCAAATGTTATTGCCTCCCTGATAAGAGTATCAGTGGTTAGGAAAGAAGCCTTCCATGGCAATGAAATGATACGTCAAAGAACAAATGATGCGGAAATTTGTAAAGCATTTCACATCTTGCTAAATGACTTTGTGTATTTGTGATTTTAAAAAAATGATTACACTTTTTTCCAGTTTTATGTTATATGTTTACCTAGAAAATAAACCCTCCTCTTTTGTTGTTGTTAGATACACGTAGATATCTATACCGAATTGTGTATTTGTTTTTTACTTCATCTACTAAGTGTGTCAGGGACTGATTACATTTTTTTCAGTAAAATATCAAAGAATAAATATGTTAGGCTTTTCAGATTATATACTTCTTGTTATAACTAGTCAACTCTGCTATTGGAACATGAAAACATAGACAATATGTAAATGAAAGAACATAGCTGTGTTCCAACTTTATTTACAAAAACAAGCAGTGGGCCAGATTCAGTCTGTGGACTATAGTTTGCTGACATCTAGTGTGGAGTGTTTAGAGTCTAAGCTATACAAGAATAAATCAGACCTATGATATACAAAATTTGATAATGACTGATGGGAAAAAATAGCTACTATTATTGAGAATATATTATGTGCTAGGCATTGTGCTGGGCTGGGATTTAGCTCAGTGGGTAGAGCACTGCACTGCAGTCTCTGAGGTCCGGAGTTCAATTCCAGCACCGCAAAAATGGGAGAAGGACCTGGCAATCCATTCCCAAGGCAATCCTGAAACAGTAAGCCATTGAAAACCCTATGAGGGTCACTATGAGTCGGATACCGACTTAACGCCACCTAACAACAACAACAACAACAACAACAACAACAAGGCATTGTGCTAAGGTTATACAAACACTGCCTAATGGGGTGAATATTAGAGCCCCATTTTGTAAGTTGAGGAACTAGTCTCAGAAGGTGTAAGTAACTTGTTCAAGATCATATGGTCAAGTAGTAGCATCCTATGACCTGCTATTCTGCTGGTGGGGGTGTTACACAATGATTAGCTGACAAGACCCCCACGTACTAAGCTGTATTTGTGGTGCATCACTGTAGGGAATTATGGGATAGCCCCAGGAGATAGAAAGGAGGCTTGGTTTGGATAGGAGCCTATCCAGCCCACCTGTAGGTCTGATGTGTGGCCCAAGGAAAGATGGCCCCCAGTGATTTGAATGTCACTCCTAATTGATTGTGCCCAGACCCTTGTGCCCCCATTTGATTGGTTGACTGCCATAACCACCATCTTGAGGCAATTGAAACAGTTGCCCTAAGACTATATAAGGACAGTGCACAGGGCACTCAGCAGCCATTCCACCACCAACCCATTCCATCGCCATCTGAGCTATGCTGTACCACTGCCCAGTTCTGCTGCCCCATCATTTTAGAGGTTGCGCTGACTGGATCCAGAGAGAACCCTGCCCCACCACAGAGGGCGCTCCACCGCTGGACTGAGATGGAGATCATTGGGCACCAGCAGCAGAGGAAGAGAAGCCAACTCTTGTGGAGGACGTCTGTGGGCTGTGACACAGACCACTACCTCCAGAGCCGCAACACTTCTGCCACCATCCCAAAGGGTGGGCTTGGGGGCCATATTTATCTCTTTCCAGGAACTGTACAATAAAAGCTGTACCAAAGGCATCCCAAAGCCTTCCATCCTTGACTCCATCCTCTGCACCTCACCAGTCCCCCTCAGTGTGGAGTCCCAATATGGGTCAGAGGGTCGGAGGAAGAGAGCTAGCCCAGTCTGGGCTGCGAAGCCCTACATGTCTTTTTTTTTTTTTTTTTTTTTTTTTTTTTTAAAGCATTTAGAATTTCTTAACCAGGGCATTTAAACTGAGGGCCTTGCCTAAGCTGGGCATGTGCTCTATCACTGAGCTACATTTGCAGCCCTTGGTGTATCACTTAAGATGTTTATGCTCAAGACACAAAGAATTCAATTTCACAAAAGAGCTGAGAGGTTAAGCAGTCTTAAGGACTGTACCTGGTGTCTTTTATGTTTTCTTCAGTCTATAAAAGGAAATGGAGAATTGCATGTGTGCTCTGATGCTCCAATACCTGGGTTCAAATCTCAGTCCTGCTATCTGCTACTGGGTCTGGGCAGTTGGTGAATGTTTCTGCACCTCAGTTTCCTCATCTGCTGAACAGGGATAGTGATCTGGCTGCCAGTAGGGTTGTAGTGCAGATTAAACATGTGAAATGCTTAGAATAGTGCATGGTGACTATAATTAACTTAATACTGAGGATAGATCATGGCAAAAGCAAGCTGCTTATATGTTTGGCTGGCTGACAAGGCCTGTGGTCAGAGACAGCAGAGAGAGGAGACAAGGAAGGAAGAAAAGAGGAAAAACAAGGGGTAAAGATGAAGAAGGATGATATTATTGTTGTTAGGTGCTGTCCAGTTGGGTCCAACTCATAGTGACCTTATGTACAATAGATAAAACACTCTAACACTGTGCCATGTCTGGCACTATTGTCAGTGCTTCAGTGCTATTGATAGGGTTTTCAGCAGTGCATTGTTTTGGGAGTGGATTTCCAGGTCCTTCTCCCTAGCCAGCAGCACCTGGTATTCCCAGGCAGTCTCCTACCCAAGGACTAACCAGGCTGACCTTGCTAAGCTTCTGAGTTCAAGTGGGAGAGGTTGCCAGGGTGTATAGCTACAGACTAAGAATGATAAGGGATAGAATATACATGAATTACATGAGGGTGATAAGGGTAAGAGTTTTTAGGTGGCATCATGCAAGTTAAGACATATATGCAAATTAAAGCAAAATGACTATACCCATAACCCCATTTACCCCTGAGCATTTTTTGGCTTATTTCTTCCATGATTTTGCATCTCTCTTTATTTTTTTTTTCTTCTGTGTTCTAGAGATGCTTCATGTGTTTTTCAGACTTCCTTTTCATATTAAAACAGTAACTGTTCAAGCTTCACTCAAATTGAATGAAGGGGGACCACGATATTAGCTACTTTATCATTGCTGTGACCAAATACTTGACAGAAAGAACTTAAGGGATAAACGATTTATTTCTGCTCACAGTTCCAGGGAGATTCAGTCCATAGTGGTGGGGAAGGCATGACGGAGCAAGTGGTAGGAGTATATGGTGGAATGTTCACATCACGGTGGACCAGGAAACAAAGACAAAGAGTGAGGCCAAAATTAGGGGTTGGGTATCACCTTCAAAGCCTGCCCCCAGTAACTCATGTCCATCAGCTAGTTCACACCTCCTAAATGTTCTAAGGCCTCCCAAAATGGTACCACTAGCTAAAGACCAATTTTCAAATATGATCCTGTGGGAAACGTTTTATATTTAAATCATAACAGCCAGTCATTTCTTAAATATTTCTGAGGGTACTGAGAAAAGACTATGGCCTGCCAACCCATCCTGGCCACTCTCCTTGCCTCTTGCTCTGAACTGGCCCAAGCTTCTCTTTTAGCCCTTCTTGTAAGCACTTTTCTAGTCATCCATTGCTCATTTATGGTGGCTTTGCTGCTGAGTGTGGGGACTGGCTATTCCCATCATTCTCGATATCTCAGAAAGTACCAGGCCATCATGTTTAAAACATGTAAAATACTGAGGCTCACACAAGGGGATGTCAGTGTGAGGAAGGAAACCCACAACTGCGTATCCAGCACTGCTGTGTCCAGTGTCCATCAGCCATGCTCATCCCACTGGGTGTCTCTTTCCTGAAACCTTGACTAGTTTCTACTACAAAGGAAAAAGCAGCAGTAGACAGCAGGATGGTGACCCTGTAAACTCCATGAAGGTGGGAATTGTGTC
Source organism: Pedetes capensis (assembly GCA_007922755.1). Classification (NCBI taxonomy): domain Eukaryota; kingdom Metazoa; phylum Chordata; class Mammalia; order Rodentia; family Pedetidae; genus Pedetes; species Pedetes capensis. The sequence continues at coordinate 138,143 of VMDO01000864.1, forward strand.
TGTGTTGCTTAATACTGTCTGTCCCCTCTTCACCTAGCACAATGCTTTGGCACATACGGGGGTTTCATAAGTACTTATCACTCAAGTGAATGGAGGAGCGCTGTAAAGGTCAATGCTGCCCACAACAAAGGCAGAGCTCAGTAATATTAAACAGAACCCTGTTTGCAATTGGATTTGGACTTTTCTACTGGTTCAGAGCTTCCCCAAGGCCACTGGCCTGGGTATTACCTGTCCCCTTACTCCAATCCCTTGTTGTTGTTGTTGTTGTTAGGTGCTGTCGAGTCGTGTATGACTCATAGCGACCCTTATAGGGTTTTCAATGGCTGGTTGTTTCGGGATTGCCTTGGGAGTGGATTGCCACGTCCTTCTCCCATTTTTATGGTGCTGGGAATAGAACTCAGGACCTCAGAGACTGCAGAGCTGAGCTCTACCATCTAACACCCACAAACTTCTACTTTTATCCTAGAATTCAGAACTGCTGCAGTTTTTAAAATAACATCTTTTCATCTCTAATAGGTATGGAATTTATCATTTTACATAGTCAAGATCCCAGTGTATTCATTGATCTGGATCCTATTTTCATTTCCCTCTGCGTTGGAAACATTTGTCAATATAATTTTTAATGACTGCATAATGTACCATTGAATGTGGTAGATGTATACATTTTGCTTAATCATTCTCTCATTATGTATTTTGCTATTATAAATATTGTTGCAATGAGCATTCCCATGTTTAAATCTTTTTCCATGGCCTATAGTAGTTCCTTAACATAGATTTCTGGACATGAAATGACTGGTTCAAAATATGTGAATATTTTTGCATCCCTTGTACCTCTTGCCAAATTGTTTTCCAGAAAGTTTGTCCACATTTATTCTCTCAATATAAGGTATAAATGTACTTGCCTTATCAAAGCCTCATCATCATTTAAAAATCTCTGTTTATCTTGTGCCTGCAGCCATAGCCCTGTGGCATCCGATCCCATCAGATCTCAGAAGCTAAGCAGGGTCGGGCCTGGTTAGTACCTGGATGGGAGACCGCCTGGGAACACCAGAAGCTGTAGGCTTGGGAGAAGGACCTGGCAACCCCCTCCTAAAAATCAATCTGCCATTGAAAACCCTATGCACAGCAGAGAAACACTGTTTCCCCTGTTGTACAGAGGGTCGCTATGAGTTGGGTACCGACTCGACAGCACCTAACAACAACAACAACATTAATCTTGTGGATGAAAAATAGATTTAGTGCTATTTTACATTATGCTTCTTTGATTACTAGTGAATTGGAAGAAAGTTGTAGAAGCCAGGTTAGCAGTTGTCGCTTCTGGCAATGATAGGTTCTACAACTATTAATATGTGTAAGCTTTCTGCATATAATTTCCTTTAAGACCAATGCCCCTGCTGTACAACAGAAGACCATGATGGATTATGCAGCCCAATCTCTGCCATATGTTTGCTGCTTATTATTAAGCCCAACTACCGAGCAAAGAAAGACATAATTAGCCTTTTTGGGAATTATTTTAAGCCTTCAGCAGTACAAGGCCTAAAGTTGATTTATTTCCCAGAATCTATTTGCATTTGATGCCTTTTAAAGTCTAGTCAGACTAAATGACCAGGCATGGTTTCAACCTTCTATGATGGAGCGTCTGAGTTTGAGGAGACAGTCAAAACTAATTGCCTTTAGTGCCTTTGCATATCTCTAAGATAGCGGTTGAAGACAAAAGATTGAATCATTTGAAGGAGACAGAACCACTGGAGCACTAGCAGAGATGCTCGAGTTGAATTTACCTCACATTAGCTGTGGTTGAATCAGGGAAGGACTGAGCCCTGGGTTGAGAGAGCCAGGAGCTCAGCAGCGGGTGGCACTCAGCCCTTGCTGCTTAGGTGGGAATTAGGAGGACACACTCTCTGTAATAAAGATGCGTGTTGTTTCTTGGGACTGACTTCATCAAGAAAGCTGCTTCTGCCAGTGAATATCCCAGGTGAGACTTGAATCTGTGCTTCTAAAACAAAGGCAAGTTGTCTGACTCTAAAGCCATCCTACACATTATTGTGCTTCCAAAGGCTTTATTGTCTTACAATGATGCGAACTTTTGTTTTGTTTTGTTTTGTTTTTCACCCCCAGAGCACTTGGAAACGCATTATAATTCCCATCCTTATTCTCCACCCAAATTGTCTAGATAATTTTGCTCATTTGTGCCATTATTCATCGGTGGCACATTTGGAAACAAGATCCTGAGGTTGTCACGGGTTTGTGTGTATTTACATAGTTCTCAAGTGCCAAAATGATAAACATTGTGCAGCTGTTCCACAGGACAGTAACCCAGTCAGCCTTTGGCTGTTTCATGTTCGAGCAACTAAATGCATCGGCTCTCGAAATAGATACAGCAGTATGAGCTCATTTGACTTTTCACGCAAAAGTCAGGGGCTAAGATTAATTAAGGGGCTGGGATTTAGCTCAGGGGGTAGAGCACTGCACTGCAGTCTCTCAGGGCCAGAGTTCGATTCCCAGCACCGCAAAAATGGGAGAAGGACTTGGCAATCCACTCCCAAGGCAATCCCGAAAAACAGTTAGTCATTGAAAACCCTATGAGGGTTGAGATGAGTCGGACACGACTCAATGGCACCTAACAACAACAAGATTAATTAAAACTAGAAGCTCATTACTTTTAAAGATAACATAATAACCATTCTAAATGTTCCTCATTCATTTTTGTTTGTTTTGTTTTGGAGTACTCAGAAGTCCAACTAGGGAAGTGCTCGACCACTGAGCTGCACTCCCAACTTAGCTTCTATTGCCAGGTGTGGTGGCACATGCCTGTAATCCCAGTGGCTCAGGAGGTGGAGGCGGGAGGATCGCAAGTTCGAGACCAGAGGCAGTCTGCATAACTTAGCGAGACCCTGTCTTAAAAAGTGAAAAAGAAAAATGGTCTGGGGGTGCAGCTCAGTGGTCCAGCACTTGCAAAGCATGCAGACGCAAGGCCCTGGGTTCAACCCCCCAGTACCACAAAAACAAAAAACAAAAAAAACCCTTCTATTTTGAGACAGGGTCTAGCTAAGTTATGCAGGCTGCCTCTGACCTCAAACTCATGATCCTCCTACCACAGCCCCCTAAAACACTGGGATTACAGGTGTGTGCCACTGTACTTGGCTAGTATGTTCCTCATTCTCACAAAGTGAGAATAAAAACAACCCCATGGATGTCTGTAGGCAGGCATCCTGCCTTCTTATATACTCAGGCAAATATTAATTGGTCAGAGGTAGTATATATTGAATGAATAACCAAATGGCTGTATAATCAAATGAACAGTTGGAACACCAGTTTTACTACTGTGGTGACTTGATCTGTGCTGCAGCCTGCAATGAATAGCAGTGCTTGCTGCCATACGTGGATTATGCACTTAGTGCTCAGCCCTGTGTCTAGTGTCTCCTGTGCCTCGTCTAATGCATTCTGCACAATGACACTGTGAAGTGGATATTATTTATTGATTTGTATTTGCCTCTGAAATGTGAAGTCTGAGGTTTAGGGAGGAACATGCAAAGTGGTGGTGAGACCAGGATTCAAATCCAAGTCTGCTGGGTGCCAAAGCATCCGAGATGACTGCTTGCTTAACAAGAGCTCACACGCAATGAGAGGGCATCATCTTTTTGTGGTTTTACTTATAATTTCCCTAACCACTGAATCTGCTGACACTGGATTTTGAAGGAGTCTGAAAGATCACTCATTTTGCAGGTGGGGAATCAGGTTCTGTCCCCCGTCTGTTGTCATTTAGCTGACCTGTGGAAGTGAGATGCAAGCTGCAAGTTAGCAAAAGCAGGTCAGCTAATACTCCATCCAGCACTTTGCCCACTTCATCGTGTTGGAGGTATAATCAAATGAGAATCAAATAAAGTAAACTAATGAATTTGGATCATTGCAGAGTTTCTAAAAATCACTTAAACTGACACCACCAAGAAATCATGCTTGTGTATATAACTCCCACAGTAAAAATAAACATTAAAAGGACAGATGTGTGAGAAGTACTTTCACTTGAAAACGTCATTAGAATGGTGAGAACATGAGGAACTTGCTAATTGTGCAATGTCTTCAGAATGTTTGAATATGGCATTTAAAAAAAATCAATATGCATGCTGCCTGTAGAATCTTGACAGTGGGAGAAACTGATAGCTCACTGGTTGATTTTTAAAGCAGGAGTCAAGTTAACCATGAGAAATCAGTTATCAATTCCTACCTGCTTAGCACGCTGCACTATTTAAATGGATGTCCTTTTCCCCTCCGTTCTTTCCAGGCCTCCCTCCACTACTACAGTGGAAGCCCTCAATGCCCTTCAAGGGAACCAAAGTCGCTGCTTCCCCAGCAAGCTACTTGCCTATGGTCCTACCCCCCTCCAGTTCTTCTCCACATCAAGACTTCAGTGATTTATCTGAAGCACAGCCCAATCGTGTCTATTCTTCTGCCTTTGCTGGCTCCTCATTGGTCAAAATTCCTTTACATTGCTTTCTCCACCCTCATCTCCTTCTCTCCTGCTTCTATCTTAAGCTTCCCAAACATTTATAGGCCATGATAATTTATCACCTAGAAATGTTCATACATGGAATTCTTGGGCCATTTACCCAAATTTATAAATTACATGAGAGGATTGGCAAGGAGCTCTAGGCCTCCCTTGAGCTCATGTTACTGTGATTCTGACAGGATACACAGCTCACAGCCAACAAGATGCTTCAAGCTCTAACATTCTAAGAGGGTATGGAAGTGGCATGGTAGTCCTAAGAAAAGGAATTTCTCAAGTAGGATTAAAAAATTGTAGTGAACCCCCTACACGCTTGATACTAAGCTGAATTCCTATTACGACTGCCATTGTCTATCCATTCATAAATCTGCCCACTGGTATAAGGAACATGGCAAAGAAAATAAGGTCAAGTCCTTGAGGAAACAACACAGCAAACTGTGGTGATTATTAATTTTGCCTGCATAGAAAGCTCTACCATGCCATGTTAAATAGAAGATGAATATTTATTTTCTATGTCTGGAAAACTTACTTTCCATCCAGCCCACTTCCCTTTTGGTAACAGGTACCATCTCCTTAACCTGCAGCCATACCACCATGGCATAGGTTCCCATCAGATCTTGGAAGCTAATCAGGGTCAGGCCTTGTTAGTACTTGGATGGGAGACTGCCTGGGAACACCAGCTACTGTGGGCTTAGGAGAAGGATTTGGCATCCCATTCCCAAAAAACAATCAGCCCTTGAAAACCTTATGAATAACAAAGAAACACTGATAATAGTGTAGGGTATAGCATAGTGTCAAGTAGTGTTTTGTTCTGTTGTACAGGTCTCTATGAGTTGGTCCCAACTTCATGGCATCTAACAACAACTATCTCCTTGGCCGAATGAGTAAATAAGTGCCCAATTCCCGGTCTAACAGAGTTGCGTACATACAGTCCAACCAGGTGGGCTTCAGGTAAAAGTATGATCTTTTGTTTATGGTTATTAAGCTGGGGTTTCTGGAAGCCACATTCCTTGTAGAAAGATAAGGAGATACAAAAAGCAAAGAGAAGAAGAGATAGCAGTGAACAACATGGAAACAGAGAACACAATAGCTTTGGGTCCCCAGTTAGAGTTTCTGAGACCCTGGTTCTGGCAGCTTTTGCTTCTGTGCAATGTGCTTGCCACTGCAGACATAGGAACAGGCATATTCTTACCTTTTTACTCCATATATCCAATTCAAACTGAGTTTCTGTTACTTGTTCCTGAAAGACCTCCTAAGTCATGTAGACAGAGTTCTGGTCCTGGACTTTGACGTTTCCTTAAGTAACATGTGTAAACAGGGAAGGCATTCAGGATAAAGAGTATGACACCAGGAGCATGGTTCACCCTTATTGTCCACTTGCAGATATAAGGGCATTTGTGGCAAAAATTGGATCCCTGCTTCCTTTTTCTCTAGTTTTGGATTGTCTTTTTCTACTTTCCTAGATCATAAAATCAAAGGCCTCATTTTACAGATGGAAAGTTGAAAGCAAGAAGAAATCAAACAACTTGTCTTAGATCATATGACTTAAACCCAGGTTTTGAATCAATTATTATATATTGAGGTTATGGAAATTAACTTTAATACAAGCCTAAGATAATAAGAAAATGAGAAAGACAAATTTTATGTACCCAAATCTAACATAGTCAACAGAGAAATTGAAAAGCTTGTGTTGTTTTTAAGATTATTGATTGTAACAAATTCCAAATTCGATGGATGGATTGTCTCTTAGTGACTCTCTTGGCAGTCATGCATGTGGTCATGTTTCTTCTGCCCACATATCCTGCAGCTCTAGTGACTGGTTTGGGAACATGACCTAGTCTGATCAGTCACTGAACTTGACCTTGCTGGACATAGAGATGGACCCAGGCAGGAGTGAGTGATTTCCTGTTAGAGAAATAACCAGTGACTAAAGGATAGTATTGATATTGAGGTTTTCCTTCATCTCTTTCCACAAATGTAGTCAGTTTGGTTTCTGTGTGATCCATCTGGTGAATTCCATGTGTATAGTTGCCATTTATGTTGGTGAAAAAAAATGTATTTGCAATGAAAATGTCATTGGTCTGGTAAAATTCTATCATGTGATCTCTTGCACCATTTCTGTCACCAAGGCCATATTTTCCAACTACTGAGCCTTCTTTGTTTCCAACTTTTCCATTCCAGTCATCAGTAAATAATCAGAGATGCTGGACTTTATGAAGAAGAATGTGACACCATGATTAGAGGAAGACTCATTAATAACCTGCGTTATGTAGATGACACCACTCTACTTGCTTAAAGAGGATATGAAACATTTACTGATGAAGACCAAAGAACACAGCCTTCAGTACGGGTTGGGCCTCCATATCAACAAAGCAAAAATCCTTACAGCTGGGACAGTAAGCAACTTCCTGATAAATGGAGAAAAGATTGAGGTTGTCCAAGATGTTGCTTTACTTGGTTCTACAATCATCACCTACAGGAGCAGCAGTCAAGAAATCAAAAGACACATTGCATTGGGAAAGGCTGTTACAAAAGACCTCTTTAAAGTATTGAAAAGTAAAGATGTCATGTTGAAGATGAAGGTGGACCTGACTTATGCCATGGTATTTTCAGTTGCATCATATGCTTGTGAAGGCTGGACAGTAAATAAGGGAAACAAGAGAATAACTGATGTTTTTGAATTATGGTACTGGGACAAATATTGAATATACTATGGACTGTCAAAAGAACCAAGAGATCCATCCTAGAAGAAGTGTGATTAAAGTGCTCCTTGGAAGCAAGGATAAGTAGTCTGTGTCTTACGTATTTTGGACATGTAGTCAAGAGGAACCAATTCCTGGAGGAGGCATCATCTTTGGGAGAGTGGCAGGTCAACGAAAAAAAGGAAGACCCTCAACTAGTTGGATTGACACAGTGTCTGCAACAATGCCCTTAAATATAAATAAGATCATGTGCCTGGCACAGGATCAGGGAGTGTTCCATTCTGTGATACATAGGGTCACTCTGAATTGGACCCAAATCAATGGCACCTAACAACAGCAAAGGAGAGTAACTTAGATTTCTTTCCTGAGATGTGCTTTTTATTAGATACGATGGGAAGCCCATTTCTCTCTGTGCTTATTGAGTTAGGAGAATGTGTGTTTGGAATGCTTCATACCTATTTTTCCTGCCATGTGGGGAGAAAAGATCTTAGTTGGGCAAAACACACACACACACACACACACACACACACACACACACAAAATAAGTGAGAAGTAGAAACAAGTGATAGACTTGATCTTTATGATTTTCACATCCCCCAATCCACAGGGGAAAACAGAACCACCCCTCCTCTTTCTCCCTTTATGTGAGAGAAAGAGAAAAAGGTCTGTTTTACCAGTTATTTTGATGCAAGTTTGTGACACTTAAAACTAGAAGAGTAGTTTGATTTTATTTGTGATGCTATTTTTCTTTGTTAGCTTGGATCATAAAGAGTTGCCTGTTTCTAATTGTCTAAATTAATAACAACTTGGTAAATATCAAAAGCAAATCTAAGGAAAGGTTTAAATTCAATATGCATTTTGGAGGGGTAGTTATATGAACATCATGCAATACTCCAAATAATATTTTATTCTAGACTTAAATGTAAAAAATGCCTCAAGATAGAAGAAAATATATAAGAAGATGTAGAATACAGTCTTAGTGTAGAGAGGGCCTTTAGAAACAAACTTAAATCCCAGAAGTCATAAGGAAAAATATAGGCATGATTGACTATGAAAACATTTTAAACTTTCACAATATACAAGTTGCTATTAAAAAATTTGAAAGAAAATGACAGAATGATAGAATATGTTTGTGAAATGCCTAATTATTAAGGGTTAAGGCCTATAGTATTTAAAAGTTCCTGCAAGTCAATAAGCCTGCAGCCATACACTGTGGCATCCGATCCCATCAGATCTTGGAAGCTAAGCAGGGTTGAACCTGGTTAGTACTTAGATGGGAGACTGCCTGGGAACACCAGGGGCTGTAGGCTTGGGAGAAGGACCCAGGAACCCATTCCCAAAACTCAATCAGCCATTGAAAACCCTATGAATAGCAAAGAAGCACTGACAATAGTGTTTCGTCTGTTGTACCCTATTCGCTATGAGTTGGACATGGATTCTACAGTAACTAACAACAACATAAGTCAATAAACAGGCACAATCCAGAAGAAAAATAGACAAAAGTTATAAATAGGCAACTTCTAAATGAGAAATGGCCAATTTTAATCTATCATTGCAAAGACCATGGCAGGCAGTTTAAAATAAAAATTGAAAAAAAAATCAGAAAACTACCTTTTCTTTGAGAAATGTTTCCTTTGCTTACAATGTTCTTTCCTTCTTTGTTGGCCTGAAGCACTCATGTGTATATTTCCATCTCAGACTCAAGCAGAATCCATGGAAGTCAGCTTGTGCCTCTAGTATATGTTATATTCATACATTTCTTATGTCCCTTTGGTATTGCATTCAGTATTTGCTTACAGGTTTGCTTTCCCTCATTCATCCAAAGCTGGGCCTATTACTTCATCTTATTCACTAAGACTTTCTTTAAATTCTACACCTTACCTAACATGTATCTGTAGAACAGACTTGCAAAAATAAGTGAGTAACAAGTAAATGTTGGGTTTTCTTTTCTTTTCTTTCTTTTTACAGTGCTGAGGTGTGAAGCCAGGGCCTCATGCATGCTTACACCAGTGTTCTACCACTGAGCTACATCCCCAACCTTAGATGTTAGATTTTCATGGGCACTATTAATATCAAGAAATTCTATAGGAAAGTGTCTAACTTCCTTTCATATTTTGACTGAAGGCACTGACTCATCTTACTCATGAAAAAGTAGAAAAAGTGAAAGGGAAAATTCTGTATTTAATCAGTTGGAATATACCATATTTTGCTATCTTTGCTGTGCCTATATTGATTAGGTTATTATTCTTGATGATGGGATAAAACAAAGGCGATTCCTCCATGTTTCTGTAGATGAATGATTCACCGTTGAGAAAAAATTATAGTTTGTGGCTGTTGAATGAAAACCTTATCTCCCCATCATTTTGTAAGATCTGCAAAGCACCAGCATGAAAACTTACAGAAAGGGTGTTAATGGTTTCAAAGGTGATCCAGTATCACCAGACACTTGATGCCCAGAGAATACAGTGTGGGAAAAGCATCAGTAGTTAGAGCCAAACCTTGTTAAGGGAATCAGACTATGAACATGAGTAAATTTAGAAGTACTTTAATCAAATTCTTTCACTTGCATTTTCCTTTTTTATACATGCATTAGAGTACTATATGATTAGATATTTCCATCTAAAAAGACTAAAAAGACTTTTAATAAATATATAATAAAAATTCTAAGTATTGATCACAGTTGCATAATTGCACTTGGAGAGGGTTTTTGTTTTTCCCCCATAGTGTATATTCCCTAATGGTGCATTTTGCAATCACTGACATTAGATTTGATGAAATAGGGTGATAATAACATCTAACATATTGAGCCTGCAGCTGTATCACTGTGGAGTCTGATCTTGTCAGATCTTGGAAACTAAGCAGGGTAAGGCCTGGTTAGTACTTGGATGGTAGACCGTATGGGAACCCAGGTGCTGGAGGCTTGGGAGAAGGACCCAGCAATCCACTCCCACAAAACAATCAGCCATTGAAAACCCTATGAATAGCAGAGAAGCACTAACAATAGTGTTTCACCTGTCATAGGTAGGGTCATTATGAGTCAGACACCAACTTGATGGCACCTAACAACAACAACATGTTGAGCCCTTATTTTTTCCAAACCATTGTGAATTCACTATTTCAATTATTATAACAGCTCTATAGGTAGAATCCATGCAGCCGTAACACTGTGGTCTGATCTCATCAGATCTCAGAAGCTAAGAAGGGGCAGACCTTGTTAGTACTTGGGAGACTGCCTGGGAATACTAGGTGCTGTAGACTTGGGAGAAGGACCTGGCAGCCCACTCCCAAAAAACAATCTGCCACTGAAAACCTACTAATATCAGAGAAGCACTGACAATAGTGTTTCACCTTTTGTACACAGGGTCACTATGAGTCAGACACTGACTCAACAGCACCTAACAATGACAACATAGGTAGAGTATGATTATCCTCATTTTACAGATTATGAAACTAAGACATAACTAGTGAGAAAACCAGAATCTTTAAGTGAACCAGAGCATGTCCCATTAACCCCTGCATGAAGGAAAACAGCAACAGCAGTTTCTTAGGACACACACATTATTACAGGGCTGTGGACCTGGGGAAAACTTTCAATACACAACAATGCATTTCATTAGTATTTTATTAGTGGCTCTACTGTTGAAATCATGAGAAAGACAAGTTAAATAAATGTGAGCAGGTATTTATGTTTATAAATAATAAATATGACTGCCCATTGTAAAAATTATGTCGAATGTAAATATTTGTTTTTCAATGGCAGATGTGTTTGTGGAGCTGTGTGTACACCAGCAAATACAACTGTAACAAAGCACTTTCAGATGTGAACAGATTCAGCCAGATCTCATCCCAATGAGAATGGTGGAGCATAGTTCACCCCCTAACTTGCTAAACACAAGTTGTCATCTTACATTTCTACTATATTTTAAAGTCTACTATATTTTAAAGTCTACATTTCAGCACTAGCTCAGAGAATCAATATAGCAGTAAATAAGTCAACTTAGAAGAGCCTCCTAATAACTATGAAGTCAAATTCAAAAATGCTGCAAGTGAGAATCAGCTACTGAACCTATATAAATATGAAACATCTGGAATGAATCAGCAGTCTTAGCTAATAGTGAATTAACTCTTAAGGTTTCTTCTCTCCAACCTTCTAGCAGTTTAAGCCGTGAAAAAGGACTTGACCTTATTAGAAAACCATTTGGAAAGCTGCTTTATTAGCTATAGAATATCTTCCCAGATGGTTAAAGTCAATACAGAAATAAGTTTTAAGACTTCTCATGTTGTTGTTGTTAGGTTTCATGGAATAGGGACTGAATAGGACTCTATATACAATCACTACCTGACACTGTGCCATGCCCAGCACTATGTCTATGCTTCTCTGTTATTCATAAGGTTTTTGACGGCTGATTGTTTCTGGAATGGGCTGCCAGGTCCTTCTCCCCAGCCTGGAGCCCTCTGTACTCCCTGGCAATCTCCCATCTAAGGACTACCCAGGCCCAATCCTGCTTGGCTTCCTAGATCTGATGGAATCTGACACCAGGATGGTACAGCTGTAGACAAAGGCTTCTCAGAAGTACCAGGAAAAGCTGTCTGCTTGGACCCTTACCCATCCAGTTGTCTCTTGTACTGATGTTAGAATGACAGCTTAGTGTGAATGTTAATTAGCTTGGGGGTGATCATGTGTCTAAGCAAAGGTATCCTCTACCTTACTTTAAAAGAATATTGCTTATTTGTTCTCATTTTATCCGCTCAGCATCTCTCCTAATACCACTCATTTTCCAGGTGGAAACACAGATTTGTGGTTTTATCTCCTTAGCAGCTGATCTCAAATTCTGAAGGTATGGTAATATTAGTTGTTGCAACCCAGGGACAGGATTTTTAGTATTTTCTTTTTCAAATTCTGTTAATGTTTAAACATTTGTGTCACCCAGCAGTAGATATTTATTGTTGCTGCTGTGCAAGGAAAAATATTAGGTCTTGGCCTTGGGACTTTTGAAACAATGGCCAGTGGAGTTTGTGCCAGAGGGCTTAGAGAGGACATTGCTTTGTGAATTTTCCTGGTGCATTTGAACTTTGAGGACAGTACATTAGAGGAGGTTTTCTCTTCGCTGGCATTTGTTCCCTTCACCCTCTTTTTTTAAATTTATTTTTATTTTTTTTTAAAGCAATGGGAGAGGTAGGATACTATGTTCTCTTGTTCATATCAAGAAGGAATTTTTCTCATCTCCCTTTTTAAATACAAATCTATCCTGGTTACTACAGTGTCAAACAGCCAGAGAATTTAATCTATAACAGGTTTAGGTATAATCCTATTAAATGGTCTTCTGTGTCCTTTGAAATTTCAATTAGGTAGGGAACTGCCCATGTTGAAAGCCATACAGTCTTGCATGCAAGGAATTATGCTCCTAGCTACCGTTGGCCTGGGGGATCATGTTTTTCGTTTTGTTTTGTTGCTTTGAGCTCTGTTCCAGGATCATTTCTCTTCATCCGCTAGTGTTCCCCATTCAAGAGTTTTTAAAACTCTTGAAAAATGAAAAGGCTTTGTGAGGAACCGTGAGAGTAAATCAATTAGTTCTGTATCAGGCTAAGAAGGCAATTATCTCACTGGATTTCTGTGTAGTAAATACTTCATAATCAGGGACTTTGTTGATGGCTGAGTCTCTACTTCCTAGAACAGCAGCTGGCACATTGCAGGCATTTAGTACATATTTGCTGAATGAATGAGTGAATGAATGACAGTTATTTGGCTAAACTTGAGATACTGACTATAATGTACTAAAGATGGTCACTCATTTTCTTTATTATGATCATATGCCAACAGGACAGGCTAACATTAATACTTTCCAAACTATCAGAATGTTCAAATGACATTTTACTATCTAAGCAAATAGGTCTATTACTGTGGAAACACCATATCCAGATTTGACAAAGCCAAACTACATGATAAAGGCTAAAAATTCATATATGAAATCATTGTAGTAGTTGTTCTAAATCAGCTGAAGATCTTTGCATTGTCATGTTGCTCTGCCATTTTATTAATGAAGGGGAGGTGCCAAGAATCTTTCATTTTCTGCAGGTAAGTTCAGGGTTGTTATGTTGCTACTTCCTAGTTAAACTCTCAGTGTTCATGATGTGCCTTTTTTGCACTGACTTCAAAGTCAAAATATAAAGAATTGAGTAGCATTTGACACTAAGCTGGATATCATAGATTCTTCCTAACCACAAAGAGGTTTCAAATAAAGGTGGCAAACTGAGAACCCACATGTTGTTGTTGTTGTTAGGTGCTGTCGAGTCGGTGTCTGACTCATAGCGACCCTCTGTACAACAGGGGAAACACTATTGTCAGTGCTTCTCTGCTGTTCATAGGGTTTTCAATGGCAGATTGACTTTTGGGAGGGGGTTGCCAGGTCCTTCTCCCAAGCCTACAGCTTCTGGTGTTCCCAGGTGGTCTCCCACCCAGGTACTAACCAGGCCTGACCCTGCTTAGCTTCCGAGATCTGACGGGATCGGATGCCACAGGGCTACCTGAGAACCCACATATACAAAGGCAATTCGGAAGGAAGGGTGAGATGTTTAATCCTTTCCACTTTTTATTATAGTCTTCCCTCATTTCAATTTTCCTCTCTGTCTTTTACTTATTTAGATTTTTATCTGCTCAGTTTTCATTTCTTTGAGCTTTTCTTTATTTGACCTTTTCTCTTCTCAGTTTCTTTCTTTTTTAAAAAAAAATATATTCCTAAACGAATTTGTATTAGCTTTGTGTCACTCTTAAGTGGTGTTTTTTTTTTCTACATATGAAGACCTTAAAAATGACTTCTTTTCCTGAATCCCATGTTCAGAGATTTTGATTTACTAAATTTCATTTTTGTAAATATTCACTACTTCCTCTTGTCCTTTTAAAAAATCATCAAAAATATAATTGCCTAACAGAGTTCTGATTGTCATTTCATAGTCAATGTCGATGTTGATATTCTATCCAATAAAGATACTTGAAAATTGGTCTTTTAGGTAACTTAGGAAGCCTGAATCTAGATGGACTTGCTCACAAGACAAGTGATGAACTCTTTACCCTATACAGAATGAACCAAAAGAAAAGAGGGTTATGTCTTAAGAAACAAGATGGCCATGACTAAGTTGTTAAAACAACAACATAAATTTATATTACCATGTTGATATATATACCATGTTGAACTCGTTTAACGAAATGAATTCATTTTATTGCAAATCTGATGTTACCTAGTGACTTTACATCCTTTAGTGATGACAAAGGGATGATGGCTTTTTCCTTCAGGGAACTAAAAACAAACAAACAAGCAAAATACACTCGTTCTATATAATAACTTGTACTATAGTGACCCTTTTAGGAAATTTTAGAAGCTATAGACACTGAATTAAGAAAAAACCTGAAAACTATGAATTGTATTTCCTCTGTATCATCTTTATTAAGCTGATGTAATGTTTCCAATCATTTTATAATCATTGGAGAACTTTTCTGAATTCAGTTGCTAGGGCAATTAAAAACATCATCTTTCACATTCTGCTGGCTACATAATGGAGAGGCTGAGTGCTTTATAAACACTTTATATTTTCCATTAAATTTAGCACATTAACGTGAAAAATTCTCACCCATCTTGCACTAATAAGGGAAGAAATTGAGTATATAAAGTAATTCCAAATAGAACTATATTAATAGAATAGGTATGCTGTTCTAGCTTACTTGTGTCCCAAGGATAGTAGGAAGTGAGACAGTGAATATAATCCAACAAGTTCTATTGGTACAATCTATTAATTCAACTCTTAAGAATTGTGAAAAACAAGTACTAATCACTCTCAGTAATTCATGATAAGAATGTAAAAAAAAAAATCATTTTAACCAACAAGATATTCCTTGTTCCAGACTTTCCAAAATGGAAAAAGACCATGGATAAAAGGTAGAAACCTACCTTCTTTCAGGGAGCAGACTGGTCATGTAACCTACTTTCACCTTTGTAATTAGGATCCATGTTCTTCCAAAGAGAAGATTTGGCGGGGAGATTCCACCCTTATCCCATACAGACCTGCCCTTTGGGCAAACTTTCAGGTCAGACTGTTTTAGCACTCTGTCCTTTTTTGGCTGGGCTCATGAGTGTGTGGTTTATGTTCATGCATCAATCCTTGGTTGCATTGCTGTGGCCAGAACAGCAGAGCTGGTTTTTCTCAACCTATAGAACACTACATATGGAAGCTTAATGGAAGAAAGTGCTTCTTGATTCAGCTTTTTTTTTTTTTCTGAGCAAGAAAGTGACACCAGATAATCACTTAGAAACTTCACAGCCTATACAATATGTGTAAAATAAGGCTGGATAATTTGTCTAAATTATCTGGGTGAATGAGGCAAATTTGTTGGTACTTAACTTTCAAAATAGAGATAATTATAGTTTGATAAACTTCCTCAGAAGAACAAAAGTCCTGGATTTTATTTTTTAAAATGATTATCAATAGATACATCTGTCATACCTGAGTTATAAATGCAGATTTAAATAAGGCTCACTTAGTAAAGACCAACATAGTGAATAGAAATACGACTGTTTTTTCAATTTCCCACAATTTCCTTGTCTATAAAATGGGGATAATAATAATAGCTACCTCATAGGGTTAATGTGAGAATTATATGATTTAGTAGAAATAAAGTAATTAGCACAGTTCCTGGCATGGGTTAAGCATTTCATACATGTTGTATATTATATTGCTGATAATTATGACTACAAAATAAGCAACATCATACAGCAACAGAGAAAGATAAAGATTTTTAAAGAAGAGATGTCCCCTGAATCTGCTAGTTAATCTATCAGAAGAGCACAGGTTTTTTAAAGTAGAGGCTGGAAAACATACTAAAGTTTTCTTATTTAAAGCATGTGGCCTACAGACCAATAGCCTCAGCACTGGCTGGGAACTCACAAGAAGAGCAGAATCTCTGGCCTCAGCCCAAACTTACCCAGTTGGGACCTGCATTTTAACGACATGCCCAGGTGATTCCTACATATGCAATGCACCCCGTTCTAAATCTCATTTAGGAGTTTTTTTTTTTCAAGAGGTCTTTGTCTTCAGGCTGGAGTATTAAATGGTATGTTGATACATTTCATTTTCTTTTATATCTCCTATAAAAATTCTACTTTGGAAGCATTCATTTCTCTTGACTGCCTAGGGCACATTTTATAGAAGAGACAACACAGAGCACAGGTGAGCATGTCTGTCTGCCTCACATCCCTCATTGCCATCAGGACAAAGGGTTAAAATGTCATACCCTGTTGACCAACGTGCAGACCCGCTCCCTCTAATTGCCCAGTCGCCCTCTCTGCTTCCCTTGCTTCATCACCTCAAAGGAGATGTGTTTCTGCAGCCTGGTTTTCCTCTCTCCTGTAAGGTCAGCTCTTTCTAGGAGATTTGGAAAAGAGAAAAACCTGCTGGTCTCTGCTTTGGAGTCACCTGCTGACTTACCACTCCTGCCCAGCGTACAGTCTTCTCACTATGCCAACCCCGCCTCACTTCCGGAGGAAAGCCGGGTGTAAACACCTGCTGGGGTGCCCTCTACCTGCCGCACCTTTGTGGAGGACTGTGAACCAGAGGCATGGCTCCTGTGCCAGCTCCTGATCATGAAGAAATTAGTGTGTATAAGGAAATCAGATGCAGTGGGATGGACATGTACACACCCCATACATACGAGGTGTGATCAAAAACATGGTGAATATTTAAATTTTAAAAATTACTACAGTAAAATACAGGTTTCCATTCATCCCTCTCCAAATACTTCCCCCTGGCTTCAAACACACTTATCCCATTGTTCTTGCCACTTTCTTAAGCAGTTCTGGGAGTCCTCTTTCATGAGTGTCTTTAGTTTCATCCTCTACTATGACATTGCTCCCTGTCACACATTGTTTCAGATATGACAATTTCTGTCAGATAAAAGCATTACAATGTATCCTCACCCACGTTATTCACTGGATCTGGAACCATGAGACTTCTGGCTCTTCTCCAAGGTCAAAATAACCATAACAGGTAAACATTTTGAATTAACTCAGTACATCAAGGCAGTCATGACAGCATAGCCAAAGACACTCACAAAACAGGACTTCCAGAACTGCTTCAGAATGTGTCAAGAGTGATGGGAGAAGTGTGTTTGAAGCCAGAGGGGGTCTTTTGATGGGGATTAATGGCAATGTGTCCTTTATTGTAACAAAATCTTAAAAGTAAGACATTCACCATATCTTTGGATCACACCTCCTACACGACTTATAAACACACATATTCATTATACCACACACATGCATGACCCACATACACCCTACATTCAGCACATATCAACCCCTGTATCATCACACGCATATACTACACACGTACCACATGCATTCAGACCACACCACACCACACACACCTGTGACACACGTACACTCCTATCTCCACACATAACACATGACTGCCTCCCTGGAACCACCTTGATTCTCAGAGAAAGTACAATGTAAATCAGTGTTTCTCAAACTGAGACCTATGAACAAATTTTTCCCTTTAAAAAAGGGGGGGGGGTATTTTTAGGAACACTGGTTTAAGTACGTAGGAAGGAGTGGTGCCCTCGCCCTAATTGCCCAGTAATTTTTCAAACCTGCCTATTTTCCAATAGCTTTATTCTATATGGTCACATGACAGCCTCATCTCCTAAGCGCTGCCCTATCTCATAATCCAAATGAACATCCATCTCCTAATGGCTGCTCCCTGGCCACCCTGCAGCCTGTGAAAGGCTCCTTAGTCTCCTATACTCAGAGCCAAACTCTTCTCCTCTCTCTCTGATCCTGGGTGGCAGGACGAGCAAGGAAAGTCCGTTTCTTCATGTCGCTCTCTGGTCTACAGAGAAGCAGCCCAGACTGAGGGGCAGGTCAGCTGCCTGGGGTCTCCCCATCGCTGCAGTGAACTGGAGACTTGCTCTCCTTGGAGGCCATGTGGTCATGATCTCCCCTTTCCTGATTGGGCTTGAACTTGCCTGAAGCATAGAGGCGTCCCTATGGAATTACAATGAAATGGAGGAAAGGCTTTCTCTCCGTGGTGTGTACTTTGGGGTGTTTGTACACATTTCTTCAAATTCTGAAAGGAAACCGTCTACAGAGAACAGTGTGCTGGAAATAGAGGCCAGGTATCCTGGAGACGTGGCAGAGTACCTCCTTTCTCAATCTTGTGCCCTTTAACTATAAAATGAGCTAAAGTCTCTCACAGTGCTGAAAAATGGTGTGTTGTTCTTCAATATATGGTACATGGTTTATTTTATGGTTTTTCATACTATTTATTTTTGAAAATTTATACACTACCTTGTCTCAGAAAGGATTTAAGGGACTTTAAAAGAATACATAAAAAATAGCAAGATAGCATAAATTAGAACAGTGTGGAGAACAAAAGGGGAAAACAAAGAGAGGGCCAAAAAATGGAGCCAGGCAGGAGCTGGAGCACCTAGGAATCCCTCTAAGTCTTGCCGTCTCACTTCAGGCAAGTATTGCAGATCATTTTTGCATCCAGATAAAGCATAGGAAAGGAGAGGGGTATAACTCTCCCTCTAAGCAAGGCAATAGGTAATAACATCAGTGGCGAGTGTGGAAAAACCTTTTTACTCCTAAGGGCCACTGACTAGTCCCAAAATTTAATCAAGGACTTCATATAAGTCAAGAATAACTTAATTTATTGTGTATGTGTGTTTGGGTGTTGTTTAAAGACGAATAGATATAATTATTCTATGCATTTCTTCTTAAATTAACAGCAAGCACACTACATATAAAATATTAAAAATATTTGATCAATCAGAGAAAGTAGGAATCAATCTATTCCAGTTCCATAATGTAGTCAGTTAAAGAAGGGGCAGAATTCAGGAGACCAAAACCTATCGAGGGCTGGAAAACACTGTCACAGAGAAAAGCAGGGCACTACTGCTGCTCTGAGGAGCTACAAGTCTCAAGGTTTTGGCTTTGGAATGAGTGAGTGAGGCAGTCTGATCTCAAAACAAGGCTATTTGGTTTTAAAGTCTGATTTTAAAATAAGGGCAAACAAAAAATGACTGAAAAGCATTTGATATTTGAAACCACTTCTAATGTTTCATTTATCATCTGGGTAAGGAAGGTGGTAGGTGGAAATGAATCTAATTCTATGGGCAAAGAACTAAAACCACACATATCACTATATAGGAGCCAAGTAATCCTTGTATCACTAGCCTAATCTTTTACCATGTTCCATGACCCTAGATATACCCCCAATTGTACACACACACACACACACACACGAATGCACGCACGCACGCACGCACATAAACACGCATGCACACACATACGAGACCTGAACCTTTGGATATTGCTGAAGAGATCTCTCACTTCCAGTCCCCAGCATAAGCTGAACCCCTATTTGAAGAGTTCTCCCCCTATCCATGCCCTCACTTTTCCCAATGAATGGTACTTGGCCCTGATGATTCACCTTAAATGTCTCTTCCTCCCAAAACCTCTCTCTCTGAATCCTGAACTGGCAATTTCCCCTCCACAATGGCTTTCATAACTTTGTTCAAAGCAGTACACAAAAGAAGTGCATTTTCATAACATCCAACAAAAGATTTAGGAAGTCTTCTTTGTCAGAAAAGATCTTGCCGGGTGCTTTAACACACCTTCAATTTCCTGACACGAGTTCTTGTGCAGTGTGAGACAGCACAGAGAAATCAACAGAGATTAGAAAACACTGATGGACAGCAACAGATGGGATATTTGTTTATTTCAAATACTTTTCCTTTTTTTTTTTTTTCTACTGGAGAGCCACATGAGATGTATATCTTATTTCTAGAGAAGTCTCAGGGGAAACAGCTGTCATGCAGTTTCATTCCAGAACTCTTTTGTATAGTACAAACAATATAATGGAGGACAGACAGCCTAAATAGCAGGCTCCAACAGTATAAAGCCACCTCAACTGCAGTTCATTTTACCCTGTAACTTCTTCTTAACATGAAGTGAAATGTTCCCTACAATAAAACAGTGCAGTGACCTTTGGGTGTTAAATCAAGTTTCATGCTCCAGGACTGTGATCAAAATATTCTCATGCTATTTCTTTTTCCTTCCAAATGGAACCAAAGTGCTTTCAGAAAATTTACTGAATCCTTGAAAACCTAATGATCCTTTTATAGCCTCAGGTAAGTTACTGCAAAATTTAATTTCTCCTAACCTACCTGAGACTGCAAACAGCAAAATAAAAGCATCGTACTTTCCTGTTGGCTGCATTTCTGTTTTCTTTCCTGACTCACCCTTCAGGGTGTGCCATACTCTTACAAAGCATGCAGGCTGCCCAGGGTCTTACACTGACCCCAGGCGTCTGCAGTGCTGACCCCAGGCATCTGTGACACTGACTTTTATACCTCCTGGGCCATAAGTGCAGAGAGACATAGTTCACACTTGGCAAGTTCATTCTTAAATTTTTTTTCTTAACCAGAATGAAAATCGACTTGTTTCTGAGAGTTTCATCATTGGAAACAAAAGAATAACTACCAAGGATTGTATACAATATTTTTTTAAATGTATATGTACATTTAATCATGTATGCATTCTTATGGCTAGAAATTTTTGTTTTGTTTTGCTTTGCTTTGCTTTGCTTTCCTACCTAAAATCTACCTCCACTTCCCTTTTTATTTTTACAATAGGACCTGATGTTCTTTTCCCCACTTTGTGGGCCCTTGGCGGGACCATCCATCAAACATGCTGCTTTCCTGTAGCCAAAGGGCAGGCCCATGAGCTAGGCTGGACCAATGTTGAGTTAACTGACAGGAAAATACAATGGTTGCCTCTGACCTGTCTCAGGGCTGGGACTCTGCTGAATTAAAGGCTCTAATTAAGGGCTATTGATTAGTTCTTGCTATCTTATCTTCCAGAACTACCTTGACTGCTATCTCTTTCCCAGCCTGCTTTTCAGCTATTTCTTCAATTCTGTGAGGTACTAGTACCTTCTCAATATTTTGTTTCCCTGTTTAATAAATCAGAATAGATTTTAGGTGCTTTGAGCCAAAGAATTCTTATTACAAATGGATATATAACCCAATGTGATATTGGAGACAAAGATAGGAAGATTACAAAAAGAGGAGATAATAGTTTGGTGTATCAGTGAGGAACAACGGGAGGATAGCCAGGTGGATCCACGCCCAAAGCTGTGACACAGACTCAATCCAGAGAGAGGACACCACTGCTGCCACTGGTCTTCACTGAATGCAGCAGCAGGCCCTCGACTCAATGTTACTGAAGCTATCTTAGAATAGTCAATATGGTTCCTGTTCCCTCCAACAAAATAGAATTTTCCACCCAAGACAAAAATCCAGTGGGTTCCTTGCCTGGATCAGGTCTCTTGACTGACTGAGTCAAGGTGCCAGGTTCACATCCCAGCTATTTATGGGTGGGAAGACGAGTATTTGCCATTTCAGGTTTTATAGTGGAAGGTAAGTTTTATGGTGCAGAATTTTGCTCTATAGGAGAGAATTTCTGCTGCCTGGCAGCTGATGCTTATAATTTTCAGTAAAAATAAATGGATGGGGTCAGAAATGAGTCAGAAGTAAGAATTATGAGAAATATTGCAACAATATAATAGATAATAGGATTCCAAGTTAATAAATGCACTCATGGAATATATAGAAAATGAAACAAAATGATAGATGTGTTCTTCTTATAAGATCAAGAATTATAAATTTCTTTCCACATTGGAATCCCTGAGACAGAGGCACCTATCTAAGCTACACCTCCATTCCTGACCTATGGAAAGTGTGAAATGTTTGCACAGTTTGCTGTTAACACATTATGTTTAAGAATAATTTATCATGTAGCAACTTATAACTATAAAACACCCAAATTAAGGGGCAAAGATACTTCAATTGGATAAAAAAGCACGACAATTATATGCTGTCTACAAGAAACATACTTTATAAAGATATAAATAAGTCAAAAATAAAAGTGTAGAAAAGATATATCAGGCTAATAATCAAAAGATAGATGGAGTAGCTCAATTAAAAATAAATTAAGTAGATTTCAGGCCAAAACTATTACTATGGAAAACAAGCATCATTTCATATTGCTGAAGAAATCAATTCATCAAGAAGCCATAATAGTTGTAAATGTTTATTACCTAATTACAGAGCTTCAAAATATGTGAAGCAAAAACTGATGGAACTGCAAAGAGAACTAGACACATTGTAATTATACCGGGAGATTTCAACCCTTTATCAATAATTGATATAACAAGTAGAAAATTATTAGGGGTACTGAAGGCTTGAAAAATACTATCAACCAACCTTATCTAATTGACATTTATAGAACACTACACTACCAACATCAAAATATATATTATTTTCAAGTACACAGAGAATATTTATTGATATAGGCATTCTGAGCCATAAAATAAATCTCAGTAGACTGAAATCATACAAAGTATGTTCTCCGATCACAGTAGGGCTACATTTGAAATCAGTAACAGAAAGAATGCTAGAAACTTCTCCTATATTGGGAAACTAAGTAATATACTTCTAAAAAAAAAATGGGGCAAAGAAGAAATTGTAAGGGAAATTAGAATGTATCTTGAATGAAAATGAAAACAAAACATATTAAAATTTGTGGGTTAATTAGAGAAGTACTTATTGTTGTCATTAGGTGCTGCCGAGTCAATATCCAACTCATAGCAACCCTATGTACAACAGACAGAACACTATTGTCATGCTTCTTGGCTATTCATAGAGTATTCAATGGCTGATTGTTTTTTGGGGGAGTGGGTTGCTGAGTCCTTCTCCCAAACCTATAGTACCTGGTGTTCCCAGGTAGTCTCCCATCCAAGTACTAAACAGCTCTGGCCCTGCTTAGCTTCCAAGATCTGGTCGGATCAGATGCCACAATGGTACAACTGCAGGCTGAGCAGTACTTAGAGGGAATTTAATAGTGCTAAATGTCTACATTAAAGAAAGAGAAGAAAGTCTCAAATCAAAGACCTCAGCTTCCATATTAAGAAATTGAAAAAATAAGACTGGATGAAAATAAGTATTTATATTTAAAAAATGAGGTAGAAGTAGTAAGTAGAAAGTATTAAGAAAGAAAATAAGAAAGATCAGAGCCAAAATCAGTGAAATAGCAAACAAAAGAACAATAAAATGAAGGAAAACAAAAGCTTTCTTTTGCTAAGATCAATAACATTGATAAATATATAATCAGACTAATACAGAAGAAAAGATACGATTATAAAATTATCACATATCTATTCAAATTGAATTTTAATAACTAAATTTAAATTCTCCTAAAGAAAACTTAAAGCTTGTATGACTTTGGTGGCAAATCCTACCTAACATTAGGAAAGACGTAGTATCCAGTCTATACAACATCTTTCAGAAAAATATAGGGAAGAATAATTTCCAAATCATTCTATAAAGTCATAATTGTGATTTGAAAACAAGGCAAAGATATCATAAGAAAATAAAACTATATACTCCTGATGGCCATGGATAAAACATTCTTAACAAAGCATTAGCAATTTGAATTCAGTAATATATAATAAAAATAGCACATTATGATCAACTGGGGTTTGTCTGAGGAATGCAAGATTGATTTAACATTTGACAATCATGCAATATATTTCACCATAAAAACAGACCAAAGGAAAAAAATCACATAATCATTTCAATAGATGTACAAAAACTGTTTGACAAAATTTAGCATCTCCTCCTGATAAAAGGTCTCTGCAAATAAGGAATATATAGAGAGAGAAAAAAAAAATCTCTGACTCATGTCACACTAAATGGTGAAAGACTGCTTTGCTCCCAAGATTAGGAGTAAAGCAAGATGTTCACTTTCACCACTTCTATCCATCACTGCACTGGAGAGGGTTTAGCCAGGGTAATCAAATGCATAAAAGAAATAGGGAGCATCCATCTGGAAAGAAAAAAATAAAATTGTCTTAACTCACACATGACTATGATTATCTTTAGAGAAATTCAGAAGACATCTACAAAGAGGTTTCAGAACTATGTTCCAGGATGTAGGTCAAAATATAAAAATCAATTGCATTTTTATATACTATCAATGAACAATTGGAAATTTAAATTTAAAAACCTATCAATTATATTAGAATGTGACTTAGAGATAAATTTCACAAAAGGTATACAATAGCCATAAACTGAAAATTATAAAATATTTCTGAGACAAATCAAAACAGACCAAAATAAATAGAGCTACATACCATGTTCATGGATTAAAAGATTCTATATTGTTAATATAATAATTCTTTCCAATTTTGTTTGTAGATTCAATGCAATCCTGATCAGAATTCTAGCAGGATTTTTGTATACATTGATGAGCTATTTTAAAAATTCATGTAGAAATGCTAAGAAACAATTCTTTAAAGAACAAGTCTAAAAAACTTACTTTAAGACTTTAAGCCTTATTATAAAGTTATAGTGAGCAAGACGGAGGGAAAAGACAGACAAATATATCAAAGGAACAGAAATAGACCTGGATATAAATGGACTATTGTATTTCAATGAACCTGTGAGGATGTTTGTTTTCCTACCCTTTTCAACCAAGGTGCAGAAAGGATGGTCTTTGAAACAAGATGCTGAAACAATTTGGTACCCATATATAAAAATATGAGCTTTGATATATTACTAGCACCATATATAAAACTTTCCTAAAAATGAATCACAAATCTAAATACAAAAGCTAAAAATATAAAACTTTTAGAGAAAAAGACACAAGAGAAATTTTTCTCATGTTTGGCTTAGACAAAGAATGCTTCACTATAACACCACATAGCTTATTGTGATAATTAAATAGAATAACACATGGAAAGATCTCAGGCAAATACCCATAGAATGCTCAATAAATGTAATCTCTTATTATTAAATATATACATTACTTTGAGTTTTATGTATACTTTTAAATTTGAACCATATAGTGACCACATGGAGAAATTATCACTCATATTTTTATAGATTCAGAAACTGAAATTCAGAAAGGTTAAGTGACTTAAGTTATTCAAGATCATCATATTAGATGAATTTGCCTTCAGGTACTAGCATGTATGGCTAACAGAAGCTTTGGCAAAGATGTGTTTATCTATCTCATACAACAAAAAGTTAGGGGAGGAGGCTTTGCTGGTGTTGGGTTAGTGGCTCTATAATTGGATCAGGTTCCAAGTCAGGGCTCAATGTATACACAACTGTGTGATTGTGTTAACCTTCCTTTTGGGGATAAAAGAAGGCTGTGGCATCTCTAAAACCCATTCAGAGCAGGTACAGGCCAGAGGGCTTCTCTTCAAGCCTTCCTCTCATCAGGGAAAAGACATCCCTTCTAGAAACCTCATGGACTTCCTCATACATTTCACCGTCTAGAGTTGAGTTATAATTTCCACCCCTGAGTTACTGACTGGCTCTGCTTTCCCTAAACTGGAAGAATCTTTGCCACACAACTGAACAAAGTTGGGATTTTGTTAGCAGGGAAAATGGAGGAATGATTCCATGACCAGCATCTGTCACAGCCACACAGACAATCATGGAAATGCCTGGATTCAAACTGAATTTTATGACTTCAACTCCAGCTCTCTGGCAACTACATAAAAACAGCCTAGCACCATGGCACTGTGCTAGCATCAGGATACAAGGATGAAAGCCACATTCCGCAACCTCTAGAATTTATAGCTCACTAAGAAGACAGAAAGTAGTCGTTGTTGTTGTTGTTAGGTGCTGTCGAGGCGGGTCTTACTCATAGAAACCCTCATAGGATTTTTGATGGCTGATTGTTTCAGGATTGCTTTGGGAATAGATTCCCATGTCCTTCTCCTGATAAAGTAGTCATAAGAACAAACAAGGGCTGGGATTTAACTCAGTTGGTAGAGCGCTGTGCTGCAGTCTCTGAGGCCCCGAGTTCAATTCCCAGCACCGCAAAAATGGGAGAAGGACCTGGCAATCCACTCCCAAGGCAATCCCGAAGCACTCAGCCACTGAAAACCCTATGAGGGTCGCTATGAGTCGGATACTGACTCGATGGCACTTAACAACAACAACAACAAGAACAAACAAAACGGCATTTGAAATCTGCCAAAAAATGCACACAAAAGAACATACACATCTCTTTCTCTCTTACTCTACACACACACACACCACTAACATTGGGTGCTTGGAAGAAGTCTGACTGGAGAATTTACTCCTCCCAGAGGAGGTAGCATTGGACCAGTGAGTAGATATTTAGCAGGTAGACTTGACCAACAGTGGGTAAGGGAGTCCAGAGAGAGGAGTATATTCAGAGACATGAGGAACAAGCAAGCATGGCATTTTCAGGGCTCAATAGACCCCTATTAATTTGAAGTTTAAAATGCAGGAAGTGACTGTTGAGACTATTAATGGCTACACAGGGAGGCTGCATGTGTTCTGTAGGTGATGGGAAACCAGAAAAACCTATTTGATCAGGAAATGTCAAGATCAGATTTGTTGAAGATGATTTTAAAAATCATAGCAAGGTTTGTGCTTCAAAGGCAGTTTTCCTTCTGTATTTGTATAAAGTAATCTAGGTGACAGCTGAGGTCACCTCATCCTTTGAAAATCAGGTGAGTTCAGTTTTATCAGTAGGTTGTCCATGTCCTATAGGAAGTCTGATCCCTACCTTAAGAACTGACATTTCCAGGAGCCACATTAGTTTTCAGGGGCTACAGTAACAACCTCAACACTAAGAAAATAAAAAATCTTGCAGCTGGGTCAGTAAGCAACATCATAATAAATGGTGAAAAGATTGACATTATCCAAAATTTTGTTTTACTTGGTTCTGCAATGAACACCCATGGCAGCAGTAGTCAAGATATCAAAAGATGCATTGCATTGGGAAAAGCTGTTGCAAACTCTTTAAAGTGTTGAAAAGTAAAGATGTCACATTGAAGACAAAGGTGCACCTGACTCAAGCCATGATATTTTTAATCACATCATATGCTTGCGAAAGCTGGACACCAAATAAGGAGAAAAACTGATGCTTTTGAATCATGGTGCTGGAAATGAATGCTGAGTATACCATGGATGGCCAAAAATCCAACAGATCCATCCTAGATGAAGTGCAACCAGAGTGCTCTTTGGAAGCAAGGATGGGTGGACTGCATCTTACATATTTAGGACACATAGTCAGGAGGGACAAATCCCTGGAAAAGGACATCATGTTTGGGAGAGTGGACAGTCAATAAATAAAAGGAAGACCCTCAACTAGATGGATTGACATAGTGCAACAATGGGCTTAAATATAAAAAAGATTGTGTGCCTGGCATAGTGTGGGGAGCATTCTGTTCTGTTGTATCGAGGGCTGCTGTGAGTCAGATCTAACTCAATGGCACCTAACAACAGTAACAGTATGTATGATAACAACAAAAATATATCATCTCACAGTTCTGGAGACCTGAGTCTCAAATCAAGGTGTCAGCAGGACCATATGTCCTCTGAAGGGTTTAAAGGCTGAAGAAGGATTTTCCTCTGTAGCTCCTGGTAGCCCCAGGAGTTTCTTGGCTTGTAATGGAATAATTTCCATTTCTGTCTCCATCTTCACATGATTTTCTTTTCTCTGTCCTCTCCTCTTCTAAGGCCCACACTTAACCCA
This sequence comes from Pedetes capensis, assembly GCA_007922755.1. Classification (NCBI taxonomy): domain Eukaryota; kingdom Metazoa; phylum Chordata; class Mammalia; order Rodentia; family Pedetidae; genus Pedetes; species Pedetes capensis. The sequence continues at coordinate 165,982 of VMDO01000864.1, forward strand.
GGATTTCATGTTGAAACTCTTAATTATATCAACAAAGACCCTACGTCCAAATAGGATCACCTTTTGAGGTTCTCCATGGGTGTGAATTTTGAGGAGCCCTACTCAACCCATTATCAGAGCTCATATTGTCATGGCTCTGAGTCTCTGCTAATTTCCAAATCTTAATATTACATCTCCTTTTCTATGGGTATAGTATTTTCTTTGCTACACCCAAGCTCAGATGCAAAACAGTCCTTTTCCTTGATGTAATCTAAATGCATTTGACCAAGGTTTCTATGAGCATAAACGACTTCATTGATGCTTTGGACCAAGGCATGAGGCACTCATTTCAGCAACACACATTTAAACTAAAAACATCAGCAACTGGTTCTTAAATGTCATTTGGCTAACCTGCCCCTGGAAATTTCTCATTTATAAGCTTTCATCAGAACCCACATCCCTCTTTGATGCCTATTCTTTTTCCTTCTTTCTACCTATCCAGCTATCTTTTCCTCTCTGGGCTCCTCCTTTCTGCTTTGCCCTCCAATTCTGATTAATTTCTTATGAGATTTGTTTGAATGGCTTGCTTCACTGTCCTTTCAGATCCTGCCCTGAAGAGGTCATTTTCTGTGCATATCAAAGGGTTGCTGAACAAAAGCAGTTCACTCTAAGAGGAGCTTAGGGCCATCTATCAAAATATTAACTGTTTCACCCTCCTACAAGGCAAAGCAGAATGATAAAGAGCACACATTTGGAAACTTCTGTGCATGGATTGTAATATACTCTGCTCTTTTAAGCGGTTGAACATTTTTATGTCAAATAACTTTCTCTATGATACACTTGGGAGGCTTATTTTACTAGTTACTTAATGAGCTAAGGCACTGATTAAGATAAGATACATTATTGCTGCCCCATTAATAAGCATAAAAATTTGTACCTATGTGTATACAACATACTTATATATGAGTGTCTGTATGTATATAATTAGTATGCATGTACTTAATTAGTATGTATGTACATATTATGTATATTATGTATGTACATATTGTAAATGCTATGTATATGCTGTGTATGTATACACATTAGTGTTACTAACATATTTGTATGCATATAATCAGCATGTATGTATAGTATTAATAATATGTATTAGTAAGTACTTCACAAAGTGATATACATTAAGTATCTCATTTAATTTTCATAATTAGGAAGAAGCTTGTTACTATTGTTAGGTACCCTCAAGCCAGTGTTCAACTTATAGTGACCCTACATACAATAGCCGAAACAGCATTGTTAGTGCTTCTCTGCTATTCATAGGGTTTTCAATGGCTGATTGTTTTTTGGGAGTGGGTTGCTGGGTCCTTCTCCTAAACCAACAGCACCTGGTATTCCCAGGTGGTCTCCCATTCAAGTACTAACCAGGCCTGGTCCTGCTTAGCTTCCGAGATCTGACAGGATTGGATGCCACAGTAGTATGGCTGCAGGCAATGGACACATATTATATCTGTAATCACTTCTACCAATAAATGTTAAGAAGAGACAATCATGCCAATTTCATAACTGGTTGAAAAAGAGTGCTGTTATGAAAAAAATCAATTTTAAACTAGAATAATATAGTATTACTGCCTAATATTTTGAATAATGTGTAAAATTCAAGTCATGTTTACATGATCTCAATTTCTAATCCTCACAGTAACTCAAAGGGTAAATATGATGAATTATTATTCTCTCTCTTTTTACTTGTCAAATGAAGAGCAAAGAAAAACTTGACTCTTCACTCTCATAAAATCATGGAAAAGATTAGCTGGTCCTCAAGCTCCTTGGGGACTGAGGATACAGCTGAAATGTCCATGTGGCTGTATCTCTAGCCACTACCAGAGAATTCATCACTTTGTTGTTGCTGTTAGGTGCCTTTGAGTCAGATCCAATTCATAGTGACCTTAGGTACAGCAGAACGAAACACTACTCAACACTGCCACACACAGTCTTTTTATGATTGAGCCCAATGTTGTAGATACTATGTTTCTTCTCATTTTAAGTCATAGCACATCAGCAAAAGGTGGTCCCAGTGGCTTTATTCCATTCTCATTAGTAAGTTCAACTCTACTTTGAGGAGGTCACTCTTCCCCAGTTGTTTCCTGAATGTCTTCCAGCCTGGGATGCTCATTTTCTGCCACTATATTTGACAATGAGTCTCTGCTATTCATAGGATTTTCAATGGCTATTTGTTTCAGGAGTGGGCTGCCACGCCCTTCTCCCTAGGCTGTCTTAGTCTGGAAGCTCAGCTGAAACTATCCACCATGGGTGGCCTGCTGGTATCTGAAATACCACTGGCATATTTTTCACCATCATAGTAGCATGCAAGCCCCCACAGAATAACAAGCTGACAGACACGTGGCAGCATCACACAGTGGTTGTTGTTGTTGTTGTTAGGTGCCGTCGAGTCAGTATCCGACTCATAGCGACCCTCATAGGGTTTTCAATGGCAGACTGTTTTTGGGGTTGCCTTGGGAGTGGATTGCCAGGCCCTTCTCCTATTTTTGCGGTGCTGGGAATTGAACTCCAGACCTCAGAGACTGCAGCGCAGTGCTTTACCAACTGAGCTAAATCCCAGCCCTCCATCACACAGTAGGTGGTAAATAAATACTGAATGGAAATCACCACTTCATCCTCAAGCATGTTTTTTACCTTTGACCTCGATCCACAACCAACTGAGACGTCATCCTATTGTACTCCCCAGGCAGGCCTTTAGAAGTTGTCTTCTTAGTCACCACCCTTAAAGGAGTTGCATGCAAAAATGGAGGTGGTTTAGAAAACAAGGTCAGCATTTGAGGGTGGCAGAGGGGGTAAAAACACATAACACAAAGTTTGCCATTTAAATTCAACAGCATTTAGTACATTCACCATGCTATGCAACCATTACCACGATCTAATCCCTGAACATCTGCACAATCCCACACAGGAAACCCATACCCACTAGGCAGTCATTTCCCATTCCCCGTCCTCTCAGCCCCTGGCAGCCACTAATCTGCTTTCTGTTTCCATAGATTTGCCTCATCTGGATATTTCATATAAATTGATTCACAAAATATGTGGTCTTTTGTGTCTGGCTTCTTTTACATAGCAGAATGCTTTTGAGATGTGTCTGTGTTGTGGCAAGTGTCAGCACTGTGTTCCTTTTCATTTCCATTGTATGGACAAACCGTTTAAGCGTTTTTTAAGGGTAGAAAATGGGTCCCAGTAGGAAGTGAGGTTGGCTGGGGAAGAAGAAGTAAAGCCTGACTTCCCTTGGGCTTTCTGGCTTTGTTAGGTGCCATCGAGTCGGTATCCCACTCATAGCAACCCTCATAGGGTTTTCAATGGCAGATTGTTTTGGGATTGCCTTGGGAGTGGGTTGCCAGGTCCTTCTCCCATTTTTGCGGTGCTGGCAATTGAACTCAGGACCTCAGAGACTGTGGCGAAGTGCTGTACCAACTGAGCTAAATCCCAGCCCAAGGAGAGTGCATTTGGGAAAGACGCTGAGGAGTTGTTCACTGTGTCTGTAGAGGACAACATGAAAGGCAGCCAGCAAGGGGGAGCAGGCAGCAGAGATTCTTGGCTGAGCTTAAGGGAGAACTTCCTGATGACCAACACAGTTACAGCAGTAAGGCACCATTGAGGAGAGTTGTGGAATCGATTCCTGCCCTTCATGAAGAGAAAGGTCATCCCTTCATTCCAGATGAGGATTTGTGGGGCATTAACCACCCCAAGGGCTGGGATTTAGCTCAGTTGGTAGAGTGCTGCTCTGCAGTCTCTGAGGTCCCGAGTTCGATTCCCAGCACCACAAAATGGTAGAAGACCTGGCAACTCACTCCCAAGACTATCCCGAAACAGTCAGCCATTGAAAACCCTATGAGGGTCGCTGTGAGTTGGACTCGACTTGATGGCACCTAACAACAACTACCACCCCAAAGCATAGGACTAAGCTAAGTGACATTTCAAAATCGTTCACATGCTATAACTCTAGGACCATGAGAATGATAGGAAAGCAAATCACAGAGAGCATGGGAAGGCATCAGACTGACCATTGAAGTTACTGTATAAGTAGCTTAAAATTATGTGAATTGGCTAACATGTTAGAAGGGGGCAGATGAAATTTTGACAGAAAAATAAATGAATTAATGGAATGAGACAGCAGTTGATAGTACTGATTATAATTTATGGTGCAAAGAAAAAGCTCTACTTATCTTCTGGATTTTATTTGGATTAGCAATGACTATGTTTAGGTGAAAAGAAATGAAACTCCTAATTGCAAGATAATATCAGTTTGTTAGAGAATATTTTGTGTTCCCCCCACACACACCCCTAGAAAAAGAGAAGAGAAAGTATAGTTATAATTTCCTTAATTTTGAACTCAAACTAATATAAATTGCCTGGAAGGAAAGTTTATCTAGGAAGATTTAAAATATTGTAAACTTTCAGTTCATTAGACTTAGCACACATAAGTGCTTTCACGCCAGTTTTAAGTTCTAATCCTTGAATGCTTAAATAGACATTGCATACACAGATGTAGTATGTGAAGCGGGATCTGCTTTAAGGGGGAAAGATTACATTTTTGTGTTTACCCAAGAGCCGACTAAAACACATTCCATTTGGCCCTGACACACAGGAATTAGAGTTTTAGAACCTGGAAAGGGAACTTTATGTCTTTAAATACAGCAGACTGAATGTGGTGTATATTTTATAGAAAGCATGAGAAGTTTCTCTCTCCCACCTTTTACTGAGCCATCAAAGAGGCGATTGTGTGAACAAAATAACACAGTAACGTGTCACATTCCATTTACATCGATTTATCAAACCCAGGAAGAAGCCTTCACACTTTCTGGACTAGTGATCAGCACTAAACCAAGAGAAGAAGCTGAGAAATGGAGAGTTTTCCAGGAAACTACACCTTACAAATAAGCACCCCAAATCATTCTTTGTACACATTTTTACCTTTACTCACTTGGGTTTTGAAAAGGTTGTCCAGGAAAGCAGTATGACTTTTGGGGGCCCCAGACAGCTTTACCTTCAGGAGACCTCTTCCTCCCTCAAAAAAATATTAAAAATTATACTTCATAACTGTGTTGGCATTGTTGTTAGATGCCATCGAGTTGTGTCTGACTCCTAGAGACCCTCATAGGGTTTTGTATAGAGGTGAATATAACCCAGGCTGAATACATTATTATATGTTCATTACTATTATTTTCAGTTATTTCTTCTGATTTCAAAAGAAATGAAAAGTAAACTATTTTCATGGCCCCCTAGAAGTTTTGTGGGCCATAAATCTGTGTCTCCTGCATCTAATGGCTATTCTGGCTTCAAGTCAGTCTGCTAACAAACAGCCCATATGGTGAGCAGTGACCGGGTGAGGCCCCAGGGAGACAGGGAGAAGTGTAAGATGTGACTTGAAATGTGGTTGCACTGAGGAAAACTTTAACTCAAAGGAGGGTAAGAAGCTAAGATTCAGGACAAGCTGGTGAGAGGCACAGAGTGGTGGGGAAGGATGTGGTGGCCAGGGTGAGGGCAAAGAGTATGATCGTAGCACACAGGGTAGGGAGGGATCACTACATCCAAGTCAAAATTTCAAGGACCTGAGTGAATTCAAGGAGAAGGAACGTGGTTGAGAAGGAAACACTCCACAAAGGACATAAAGAACAAGAGAGGAAAAGTCACCAATGATGCTGTGATATTAGATGGCATCTTATACCACAATTCTTAAAGGTTTTATGTCACATTAGTATGATTTCCCTATGTGTTGGCCTTCAATATTTCATTTAAAATGTTCTCTCTCTATCTCTTATTCCCACAAAAGGACAGAGAGAGCCAGGCTTATAAGTACAATTAAAATGTGACTCTCGTTGAGCTGTGTGACCATGTTTCCATCTTGTTCTTTCTTAGCATCCATCACAGTTTCTCTCCAGCATTTTTCATTAAAAAGGGGGGTGGCGTGGGAACAGGAGTGTAATTTAAAAGGAGATTGGTTCACATTCATGTTCTGGTCCTTTAAACTGTGGCAGCCTAGTAAAAATGTCCTTGCACCCACCACACTCTGGACAGTTCCCTAGTAACAGATCCTGAAGAGATGACCCATTTGAGTGGGAATTGAAATCAGCATTTCAAGACTATTTTTGGTTAGGCGTTGAAGTCATGTGCTCCTTCCTCTAAAACTGGCACCAATCACAGTGGTAGCTTGTAATACTTTTAAATAACCTCCCAGATATTTTTAGTGTTTTCTCTGCAAAAATACCAATGTTCCAAAAATGGAAAGACAAGAGTAGAAAACCCAGGCCCAGGAGATGTTCAGAGATATGCTGCGATGTGAGAATTACAGAGGGACTAATTCCCCGTTCCCTGTGCTAGGAAATTCAGAGATGATGAAGATGGTGCTTGCCATCAGCGAGCTCAAAGACCTGGGAGCAAACCAGATGATGACATTGTGATGTAATACGTATTACTGCTGAGGGAGGCCTGGGAAGGTAACCTAACAGCTAGGGTAGAAGAAGGAAGCGACTTAGGATGGTTTACAAGAGAAGGTAAATCTCAGGCAAAGCCTGCCAGTTGCCTATCTAATATCCACTCCCTTCCTTATTAGCACAATGCCTATTTACATTCAGTTTGGTAAAATACTCAGCTGAGAGGCTACATTTTTTTAGTGTCACTAATGATCATGTGGCAATGTTTGACCAGAAATATGTAACTGGACATTGTGATGAGTTTACTAGAAAGATTCTTTAAAATGGAGAACACAGATCTTGTCCCTTTTCCTTCCTTTCACTTCTCTCTTTTAGTTGGAATGGGGATGTGATCGTTGTGTTTCCTGCAGCTATCTTAGACCATTAGGTAAACTTGAGAATAGGATTGAAGGACCATGGATGGCAAAGCACAAAAATATAAGGAATAATGTTCATGGTGCTCACACAGAGCTCTGAACTGTCTACCTTGGGATTCCCTTTATGAGAAAAAAAATATAGGCTCATGTATCTTGGCAATTTCTTAATCCTAATTTATATTGCTCCCATTGGGTTTAATTTTGAAGGATCAGCTAGAATTAGAAGGTGGACAAGAGGCAGAAGGGAGGAATTTTGATGAGATCACAGGAGCAGGAAGGCACACAGAGCACTCAGGGTCTTGAAGGTAGCTTGGCTTGGCAATGATGTGAGAGAGTAGAGCAGTGCCCCTTTTCAGACCAGTGATATCTCCCAGTACCTCTAGTCCTTCAGCCATAAATGCATGGCCAAACCTGAGGATTGCTGCTTCCTTTTGGCACTACAGCACACGTGGGAGCATTGGCTGATGAAACAGAGAGCACTTGCACAGTGCTGGGATGGGAAGGAGAGAGAAAGAGGGCAGAGCAGATGCTGGGAAAGTGTACGTTCAGGAGCTTCTGTTTAGGGTGGATCAGTGATATCTGCTTTCCCTGTGAAGGAGGATAAAGAGCCTGGAGTAGATGGGCTTAAGCACACAGTTATTACTTATTTATGCCTTTGTGTCCTTTTGTATCTAATTTTCCTTAATTGAAATAATCTCATGGTGCCAAGTGCACACGCCTACAATCCCAGTGACTTGGGAGGCAGAGGCAGGAGGATCGCAAGTTCAAGACCAGAGGGAACCTACATAATTTAGTGAGACTCTGTCTCAAAAAGTAAATACAAGAAAAAATGGGTTGGGGATGTAGCTCAGTGGTCCAACAGTTGCAAAGCATGCAAGCACAAGGCCCTGGGTTCAACTCCCAGTACCACACACACAAAAAAAAAAAAAAAAAAAAGAAAGAAAGAAAGAAAGAAAGAAACAAAGAAACAAAGAAAGAAAAGAAAAAGAAAAGAAATGATTTCGTGGTTTTCTCTTTTTCTATCTGGCCCATAATTTGTTTTGGTTCCCTCCTATTAACTCCCCACTGCAAAGCTGTCCCTATCACTCCCTTTTCTCTGAGCTCTTTTGGCCTATGTTGCCCAGTGACCATGTGCTGTTTTGTTTTGTGTTGTTCTATATCTGTTGCTGTCCACACCCCTACTTTCAATCATGGTGGGGGGTGGGGGAAGAAAAAGAAAACAAGGAAAGGCTTTTAGAATTATCTGGACCTTGGATTGTTGCTGAAAGTGAAGAGGATTTGAAACTTTTACTGATGAAGATCAAAGAATATAGGCTTCAGTATGGATTTTGCCTCAACATCAACAAAACAAAAATACTTACAACTGGGTTAGTACACAACTTCATGATAAATGGAGAAAAGATCAAGGTTGTCCAAGATTTTGCTTTACTTGGTTCTATGATCAACTCATGGAAGTAGCAGTCAAGAAATCAAAAGATGCATTGCATTGGGAAAAGCTGTTACAAAAGACCTCTTTAAAGTGTTGAAAAGTAAAGATGTCACATTAAAGTCAAAGGTGTGCCTGACTCATGCCATGGTATTTTCAGTCACATCATATGGTTGTGAAAGCTGGATATTGAAGAAGGGAGACAGGAGAGAAATTGATGCTTTTGAATTATGATGCTGGAGACGAATACTGAATATACCATAGACTGCAAAAAGAACCAACAGATCTATCCTAGAAGAAGTGCAAACAGAGTGCTCCTTGGAAGCAAAAATGGCTACACTGTGTGTTACACATTTTGACATGTAGTCAGGAGGGACCCATCCGGGAGAAGGACATCGTGTTTGGGAGACAGGTGGGTCAATGAAGAAAAGGAAAACTCTCAGCTAGCTGGATTGACACAGTGTCTGCAACAATGGGCTTAAACATAAGTAAGACTGTGTACCTGGCATAGAATGGGGGAGTGTTTCTTTCTGTTGTATATAGGGTTGTTATGAGTCAGGCCCCATTCGACAGCACCTCCAAAACAACAAAGACTTCAGATATTTAATCTTTCTAAGCATCAGTTTCTTTAGCTGCACAATGAGGGAAAAGTCAGTCTTGAGCTTTTATGGATTCAGAAAATTCATATAAAGTGCTTAGCACTGAGCCTGGTGAATAATAGACACTTAATTAGAGGTAAATTTTGGCACTATTTCTACAATATAGGCTGTTGTTGTTAGGTGCCATCAAGTCAGTGTCCAACTCATAGTGACCCAATGTAGAAAAGACAAAACACTATGGTCATGTTTCTCTGCTGTTCATAGGGTTTTCAGTGGCTGATTGTTTTTTGGGGAGTGGGTTGCTGGGTCCTTCTCCCAAGGCTACAGCACCTGGTGTTCCCAGGCAGTGTCCCATCCAAGTACTAACCAGGCTCGACCCTGCTTAGCTTCCAAGATCTGACGGGATTGGATGCCACAGTGGTATGGCTGCAAGCTCTACAACACATTGTTGTTGTTGTTAGGTGCCATCGAGTCATGTCCATCTCCTAGCAACCTTCATAGGGTTTTCAATGGCTGACTGTTTAGGGATTGCCTTGGGAGTGGATTGGCAAGTCCTTCTCCCATTTTTGAGGTGCTGGGAATCGAACTCAGGACCTCAGAGACTGCAGCGCAGCACTCTCTACAACACATTGTACACACTTAATAATAGCTCTCGGTTGAGGTGGATTTAGTCCCCAGGGTCTCTGTACACTGCGATCTCAGAACAAAGTGTCCATCATTGGAAACTTCTCTCCACCAATTCAATGAGGATATCACCTTTCAATTGTCGAAGGATCCCAAGGTTTATTCTGGTTTTGGACTAAGGGCTCTAAGGTCTCAGATACAGAATGGAATCCCCACAAGGGCAGGGATCAAGTCTAAACATAGCAAAGGCCCAGCACAGTGAGCAACACATGTGGGCACCCAATTAATACTTGTTAATTGAATGAAAGAATGAAATAAGTGAATAAATGGACAGATGAATGAGGACTTTTAAGGGAAAAAACACCCCCCTTTTCCTTTATTTCTACTTGGGATACTGAAATACCCTTGTCTTCTCAAAAATTAGCACTTGCACATTCTTAAATCTTGATTTATGCAACTTGAGTCCTCATTTCTTTCTTTCTGTCAATTTGGGCTTGGAAGAACAGGTAGGAAAATGCAAAGGAAGATCTTTGGGGAAAACAGGATTCTTGAAATCTCTTTGAAAAGGCTCCCAAGCAGGTCAAATGTATGTTCTGCTCCTACCCAGACTTATACAAACACCAGCGAGCAACACAAAAGCAAGGACTATGTTGTTCCTCCACAAAACACTTGATTCATGAGACAGCTTTGCAGGAATTTAATTAGTGAAGGAATGTGCAAAGCCCAAGCGCTTCAGATGTCATTAAACACTGAGGAGAGGAGAGGAAGGAGAAAAAACCTAACAGATGTTTGATTCAGCCTCGTTCCTGTGAAACAGATCGCTGCACACATCACTTTTCTATTTGGGTAGCTCTTAGGTAAATCTTGTTAATGATATTTCATTCTTCAGGAGCCTGGCTTAACTCGTACCCAGTTTAAAGCAAAGAGCAATGCTCCTTCTGCCTCAAGGGGGGAACCATTTTTAAAATCTGATTATTTCAGGGTTGCCTTTCTAAAGTCATTATTTCCACACATCTGGTGACTGTTGATCCATGAGTTGAACAAACATGGATCTTTAGTTTCAGAAAGTTAAATTGTGGTCAATATGTGAAGGAACTGCATGGTTTTAATGGCTGTGAGTATTTAATAGCACTTTTCGCCTTTTCAATCTGAGCACGATTATATGCATGGAGAAGTATTCTGTGAGGACATTAGCCTAACCAACCAGCCACCAGGGTGGCTTTGGGTCCCACGTTGGCACTAAGGGCCTTGGCTGGCCTCAGATGCAGAGTTTTGCTAAAGTAGACTTCAGTTAGATGCCAACTGATTTAAATGGACAGCATTTACTGCTCTGTCACCAAATCTAAAACTGCATTTTTACAAAAAGTAACAAGCTTCTAGGTTCGATGTCATAGAAATAAGAAATGCAAGAGTCCCAAAGCCATCTGATTTATCTTTCTACCAGCTCCTGTTTACAGCCTATTTGTCAGTGCCTACTCCAAGCTCTTTCTGATGTTAACATCTCAGGATACTCAATTTTGGGTGATAGAATTAGAAAAGGAAGAAAAAGATGCATACCAACCAGACTTGTTTAAATTCCATGTGTAGACTCCAATCTACTTTTGAGTTTTCCAAAGAGCAAGTTCCTAGAACTCTTTTTTTCTGTAGACGTGTTAGCGTAATGGTGCTGGGCAACTGATTGCTGCCAAGCCTAAATTACACTCTTTCAAAACATAATACTAACCACTCACAGGATGAAAAAAGGAAATCAGCAAAGCAGACTTCCTCTCTTGGATTCCCTGATTTCTGGACCTTTCCACTCCAAACCCTTAGAAATTAACACTTAACTATCTGCCACTATCCTCAGGATCATTTTATACCCTTTTGTGCATTTCACATATCAATGGAAAGAGTGAATTATTTATGTAGGTAGGGTAATTGATCCTAAGAATGAAAAAGTTTTATAATATTTGTATATGTCACAAAATGTTTTGGATAGTTAGTAATATTTCTTCTACAGCTCTTTCTTTTTAGCTTTTTATTTTTATTATACTATTTTTTAATCTACTCTTTCACTCAACCACCAACTATTTGTTAAATACCTACTCAGTAAGATACAGTCCTTGCATTCTCAGTTAAGATGCCAGGTGGCAGGACCCAGAAAGAGCTGAAATAGGGTGGGAGCTAGCTACACATAGGAAAGTCATAGGAAGTAGTCAGGATCAGAGTCTCCAAGTATAGCTGTATTGGTTGTGCACTCATGGGATTGCTCAGATGAAGAGGCAGAGAGAGTGTTTCGCATCAGACAGAAAATATCTCCAATTGGAAGAAGAGAATCTTTTCCCAAATCTCATGAAGGCATTTTAAATGTTAACAGTAAGCCAGTCATGATACATACAGCCTTTGCTAGCTATACATTTTAGGTAATTCCATTTCATATTTCTGTCCTAAAACTTTAGAATCTTTAAATTATTATATTGTGCTCACCAAATTCAATATCATGGAAACAAAAGTACAGCTATCATAGACAGGCTCTGGAATGGTTAGGTTAGTGTTTGTTCTACCCTTTGAACACCAAAGAGCAACGTCTCTACCTCCCACTCTCAACAAGTGGCAGAGAAAGGCAACAGATGTGGTTACTGAGTCATTCAAAAGGAAACAAAGCCAAAGCAAGTCCAAAACACATTACATCTTAAGTTGATAGAAGCTAATTTTAAAAATAAAAACAAAAAAACCTTTAAAAAGAGTAGAGTCTACTAAGAACAAAATTCATGGCAATTTGTTATTATTGTTGTTAGGTACTGTCATGTCAGGTCCAACTCAAAGCAACCCTATGTACAACAGAAAGAAACACTACCTGGCACTGTGCCAAGCACATGATCTTTTTTTATGTTTAAGCCCATTGTTGCAGCCATTGTGACAATCCATCTAGTTGAGGGTCTTCCTTTTATCCTTTGACCCATCACTGTCCCAAACATGATGTCCTTCTCCAGGAATTGGTCCCTCCTAACAACATGTCCAAAATACCTCAGACCAAGTCTAGCCATCCTTGCTACCAAAGAGCACTCTAGTTGCACTTCTTTCAGTAAGTGTATTTTTATCCCAATATTTCCTGAACAGTTGAAGAAGAACCAAGATGATGGTTCCTTCCTGGAGAAAGTTTTAAATATCGATAAATCAGGGGGTTTTGCTTGTTTTTTATTCAATGTTTAAATATATTTAGCATCATTCTTACCTTTTTTTTTTTTTAACTCAAGAATTTCTCTATTTTCTAGGGGATATTACAGACCCTCCAGTTTGCCTGTCATGTCTGTCATGCCTGTCATGCCATTTAGAAATGGAGCTTCACCATTAACAAAGTGTGGGGCATGTGCCTCCTGGTCTGGCCTGGAGGTTCGGACAGGCAGCGCCGAACAAACACAGATACTAAACACAATTCACCCGGGACCCTTGGGTGAGGGGCACAGATTCCTGCAGCCCTCTGGATGCTGGAAGAGATGGGAGAAAGGAAAAGCCTCAGGTGCTTTTGCCTTCCGGGGCAAACACCCATGTTGGTGGTCTCAGTGGTCACGAGGAGACAGCTGTTGCTTTGTGGGTGATCAGATGGAGAGCGGGTTCTTTCCTTGTTGATGGTCACGGTGGGTGAGCGTTCTTTCCTCCCTGAAGGTCCGGGGGAGAGCAGGAAGGCTGTTTCCTCTTCGGTGGTCTGGGGGAGAACGGGGTAAAGGGTGTAAAAGGATCTGGGGGAAAAAGATCGAGCTGCCACAGCACAACTCCTTATATAGCTTGCCCACGGAATGGCCTGAGCCAGTCAGATTTCAGTCCAATTGTCCAATCAGGAAGGGTTTTGTACAAACATGCAACCAAGTTATTTTCATTTTCCCTAGATTTCTAATTTACAAACCAGATATTCAAAAGCTGCTTTCCCAGCTTGGGAGTTTTTGTCAATTTCCTCTCAATTTTTCCCTACATAAAGCATTACACAGTATTCAAGAGAATAAATCTAGAGATACTCTACTTGATTTTGGCTGTCATTTATCACCCTGCCTAAATGATGTCCATTAATATTAGAATGTTATCTGGAAGGCAAAACGTGTCTGCAGGTATGCAAAGAAATCTTCCAGACCTACACTGCTGAAATAGGTGGGACCATATTTTGTTGTTGTTGTTGTTGTTGTTGTTGTTAGGTGCTATTAAGTAGGGTTTTCAATGGCTGACTGTTTCAGGGTTGCCTAGGGAGTGTATTGCCATGTCCTTCTCCCATTTTTGTGGTGCTGGGAATCGAACTTGGGACCTCAAAGACTGCAGAGTCATGCTTTACTAACTGAGCTAAATCCCAGCCCAGATCAGATTTAGACAACCATAACCCAGTAGACTGGGAAAGTTCCCATGAAGACGGGAGGCAAGGTAGGTTTTCATGAGTTGGTCCACCATTCCTACTCACTCCATCTCCTTGAGCAGAGTGAGACCCTGGGCAAATAGCCTGCTGCCTCTCAGCAGGACCACCCTGGGATGGAGTCCTTATTTCCCCTGCCTGTTGCCTCATTGATTTTTCTTCATGTGTTGCTTGTATCTCTCTAAGCTCTATTGAATGCTTAATTCATTGCTCACTGATTTCCAATATGACTTTGCAGAGAAACCAAAATTCCAAAATCCTCAAAGGAAATCATGCTCTCTCTCTTTTTAACTATAGGACTTTTGTGATGGGGTTTACTAGGTATGTTATTGTCTCTGAGAATCCAGTTTCTTTAGAACCTATTATTTTCCCAAATGGGAGTTACAAAGGAGCATATCTTGCTCTCTTCCATCTTTTGAAGGTATGGGCCTAGAAATTCACACACAGAACGATAACTGCATTACCCTGAAGGAGGTAAAGGCTTGGCTCATTCTTCCTTAAAATTATTAGGGATACCCTACCACTGGCCAGCGTCACCCTTTGACCAGGCTAGTGGCCCTGACCCAAGCCTCAGAGGGCCATGAACTTTGGCAGACCTTCCTCAAAGGTGGTCCCAATATGGAGCATAGGACTGGTTGGGTGGGTAGTGCCAACTGAGTGGAGAACTATGAAGCCAGAAAGATCCTTGCAGGGCCCCATCTTCATTTTTCCCCATCAAGGCCCTTTCCAATTCCCTACCTTCAACCCAATGTGTGGACCTAACCAGACATCCTCAGTAGTTTCATGATTTTTATCTATGAAATTTCCCAAGCCCATGGCCAGTGGATTCTGGGACAGCCATCTAGCCAGCAAATCACAACCATTGGACATCAAAGGATTTCCTCCAAAGGATCTTGAAAGATTAGGCCAATAGAATGTTGATGACATGCTGCTTTGGGGTGACTTTCATTGATGTAAGAGATGGGATGGAGGTAGTGCTCAGAGCCCTGGGTGCTCCACTGGCTGTCCATTTGTAGCTCTTATCCATTTGGTTTATGACCATGGTGCCACCCTGGAATACAGGGATGAAGTAGGGGAAGGTGGCTCAAGTTTCCTTCCCCTGTATGCCCCTCTGCTGTAGACAGCTGTGGCAGTCAACCAATCCTTTCTACAGGCACCATGCTTCCTATTGGGCAGACTTCCAACAGTGGCTGCTCTTATGCTCCAAGATCTTATGTGACTGGTGCTCCATATCCCCAAGAGGCTTAACTGATTGATGTACTCTTTTGCATCCAATCACTATGACAACATCTCATTCTTCAAGCACTATTTTAATGAAAGATCAACATTTCTTCTTTTTGTTCCTTTTTCTTTTCTTTTCTTTTCTTTTTCTTTCTTTCTTTCTTTTTTTTTTTTTTTTTTTTTTTTTTTTTTTTTTTTTTTTTTTTTTTTTTTTTTTTTTTTTTTTTTTTTTTTTTTTTTTTTTTTTTTTTTTTTTTTTTTTTTTTTTTTTTTTTTTTTTTTTTTTTTGCAGTACTTGGGAACTGAACCCAGGGAGCAAGTGCTCTACCAGTGGGCTGCACCCCCAGCCTGTTTGTTTTTTTGTTTGTTTTTGAATCAGGGTCTCGGTAAGTTACACAGGCTGCCTCTGGCTTCAAACTCCCGATCGTCCTGCCTAATCCACCCAAATGGCTGATGTTACCAGCATGCATCTTTGCACCCAGCAGGATCAACATTTCTTGAAAGGCTAGGACTATTCTTCTCACTCAGCAGATGGTCCTTTTGCCTGTTTTTCCCTCTGGTAGTAGTGTACAGGTCAGCAGTTCAGATTGAGAGAGACCTCATTGTAGTAATGTACTGATTGCAGTATAAAGAAACATATTGTTCTACACCTAAGGTATAAAATTCCCAAAGGAAAATTTTACATGCCAGAACATGAATTATTGTTGACATTTTCCTGTACACTCTGGATACGACTTGGGGTTTTGGCCATCATCAATGAAGCATGGCACCAACCTTTGAGAGAGTCACTGGAGCGAGTATTCACAGGCTGCAGGCCACATGACACGCATCAAGAGAGCACTACTGTGACCAGCATTAAATTAATGGTGTTCAGGCACAGCAGAGGCCAAAAGGTACACATTGTTTTAATATGAAAGGTCCTAAAGAGCCATGGCATTATGAGTAATAACAGCATTGCTACTTTTTACTTGTGGCGAGAGATATAAGATTAGCCAAGACCTGTGTATTTGACATTAAAGAACATGACAAGATGGCTCTGAACTTGGACAGAAAAATATAGTATGGATACTATGAAGAGCCTTTTATGTGCACTGACTGGGCTGTGAAGAAAAGTATAAGTAGTACCTCTAATCTGCCCACTATTCAAAATCCTCATCGCTAAGTCACTGTGTTTATTCATGGGCCCCTGAGTTTTATGAAATATTTTTATAATCAAATTGTACAGACAGGGGTCCCACAAAAATATTTACCTGGGACTTGCATAGTCTTGGCTTACCTCTGCGACTGGTCACATGGCTGAGAGCACATTTTTTTTACTTTAGACCTCCAAATTTTGCCCAGTATGGTGATTCTCAAGGCTTTCCCTAGGGCCCCCTGAAGATAGCAATGGACTCTTGTCATTCCAGGGCAGCTGGTTCCCCATTCACTTTATTTCGGTCCTACACTATGGACAGTCTGGGATTTAGCTCAGTTGGTAGAGCATCGCTCTGCAGTCTCTGAGGTTCCGGGTTCGATTCCCAGCACCACAAAAATGGGAGAAGGACATGGCAATCCACTCCTGAGGCAATCCCTAAACAATCAGCCATTGAAAACCCTATGAGGATCACTATGAGTCAGACACAACTTGATGGCATCTAACAACAACAACACTATGGACCCACTTTCCTTGTAAGATTTGTCTAGTGCTTATATTTCATCATATGGACTTGATCTGGACTTTGGGGATTTTTAAATTTTTTAATAATTCACTCAAAAAGGACATTTATGCAGTTCTTACTGGGGACCAGGACATGAGATCAGCACAGGGGTTACAAACATGAATAAGACTCCATCCACATTCTCTGGGACTATTCAGTTTAGTGGGGAGATATGTCAATAAATAAGTGCAATAGCAAATTGTTGTTGTTGTTAGGTGCCATCGAGTCAAGTCTGATTCATAGTGACCTTCATAGGGTTTTCAATGGCTGATTGTTTAGGGATTGTTTCGGGAGTGGATTGCCATGTCCTTCTCCTGTTTTTGCAGTAGTGGGGATCAAACCTGGGTCCTAAAAGAGTGTGGAGCAGCACTCTACCAACTAAGCGAAACACCAGCCTGCAATAGCAAATAGCAGCTATCAAAAGACATGTTATTGTTGTTGGTGCCTTGGAGTCAGATTCAACCCATAGCAACCCTATGTACAACAGAATGAAACACTACTCAACACTACTGTGTTATATACACAGTCTTTTTATGCTTGAGCCCAGTTGCAGCCCCTATATCTCCTCTTATTATGAGTCATGCCACATCAGCAAAAGGAGGTCCCGGGGAATTACTCCATTCCCATCATTAAGGTCAACTCTACTTTGAGGAAGCAACTCTTCCCCAGTTGTTTCTTGAATGCCTTCCAGACTGGTGGGCTCATTTTCCAGCACTATATTTGACAGTGCTTCTTTGCTATTCATAGGGTTTTCAATGTTGTTGTTGTTAGGTGCCGTCGAGTCAGTATCTGACTCATAGCAACCCTCATAGGGTTTTCAGTGGCTGACTGTTTCGGGATTGCCTTGGGAATGGATTGCCAGACACTTCTCCCATTTTTGCGGTGCTGGGAATTGAACTTGGGACCTCAGAGACTCCAGCGCAGCGCTCTACCAACTGAGCTAAATCCCAGCCCCAAGGTTTTCGATAGCTGATTGTTTAGGGAGTGGGCTGTCAAGTCCTTCTCCCTAGTCTTTCTTAGTCTGGAAGCTCAGCTGAAATCTGTCCACCATGAGTGGCCCTGTTGGTATCTGAAATACCAGTAGCACAACTTTTAGCATCACAGCACCACACAATCCTCCACAGCATGACAAGCTGACAGACATGTGGGGGAAATAGGCATGTACAGAGTATAGACAGAGTAGAGTGAAGGATTTTTGGGATTCTGCACAGAGAAAGAGCTAAGGAGGTTTCACAGAAATCTCTTTAAACAAGTACATTCAAACTTTGAAGGATGAGTGGCAGCTTCACCAGGCCCAAGGATTGGATGGGAAGAAGGGAGCCAGCCGTCAAGCTGTTGAGCACAGGTGAGCAGAGGAATTGGATACAAAACACATACTCCATGAGGAGAACAGTGATTAGAGTGCAGAAAACGGCTAGATATAGAGTTTAAACTGAAGGGGGCTAAACGTGGCACAGTGAGGAATCTGGGCTTTAGATTACGGGCACTGGAGAGCCACTGATGGTATTAGGATATGAGGCGCACGATCTTGCTCTGTTTTAGAAATGGAAGTCTGGAAGAGGGACAGATTACGATGTGGGAAGAGACTGAGGGCGGGAGGAAGTTAGAAAGATGTCACGGCATGTAGTTTGGAAGGGAGTGAGAAGCTAAGGCTGCAGCTTTAGGTGAGGGCTAGGGCAGGTGGGTGATGGGCACATCCACATGGATACAGTCGTGGCTCATAATGATGGCAAGTGTTAGGATGGCTTGTCTGTTAGAAATATTTTGCCTGGAAGAAAACCCAGCTCGCAGTGGGGTTTTCCCTCCCCGGTAAGTATTCTGGAAATAGAAGGCTGCTGGCATTGGCAGGAGTCACATCACACATTTTCAGGGCTGGTATTTCTGCTGTGGACATGGTGGAAACATTCACGACAGGAAGAAGGGGGAAGAGACAGCACAGGCAGCAGCTGTCCCTCTGTCCCGGTTTCTTTCAATCCCAACTGTCCACGTCTTCTACCCCTGACCACAAAAAGAAAAAGAGTAGAAACAGCGTGTGCATTACCAGGGCACACCAGAAGGAGGACAAAGTGGACCTCCCCCCAAGGAGGGGCTCCCAGCAAGTTGAACTCCCAGGGTTTGTGAGTGTCCTGTTGGCATTTTGCTTCCTCTTGAAACAGACAAATCAAGAAGGAGAAGCATGCATGTATGGGAAGGGAGTTATGACAGAAGCCTCACTCCAGTGTAAGCATAGAAGCTGGAAGCAAGGAGGCTGAGTCAGTTTCCTCTGGGGACCTTCATTAGGAGGGCAAAGTGACAGAATAATCAGAGCCACTACTTGTTGAGCAGTTTTCACTTGCTATGTGTCAGGGACACACTAAACGGTTTGCATACTTTTTCTCAGCTAATCTCAGATGGTAGATATCATCACCCCATTTTGAATAAGAGAAATTGAAACTTGGGATGTTTGCCTTGCCCAAGACAATTCAGCCAGCAAGTGACAAGCCAGGAATCGAGCCAAGGCTGGTCAGTCCTGAGTCCACACAGAATCAGCTGCCTCAGTATTTCTGGGTACTGTCCTGGCCCAGGAGAATAACAACCTGAAAGTGCACCCTGAGGTGAAGCTTTAATGTTGGGGGAAACATTGCTAATCATGCCAGGGTCCGTTCTGTCAATTACTCTCATCCTGGCATCCTGGGCTCACAGTTTAATTGCTGTATATGGGAAGCTCCTTGTACAGGCTAAGGGAAATTTTTTTCTTTTTGTCCTTTACCTGAATCACCTGAATGATTATATCAAGTGCATCCTGACCACCACTCTTTTTTACTTCCTGTAAACAAATACCTCGGGCCCTCATGTGTGCTAAGAGCTGTCATGCCCAAGGCAAGAAATCTTGAACAACTCTCCTTCGATTTTAGTGTCCATTGTCAACTACCAGAGAATTTTCCTGCTTGTTTTTATTCTCAAGTCATAGCTAGAATTAATATTCACTCCCAACACATACATATGTTGTAGTGCTACAACATTTCTATATGCTTAAAACTAGTATAAATGTTGTATATAAATAAAAACTGGGAGCCTAGAATTATAAGTGCTCTCCTTCAGAGAAAAAATTTTAAAAGGGGGAAGAGATTTTATTTCTTTTCTTTTTGTGGGTCTTGGGTACTTGGATGGAGTGCTTAGTGGGATTTAAGGTAGCAAAAGCTGACCACAATAGCGCTGGAGGATAGGAAGGGGAACAGGTGAGGTCTCTGCCTTGGGAAACATGGGCAGCTTGTCCACATTATCCACTGCCTCTCTTAGGGTCTGACTACATCAGCCTAGTTGTCTCAGGCACCCAGGTATTGCCCGAATCAACCACTGAATAATTGCCCTTAAAAAAATAACAGTGGAATGCCGTTTCAAAGGAGGTTATGAAATCTGTACTGGCCATGTTTAAATAAAGGACATTTGCTTATCTCCAGAATTCTTTCATTACAGCTCTTCTGGGAGTAGGCATATGATTTAGTGACCTTCGTAAATTCCTCTTGATTCCCTGGAACCCATGGTTCTGTTTCCTCCATTTGTGGATGAAAAAGCAACTGTAGCAAACCTCTTTGCCTTCTTTATACTTTTCTATACCGTCATTCTCCTAGGCTTTAGAGTGTACTGGTTACCATGGGAACAGTGATGTCCTTGCTATGGACCAAACTTAATCACAGCCAAAAGGGTGAAGTAAAGTACATTTTTATCTTGGATTGAAATTTGTATCATGATTCATGAAGTGGAAGAGAGAAAGGAGAAGAAGAAACGCAGGAAGGTAAGAAGAGTGGGGGCAGGAAAGAAGGAGGAAGGAAGGGAGGAGGCAGGAGTGGGAAGGGTTGCTCTGTGTGTGAGCCTGAGGAAATCTTTGGAGTGCAGGCTGTCAGCTGAAATGCACCCCTTACTACATACTGGGCAGGGCCATTCCAGGGCTCACAAAGGCTCTGTAAAACCAGAGTGGTGGCTGGCCTTCAGGCTGCTAGCCTGATGGCATTTGAGAGACAGTTGCCTTGGGGTCTCTCCCCAGCCTCAGTCACTCTGCCTGATACTCTACCATTGGAGGCCAATTCCCATAGGAACAGTTTTCAGTCATCACACAGGTCTCGCTAAATGAAGTAACAGCTCAAGCCAGTACCACCTAAATTTTTAGAGGATATTTTGCTCAGCCTTCTTACAAGCACCTGCAATCACATGAGGGCCAGGTGCTCTGGCACTTAGTAAATGTGTAATAAAGTCACAAGTCTCTAGAGACATTGCCACCTTTCCTTTAGGTCACCTGTTCTACTTACCTGTCATCTGGGCCTGCCCCTGAGCAACTGCCCTGTGCATCCACCTAAGCTGACCCAGGTTCACAGTGTTTGAAGCTTATATGATTTGGGGGCCCTCTTTAAGAAAAGGATACAAAATTTATAAAGTGAAATACAAGGTCTTGGAAGCAGCCCATGAGAATGAGGGCTTCATTAGCTTCATGGTAACTTGCCTCTGCATCTGCTAGCTAATTTAATCTTTGAAATAAAACCATGAGGTACACAATTATCTCTTTTAGCAACTATGAAAACCAAGGTTCTATGAGAGTCATCAAAATATATTAAAAATTAATTAAAATTTACTAAACCAGTCAACTGTGATTCCTTGGGGTTAAGAATTAGGTGTAGATCACTGAGGGAAGTCTCCATAGCTGTGTTTTTGTTTTTGTTTTTTGTTTTTGTTTTGCATCAGCTTTAACATGCAGTGGAATCAATCCCACTTTTCCAAAATGTGACTTTCACTTCCCCTCCAAATCCAAGCCAGCTGATGGAACTGGATTTCAGCTGTGCCACTGGAGATGGTATTACATAGCCACTTGTAAGTAATTGATTGGCTTCTTGCAATGCATTGCATACTCTAACCACAGAACAGAGATGGAAACTGAGACCATCTACTGAATGGCTAGTCAATAACCACAGGCAATATGCATCCAGTGTTTCAGGAATGTAAATCAGGGCCAGTCTGCAAAGCAGCTGGATGGGGTACTTTTTGGAATCCTTCTGGTTGCAGATCTAACTACATGGATCCTTTTAGAATGACAGTGGAATCAGTCTTTCTTTTCTTTCCTTTATTAGGATTAGTAGTATTAGCCAATGTTTCATTTAAATTTGATCAATTTAGAATAGGTACATGCAGAATAACTAAGTGTAGCTGTTCTAGTACTGTCTTCAAATTGGTGGAAATTCAAATAAGTCAGGAAAAACTGGGTACTCCCCCACTTCACACTCCCTAGAAAACCATAGGGAACACATTGGTAAAGGGCTATTTAGCAGTGTGACTTAGAGCAACCCATCTATCATCCAGTGAGACACAAAACCACCAATCCAAATCTATTCAATAAATCTTCCTATTGACTTTGTATACAAAGCTCTCTTGTAGGCCCCACAACAATAGCAGAAGTTTATGAAGCAATTGCTAAGGGCCAGGAACTGGACTAGGTTTATTTCTATGATATAATGTGATCCATTACCTATTTGTCCTTATAATACCATCATGCAGACAGAACAACAACGGGAAACTCTTTTTTACAGGTGAGAAAACTGAAGTTCCATGAGAGGAAGTAATTCTCAAGAGCACCAAACAAGCTAATGGTGGAGTCAGGGTTCAAATCTAGTTTCATCTGACTCCAGAATCATTGTTCTAAGCTTTGATGACACTCATGGTATGCATACCATGTGCCAGTTCTCTTGCTAACAATTTGCTTAGTCTCTTATTTGACCTTCACACTGTAAGGTATTTTACTTATGTCTTTCAGTGACTCCCAGATTTCATCTTAGAAAAAGAATGGAGTAAATGGGAAGGAGAGATATATTTTTAAAACCCTCCAATACAAGTTAGAGTAAAATAAGTCTCAAAAGAAAGATGAAGAGATCATAAAATCAGTAGCTCTGGAATGAATAGTTAAGGATAGTCTAGTCTTCAACCCACTGAATTAGAGAAACAGGGTATTCCCTGTGTGAACAGAGAAACCCATGTGAACAGAGAGAGGGGCATGTTTGGGAAACAGTATGTCTTGTTATTGTGATTTGACTGAAGCATAGGTTGTGTGTAGGAAGGATTTGGCTAGACATTGGACTGTTATTGACTACCAGATTGAAAAACTCTCAATCTGGTAGGTGATAGGAATAACGATCAGATCAGAGCTAAGCTTTAAAAAAGAAAATGCTGCAGCATGTGTAGGCTAGACTAGTGCAGTAGTTTTCTAAGGGTCTGAATTTCACAGGTCTGAATTTGGGTGGGGATGGGGATAATGGAGACGTGTCTGAAATATTGGACATTGTGTTCCCCCCATGGGACAAGACTTCCACCATGCCTTTCTTTACTCTCGATAGGAAGCCAGAAAGTGTCCCCACAAAAGATTGTTTCTTGCCAAAATGTTGACTCCCTGGAGAGAAAGAGCCATGCCGCCCATCTGGGAATGGCCCAGCTGTGCAAGTGACTGTGTGATATTTCCCACACCTGTGAGCCTGAAACCCAATGTGCAAGGAAGAGAATGGGAGAGCAAAGAGTTTAAGAACTGGTTTCTGGGAGAACAGATTATAGTCCATGGGTCTGGCAGGAACATTGGCTGTTGGAGGATGCAAAAATCTGTATTTTTCAGCATAATTTTTTATAGCTTTCTATATTTCCTTTGTTGTTTCCCTTTGTGTTTTCTGTGGTGTTGCTTTTTTAAATGAATTTCCTTTTGAAAATTACTACCTGTCTCATCTATGCAGAAAGGAAATATGAAAAGGGGAATGTTTTCCCCAACTTGGATCTGAACTTTATTTTTTATTAAGTATTTTGATTGTACACATTTATGGAATATAGAGTGATTATTCAGTTCATATATACATTGTATCATTATCAAATCAGGATTGTTGACATCTCCATTTCCTTAAACATTTTTAAAAAATATTTTTTACTTACAGGTAGTGGTAATTGTACATATTTATCATATGATATTTTTAATTGCATACAGTGTGCTAAGACTCATTATAGGATTTTCATAGAATTACGTCCTACATTTTGTACTTGTTCTCTGCCTCTTTACTCCCATATGTTGCTCTTCCTCACCCTCCTCATTTTCCCTACCATCTCCCTCTCTCAGTACTTCCCTCCCACCTCCTGATGGGTCCCCTTATATTTTCCAAACTTATATATATACTATTATATATATTTTCCTTTAAGGTAAATCTAGCTCCAATATATGAATGAATATTTCTCTTTTTGGGTCTGGGCTATTTTGCTTCAAATGATGATCTCCAGTTCCATCCATTTTTGCTGCAAATGACTTAATTTCATTTTTCTTTACTGCTAAATAATATTCGTGTGTGTGTGTGTGTGTGTGTGTGTGTGTGTGTGTATCACATTTTTAAACTCCAGTCCTCTGTGCATGGACATCTGGGCTGGTTCCATGCCCTTGCAATTGTGAAGAATGTTGTAATAAACATGGAAGTGCAAATGTCCTTCTGAGGAGTGGTATAGCTGGATCATATGGTAGTTCTATTTTTAGTTTTCTGAGGAAACTCCACACTGATTTCCATAATGGCTATACTAGTTTACAGTCCCACCAGTGTATAAGTGTTTCTTTCCCCCATACCCCTGCATTCACACCAGCATTTGTTGTTGCTTATTTTGTTGATGGTAGCCATTCTGACTGGGGTGAGATGGGATATCAGTGTAGTTTTGATTTGCATTTCCCTGATAGCTAAGGATATTGAACATTTTTTCATATGGCCCTTTGTATTTCTTCTTTTGAGAACTATCTGTTCAGTTCCACTGCCTATTATTTACTGGATCATTTGTAATTTTGAGGCTCAATTTCTTGCATTCTTTATATATGGATCTGAACTTCAAAGGTGGAGGAATACCAAGATCAGGGCTGGACAGTAGCTGGTATGAAACAGTGAGAATTTAAGGAAGTATCAAGATGGGCTTAAGCAGCTGTTTCTCTCACTGAGAGTCTCCCTGGAACCCCTTCTCCCAAGAGTTTGAGTTTGATTACCACGGGGGTCTCCTCATTTCTGGATATCCTGTGGGCCTTTGGTGACTCATTCATATGAAGACAGAGATTAAGGTGACCCTGAAAGATATGAAGACCTCTAGTTGACTCCAGTGGTTTCTAGTCCTCCTCAATCCATCATCCACAAAGCTGCCAGAAGCATCAGTGTAAAAAAGCAAGCATTATCCATCACCCCAGAATAAAATCTCTCCATGTTATCCAACCTGGAGTGATTCCCATTTCTTTTTTGGGCTCATCCATCCTAAACTTTATTTTCTGGCAATATTGAATTGCTTGATGTTTTTTATCCTTCCTCGTCCTGATCTCCATAATGCAGGCACATGCACACAAGTGAATACACATCACATGCAAGTACATGAGGGTATGCAGGCACATACACACATGTATACACACACGCTGGCATTTCTTGAACAGAGTAGCCTCTTCCTTGTTTAGAATGACAAGTTGTTCTTATCTCTTAGGATTCAGGAGTAGCTCCCCAGACCCCGACTATATTCAGCTGACTCCAATGCGTGACTTCTGGGATCCCATAATACCTGTAATATAGCATTGCTGTTGCAGGTACAAACTTGTTTCATGACAATTTGCTTGTAAGTGTTTTCAGAACTAGGCTGCAGACCACAGTTTCCTTGAAAGTAAAACTGTGTCTTACCTATACTGATTTGTCTGTATCAGACAGTCACTCAGAGGTGCACAATGAGTGTTTGCAGAATGAATGAATCCTGAAAACTGAGTGTCTGTGTAGTCTCAATGTCACCACAGAGATATGATAATCACATACAAAAGGAGAAATTACTTTTGTATGGGGGACTGTACACTCAGACAAATAAAGATGAAAAACAGATTGATGGTTTAAGTTTGGGTTTCATTCAGAGTATTTCAGGTTAGGAGCTTTAGGCTCATTGATATTTTATGCTTATTTACACATGGCAAAATCTGGTTTCCTGTTTTGAGAAAAATGTTTCTCACAAAGCTTTATTAAAATGTTCAAAGAGTCTCACAGACATCAAATCGCTCTCACAACACAACTCTTTAGTGTAAACAAATCAGAAATGTGAGGATTAAATTCTACTTCAAGCATATGTGGGCTTAAAACGAAAGAGCAATCATGCTTGATGAACAAAGCTCCAAGCTATATTGAACCCCTGTTTAGATGGAAGCTCTGGTCCCCCGTCAACCAGAGATGCATCTGGAACCCACCACGCTGCCTGTAAGGCACCAGTGAAAGAGAAGGAGATAAGGGGAAGGGATGAACCAGGACCACCTGTCAAGCCAAACACTTTCTTCTTTATAATAAGAGAAAAAATCTTGAGGATATTCCATCAGCACACCAACTGGGATGGGTATGCATTCTTATCTTCCAAACCAATATGCCTAAAAAACTGGACTCTGGTTACTAGTATGTAACAATCAGCATGGAAAATGATAAGCAGATTTTGGAGTTGTTTTATTTATTTTTATTTACTGATTTTATTTATATATTTATTTTTGTGATACTTAGGGATTGAACCCAGGCCTCATGCATACATTTGCAATCATCTACCACAGGACTAGGGGCTGGGATTTAGCTCAGTTGGTAGACTACTGTTAGACCTATGCAGTCTCTGAGGTCCTGAGTTTGATTCCCAGCACCATAAAAATGGGAGAAAGATGTGGCAATCCACTCCAGAGGCAATCCCGAAACAACCAGCCATTGAAAACTCTGTAAGGGTCGCTATGAGTTGGACACGACTCGACAGCACCTAACAACAACCACAGGACTGCACCCCCAGCCCATTTTTTATTTCTTGTCTTGAGACGGGGTCTCGCTAAGTTATGCAGCCTGCCTCTGAATCGCTGGGACTACAGGCATGAGCCACTATGCACAGCCTGGAGTTGTTTTAGTTTTAAATAAATGATAGTTTCAAAGTCTGAAATCATGCACAGCAGAGAGAAAACTACTACACATATTTTCCTAGAAATGTAACAGCCTGAACATAATAAGGTGACTGTTGTCCCCATTATCAGTGTTGTTACCATTTTCCCTAAAGTGAACAGTTGCAAAGTGAACAATTGGGCAATTAGCTGACTTTCCTTGCAGTTCTTGCCTTAGGAGGGTCTAGACTGCTCTTGCCTGTATGTACAATAGATCCACTAACAAAGAAAAATTTGAAAGCACAGCACATATGCTTGTCTGTACATTCCGAAAACCACATGGGATTTTTCTACTTTTTAGCTTACTTTCAGAAGCTGAAGCTGTCATTAAGTGTAGAGGAAAGGCTGCTTTCAAGCATGAATCATCTTTCACAGACTTCATTAAAGTAAAATAAACTTCTTTGCTACTTAGTGAAAGGCAGTGGGGGAGGCTAGGAAAGGAAATTCTAAGTTTCCCTTCTGTGCTGAAGATAAGGAAAGATGGTTCCATGCCTGCCATTTGAAAGAGGTGGAAGACAACCATCTATTCTAAAGATAAATAAAATGAAACACGAGGATATCACTGGAGATAGACTAGCCCAGAGACTCAAAATGAATCAGCAGAAGTGAGAACAGAGTTTAGATTTTCTGATTCCAATGCTGGTGCTTTGTTCTTAGATTTAGGGTTGCTTCTAAACTCAAGGCCAGGTGTAAGCAGTTTCCTATTCTGTGCACCACATATTTCAGAAAATACTATCAAAATTGAAGATGTAAGAATTAGACTAATACATTTTAAATAATGTTTTATTAGTAATTTTTTAGTTAGTGTACAACTTAATTGGTTTCATTTTAACATTTCTATATATGCAATGAATATATTTTCAGGAAAGTTCTCCTCCCAGAAATAAATCACAATATCAATCTCTAATGATAACCTCCCCCCAAGTTTAACCATGTATTTGAAATAGTTTGTGTTTCCTCTTAAATTTTGAAATATTTTTAACCCAGAAAAATAATAACATAAAGACATCTGTATGCCCATCATCCAACTTAAGATATATTTGAAATTTAGTTGAAATCCCCTATATACCTCTCTTCTGTTTTGGAAGGCAGTTGTTTGTTTATTGATTGCTTTTGCAGTGCTGGGGGTTGAACCCAGAGCCTTGCATATGCTAGGCACATGCTCTACCACTGAGCTACATCTCCCACCCTATATACGTCTGTTCTGCCACAGTAGAGGCCTCGTTGCAGAATTTGAATCTTTGTATTTTTTAGTAAATATAGGCACTCTGGGATGGGGTTTAGCTCAGTTGGTAGAGTGTCATTGCGGTATCTGAGGCCCTGGGTTTGATCCCCAGCATCACAAAAATGGGAGAAGGATGTGGCAATCCATTCTGGAAACAATAAACCATTGAAAACCCTATGACGGACGCTATGAGTCAGACCCATCTCGAAGGCACCTAACAACAGCAACAACAACATAGGCATTCTGACAGGCACTGCCTTAAGTACTTTACAAATACTTTAAAAATATTAACTCAAGGTCAATCCTTATAACAACCTAAGAGTAGAATAGTACAATTATCTCTATTTAATAAATAATAAAACTATAACACAGAAAAGTTAATTGGCTTGCCTAAAGTTGTACCATTAGCAAATTATAGACCTAGAATACAAATTCAGAATCTGAATCTCTAGTCTGTGCTATTGACTGATATGCTATGGGGCCTCATACTATCTAGTTAGCTAATTATCATCTATACATCCCAAAACAGAACATGGGACTATTGCAGCAGCAGCATCACACTGTCTTCATACTCTATGTATCCATTCACAACTTGCTCTTTTCTCTCAATATTATATTTAGAAGATTCATCCACATTGCTACAGGTAATTCTGGATCATTCACTTTCATTTATGGTTATTATAGTGTAAACATACAGAATGACCTATTTTAACATTGATGAACACTTACATACTTTCAGAATACTTTTCTCTTACAGACATTGCTGTTATGAACATTCTTGTACATGGTTCCTATTCACATATATAGTTGTTTCTTCAAGGTTATGTGTTAGGTATAGAATTGTTGGATCAAATGTTATGCTTATCTTCAAGGATATTACATATCACTAAATTATTCTAATTCATACTCCCCCAGCAGATGAATACCCATTATTACATATTATTTCCAAAACTAGGTATTGTTGGGCTGGGATTTAGCTCAGTGGGTAGAGCGCTGTGCTGCAGTCTCTGAGGCCCGGAGTTCAATTCCCAGCACCACAAAAATGGGAGAAGGGCCTGGCAATCCACTCCCAAGGCAATCCCGAAACAGCCATTGAAAACCCTATGAGGGTCGCTATGAGTGGAATACTGACTCGACAACACCTAACAACAACAACAACAGGTATTGTTGGGATTTTTTAAAAAAGCCTTGCCATCTTATTTTAATTTGCATTTCCTTGGCTGCCAATTAGGTAGAAAAGCCTTTTAAGTAGGCTTTGATCATGTATCTTGCACATAGTTTACAGCTTCTGATGTTCTCCGTTATTTCTTCTTCTGATATTTATGTTCTTATATAATCCCTTCCTATTGTGTATTGCCTGGACCTAGTGTCTTTCTTCTAACAAAAAGAATATGGCTAAGAGATGAGATATTTCCAAGTTACAAAAGATTACTTTCCAAGATTACAGAAAGACTGTCTTCTATCTTGCTAATACTAGTTTGCTTTTTCTTTCTTGCTTGCTATAATGGAAGTCAGCTGCCATGCTGGGATATGTCTCTGGAGAAGATTATTTGACAAGGAGCTAAGGGAGGTTTCTAAACATAGCCAGTGAAGAATTGAGATCCTCATTCCAACACACCATGAGGAATGGAATGCTGCCAACAACCATTATAAGTGAGATTAGAAGTGGATCCTCCTTCATCAAGCCTTCAGATGAGACTGCAGCTCCAGCTGACACTTTGTAGCTTCATAAAACAGCTTGAGTCAGAGATGCTTAGCTAAACTACACCTGGATTTTTTGTGTGCATCTATGTGTGTAGTATTGGGTACCAAACCCAGCGCCTCACACTTGCACATGTTAAGCAACTGCTCTACCACTGAGATATATGCCCAGTCCTGTTTCTTTCCTGTTTTTGAGAAAAGGTCTTACTGTATAGCCCAGGCTGGCCTCAAACTCATGATCCTCATGCCTCTGCCTTCCAAGTACTGAGATTATAGGCATGTGCAATCATATCTGGATGGATTTTGATCCACAGCAACCAAGAGACAATAAATGTTATTTTAAGTTATTATTTTTGAGTTAATATTACAAAACAATAATGAACAAAAACACTACAGTTTTGCTAAATTCACTTATTAGCTCTAATAATTTTTACATACTATTTAGGATTTTCAAGTAGAAAATCACAGTTTTGTTGTCTACAAATGAAAAAATAGTTTTACTGTTAACTTTCTTACACATGTTCCTGCTAAAACCTATATGAGATGCCATGCTTACCTGTGACACTTCCAGTTGAAACAAAGGGAAAGCCTCACTTTGTGTGTTGATTTCAGGTAGTGTAGAGCTGTCTGGTGCTGTGTTCACAACCTTATGGGAGTTTCTTCATACACACACACACACACATACACACACAAACGTTTACCACATAGCCAATTATGGCATCCAAGAAACTTTCTAGCACTGAAAGTGATGGAAAGAGGAAAATAGTAAGAACAAAAATTGAATTTTAAAAAGAACTTATTGCTAAGTATGTGAGTGGCATACATGTGTCTGAATTAGCCATTCAATATGGGTGCTGGCACCAAAAAAATACACATACATTATTTCTTATGGAAAAAAGTGTTGGAACTCCTACTGATCAGCACTCCACCAGCCTTTCAGAACAGATTGCAGTTGAGTGCCGAAGGATTACTGTAATGATATTGGCTATCATTTCTTGTCCTTCCTCTTAAGAGAAATGTGTTCAACCATTCATAAATAAGTATAATGTTAGCTGTATTCTTTGTGGATGTCTTCCATCAGAGTGAAGACTTTCTTTTCTGATGCCAGTTTTCCAAGGGCACTTTTAAAAGCCAGAAACAGAAGTTAAATTGTTTTCAAATGTCTTCTCTGTGTTACTGATATAATTATATTTTATTAACTTATGATTTACATTAATTAATTTTAGAACGTTAAAACAACCATGAATTCCTGGCACAAACTCAACTTGGTCATGAAGTATCATCCTTTCCTCACATTCAAGATTATATTTGCTAATATTTTCATGGAGATATATTCATTGATGCTTATGAGAGATACTGTGTTTTCTTTTAATGATTTCTTTTTCTGGTTTGAGTATCAGAGTTATGCTGGCCTTATCAAGTGAATTATATTACAAAATATGTTATAAATTCTAGATAAAATATTAAATTATATATGATAAAATATAAAACTATTATTTCTATGTTAATGTTTGGTAAAATTCAACAGTAAAGCAATCTGAGCCTAGTGTGAATTTGGCTTTAATTTATTAACTTAATTTGAATTTTGATTATTTTTTATTAAAAATTAAATCTAATTGATACAAGGATACTTTCTTCTGTTATACATTTCAATAATTTTTGTCTTTCAAGGAAGTTTTCCATTTCATATAAATTGTCAAATATAATGGCATATACTTTTTCATAATATTCTCTTATTACTATTTTAATGTCAATAGGATCTACAGTAATTGTTCCTATTTTATTTTTGATATTAATACTTTATTATGGGCTTTGTTTTCATTCTAGTTAGGGTTTTTGCAATTTTATTATTCTTTCAAAGAATGAACTGCTTATTTCACTGATTTTTCTATTTTGTCAGCTTTTTTAGTTCAGCTACTAATTTTACTAATTTGTTTCTTTTGATTATTTTCGAGTTAATTTTCTGTTTTTCAGGTTTTTATTGTTAACAGACAATTATTTTTAAAGATATCTTTTAAAATAAAAGCATGAGTTATAAATTTGCTTCTAAACATTGTTACGACTATAAGCTTTCATTTGTGCTTTTATTATCATTCAGTTCCAAATATTTTTCTTATTTTCTTTCACGTATTTCCTGCCACAACTTCTCTCTTTTCTCCTTTTGATATTTTCTTATATGTCATAGCTCTGTTTATTTCTGTAAACCTTTTTGTTTTTCTTTTTGAGCTGTAGTTTGGATAGATTCTAGTGCCTGTCTTCAATCGCACTTGTTTTTTGTTTGTTTGTTTGTTTTCAGTATTTATCTTATCTGCTGATATTCCTAACAAATCAATTTTTGTTTTAGACATTGTATTTTTTTCAATTCCATAATTTCTACCAGGTCCTTTTTGTAGTTTCCCTACTCTGTTGTGATTTCTTTTGTTACTTTAACACGCTTATGTTTTCCTTTAAATTTTTGAACATATTTACAAAGTCCTTATCTACTACTTCTATCATCCTTATGTCTTCTGGATCTGTTCTGCTAGCAGATTTTCCTCTTGATTAAGGCTGCCATTGTCTATCTTTTTCATATGTTTAATAATTTTATTAGAAATGTCACAAATGGCTGGCTAAGGGTCCTTTTGTGCCAACAGATGGAAGTCATAAGTAGACAAGGAGCATTTCCCTTAATATTGGCAGCCCTGAGCTCTTGAGTATTAGAGGCTTATAGCTTTATGCCCTGAGAACTAGAGACTTATTTCCACAAACTTTGAAAGTCAGAGACTTACAACTTGAGAAGCTCAGGTCAGAGATCTATTGCTCTGGGCTTTGAGTGACAGCAGCCCAACACCCAGCACCTAGGGTTATAGCTCCTGAGTGTCAGATGTTGGGACCCTCAGCTCTTAACTCTTGGTGGCTCTCAGGAACTCTTCCAGTGATCAGGGATTATAGGGCTTGCCTTTGGCTTTTCATAACCTCTTGCCTTCCACTGTTTCACCTCTCCACAGTTTCTGCTTCCAGCCATTCTCTGGAACTCTTCAGTCACTTTCTTGCTGCTGCTGTGTGACTTTGGTACTAAAAGCCCTAGGCAATTTTCTGTTCTTTGTGTAACCAGCTCAGTGCACTCTACCTGGGTCAAAGACCACAAATAGGCAATAGAAGGCCATTTGAGAGAAATTGCACCTTACCTTGCAATACATGGGGAGAATACACAGGAGAGAAGTCTCTTGGAATGACTTGATAAGACTGAGACATAGCCTGTTTATAGCTAGAAAAGGAGCATAGTATGCTTGGGTACTGATTGTAATTGCAACAATCACAGCCCCACATGTGTATTGCTTCTCCAGTCACCAATCTTACATATGAATGAATCACAGGTCTGGAATAAGCACCAATCCCAAACTTTTTGCTGAATCACTGAGGATGTGCTCTCCCTTCCCTCCTGATTGAAAATAGCTATAGGGTGAGTAGGGTCATCTAGAGTTCACTGAGGCTTGTCTTACCTCAAGGGGAGTCTTCCAAAGCTAGTGCAAGTCACTTGGAGGAGTCATGACTGGAGCAAGGCCTCCTGAAGAAAAGTTGTGGCTTCCACAGCAGCTGTGGTTGCAGCTGTCCTTGCAGCTATAGTGGAATTTCCTCAGAGAGATCATGGAGTATTCAAACGAACGGACTGCTGGGCTTTGACAGCTCCCTGCTTAAGGCAGTCAGGTACAAAGGAAAGGTCTGACAAATGTCAATCAAGTATCTTCCTCCTAACAGCTTAGCTTATTTAAAGAAAAATAAATAAAAGGTGCTTATAGTAAAGAGCTATCATGACATTAATATTCTTAAGAGTGCTTAAGTCCTGGCTAAATAACCTTAGGGAGAGTTGAGTCCTGATCCGTCTCAGATACTGAACATTGTAAATGTTACATTGTTGATTGTAAAGATTTTATTGTCTCTTGTTGTTGTTGTTGTTGTTGTTGTTGTTGTTGTTGTTGTTAGGTGCCCTTGAATTGGTTCCAACTCATAGCAACCCTGTGTACAACAGATGAACCACTTCCTGACACTGTGCCATGCCCAGCACTATTGTCACTTCTTCTCTGCTATTCATAGGGTTTGCAAAGGCAGATTGTTTTGGGAGTGGGTTGCCAGGTACTGCTGCTAGCCTATAGCACCTGATATTCCCAGGTGGTCTCTCATCCAAGGACTAACCAGGCTGACCCTGCTTAGCTTCTGAGGTTACATGGGATTAGCTGCCAGGGAGCTATGGCTGCAGATATCTCTCCTTAGTATAGATTTTTTTTATGGGGGCAGGTATTAAGTAACTTATGACTCTACCTGGTATTTTTAAAGATTGTCTTTAAGCTTTGTTGTAATGGGTGAAGTTAAGCCCCTTTGTTTCTACTCGTGGGTTTCTACCAAATGTCCAGAGATTCATTGAAGCCTCAACGTTCTGGGTGATTAGAAGTCAAATGCCTCCTGACCCTTGTGAGATCTACTAATTGTTCAGCTCACTAGTAGCCCTGCCAGTATTTCTTTCTACCCTTGTCATTCTTTTTCATCCAGGCTTTTGGAATCTTTCCCTGCATATGCATAGCTTAGTATTTGGCCAAAGACTCAGAAAATCCTCTGTGTCAATATGCAGGTCTCTTTTTTTCTGTAACTCCCTCTTTGGCATTCTGCTCTGCAAATTCCCACCACCTCAGGAGCCCTGAACTCCAATTTTTGTCTTATCTTTCAGCAAGACTGCGTGCTGTATCTGAGCTTGCTGTCTGTACGCAGGTCTGAGAAGTGAGTCCAGGCAGGTGATTGTGGAATCATCTCCATTTATTCTCTTCTCTCAGCGATCATAGTTGTGTCTTACTTTTTCCCAATATCCAAAAAATGGGAATTAATATATTTTGCCTACTTTTATAGTTATTTGTAATGAAAAAAATAATTGTTTCATTATGACCTAAGTTTTTAATCATAAATGTATTTTAAATGTTATTGAATGCATTTTTTCACCAATTATCTTGTGGCTTTTCTTCAATTTGTTATGGTGGTGAATTACTTTAATAACTTTTCTAGTGATGAAATGTCCTCATATGCCTGGGATAAACCTAGCTTGATAATGAGGGGTGCTTTTTGTTTGTTTGTTTTTTGTTTTGTTAATACTTGCCAGATTTGTTTTGCCAATGCTTTCTTTAGGGTTGTTGTTGTTGTTGTTAGGTGCCGTCGAGTCATCTCCGACTCATAGCGACCCTCATAGGGTTTTCAATGGCAGATTATTTAGGGATTGCCTTGGGAGTGGATTGCCACATCCTTCTCCCATTTGCAGTGCTAGGAATCGAACTCGGGACCCCAGAGACTGCAGAGCGGTGCTCTACCAACTGAGCTAAATCCCAGCCCTTCTTTAGGGTAGTTGCACCTATTTTCAAGAATAAGATCAGCTTACAACAACATATATTTTCTTTCTCATACTCTCTTTGATTTTGGTATCAAGGTTATGCTAATCTTTTAAAAGATACAAGGAGAATGTTACTTAAAACAACACAAATTTATTATCTTGAACTTCTGAAGATCAGAAGTCCAAAATGAGTCTTATTGGCTGAGATTAAGGCATTGTTCCCTTCCAGCCAGCAATCACTCAGAATTCTCTTTTGGTGGTCCAATCTCTGTCATTCTCTGTCTCTTCTACCTTCCTATGTCACTTAGGAGGACATATGTGATTCCTTTGGATCCACTTAGATAATCCAAGGTAATATCCCCATTTCATAATCTTTAATCACATGTGCAATATGAATATTTGCCTTTGTAGGTTCCAGGGATGAGGACTTGGATATCTTTGGGAGGCCCTTATTCTGCTATCATAACAGGGGAGACCATCCTCCAATTTTCTTCTCTTTGGAATATCTTATATATGATTAAAATTCTGTTCCTTGAACACCTGACTTAAAAAATTATCTATAAAGTTGTATGGAACACTTTCATGGGTACATTTAAAAAAAAAAAAAAATATATATATATATATATATATATATATGGCCAAAGTGTGAATATATGTTTCAAAATAACCATCACAATATTATGATAAAGAATATAATTATTGTTTTGCAGTATTTTCTGACATGTCTCTATGGTACCTAAATTATACACCATATAACATATGTCTCTGTGGTACATAAGTTATATACCATATAACTATATACCATATGCCATGAAAATACTATCCTTTAAATACCTTTAAATAATTCTACTGTATGTAATTATGCCACCAAAGAGAGATATAGTTGAGTTCTTTCATATTTCAGAATTGTTTGTATCATCTTTACTTAATTTTGCAAAATATTTGCATGATTCCAATGTTAAAACTATAATAACAAGATTTTTCAAAGAAATCTAACTTCCAGACCTGTTCTCTAACTCTGTTTCCTCCCTTAACATGGAAATAATCATTTTCACAGGTTTTAAGTTTGTTAGTCCAGTGTTTATTTTTCATATAAAAATTATCGAGATGTTGTATATATGTGCATGTTAGTTATTAATGATATTTATATAAATTTCAAAAAAATCTTGTCAATCTTTTGGATTATGGCTAATGTGATAGGTGACAAATAGTATTTCAAGCTACTTCTAATTTGTATCTTATGTTATGAGCAAGGTTGGACATCTTTCCCTATGTGTAAGGGCCAATTATATTTATTTTTGTAAATTATCTAACATTAGATAAAAGTATATTATCTATGTACTTTTCTACGAAGCTATTGATATATTTTCTATGTTTTTAGATATTATATATCTGTCACTTTTTATAATTGGTATTTGTGCTTGATGTAATATACATTTTCTAGTGTTTTTGATTATTTTATTTTTGTCATGCAAAGTATTTTTGCTTCTTATCTATATGTAATCAAATTTTTTATTGGAAATTTTTAATGTACACCTTAATGTGATTCATTCTGACATGCTTTTCATTGTGACACTTCCATTATATGCATTTTGATGAACATTATTCATATAGGTTACCCCTGACCCTCCCCTATGCTTCCCCCCCTCGCCCCCTCCCCATCTAAGTCTTCTCTAACTTTTACTTGATAATATTTTTCTATATGTCCTTGGGTTCCAGTTCTGTTTAAGATAGAAACTTGTCCTGTAGTGGTCTTTGTTTTTATCTTGTTAGAACAATTACATGCATTTTCTAGACCATTTAAATTGACACCATTCTTATCTTTTTTCCCCCCTTTTATTTTGATCCGACCTTTGAATAGGATTTTTCCTTCTTATAATATTGAATCAGCTCCCACATATGAGTGAGAACATGTGGTGTTTCTCTTTCTGAGCTTGTGTTCATTCACTTAAAATAATTTTCTCTAATTCCATCCATTTTGCTGCGAAATGACCTTATTTCATTTTTCTTGATTGCTGCGTAGTATTCCATTGTGTATATATACCATAGTTTTTTTATCCATTCTTCTGTTGAAGGGCACTTTGGTTGATTTCACATCCTTGCTATTGTGAAAAGCGCTGCATTGAACATGGAGATGCAGGTGTCTCTGTGGTATGATGACCCATCTCCCTTTGGGTAAATTCCCAATAGTGTTACAGCTAGGTCATATGGTAGATCTATTTTTAGTTTTTTAAGATACCTCCATATTGATTTCCACAGTGGTTGGACCAATTTACAGCTCCACCAACAATGTGAGAGTGTTCCCTTTTCCCCGCAACCTCGCCAGCATTTGTTGTTGTTTGTTTTATTGATCTTGGCCATTCTTACTGGTATAAGGTGAAATCTCAGAGTTGTTTTGATTTGCATTTCCCTAATGGCTAGGGATGTTGAGCATTTTTTCATGTGTTTCATGGCTTTTATGTAATCAAATTTATAGTTCTTTTCTTCCTTATTGATTCTAGTTTTCAAATCACACTTATTTGGAGATAAAATCTATCTCCAAATTATTGAAACTATACCTTTTATGTAAAATTTTATCACCTCTTATTACAACATTTCTCATTTAAAATTCCATTTTTTTCTTCATGATTTTAGATGTTGCCTTTATTGTATAGTGAATTTCCATATGTATTTGAATCTATTATTTGATGTCTCTATCTGCTTACTCATGGGCTTAGCTACTCATGAGCTAGTATTATACAGTTTTAACCGTAGGAGCATTACAATCTATTGTAATGCTATAAATTAATTATTTAGTAGGGACATCTCTCCCCACATCATTGGTTTTCTTTTTAATGTTTTTCTGGCTTTTTTTTTTTTCTTGGTCTTCTAAATATATATCACAATCTACTGGAACTCACTCCAAGAAAAAATATAGTCATGGTACTGGTATTTTTATATGAGCTGTATCTGATTTATAAATTAAATGAAAAATTTACATCTTATGATATGGAAGTGGTCTCTCCAAGAAAATGTATGTTTTTCTACTTCTTTATATCTATATTTTTGCCTCTAAGAAATATTTTATAGTTTTCTCACCATATACTTTGGAAATTACTTGTTATCCGTACTTACAGTTGTTTTATTTTGCTACTATAAAATGGGGCTGGGATTTACCTCAGTTGGTAGAGCGCTGCGCTGCAGTCTCTGAGGTCCCGAGTTCAATTCCCAGCACCCCAAAAATGGGAGAAGGGCCTGGCAATCCACTCCCAAGGCAATCCCAAAACAGTCTGCCATTGAAAACCCTATGAGGGTCGCTATGAGTCGGATACCGACTCGACGGCACCTAACAACAACAACAACTATAAAATGGAGTTTTCTCTTTCATATCCTCTAATTAGTTATAATTTGTATGAATGATATCAATCTATGTGTGTTGGATTTATAATTTATATCTTATTATATTCTTTCATTATTTGTAATAGTTTTTCCATTGATTCCTTTGAGTTATCTAGAGAGACAATCATATTGTCAACAAATAGATATAGTGTAACCCCAGTCTTCCCAAAGTGTGCATTTATTGCTTTTCTTGTTTAATTGCATTGTTTGTACCCATATTTTAATTTATTCCTTTCTTTTACCCATGATTGCCCAGTTGAATGATTTGCCAAATGATTTTCCAAATGAGGTTATATATTTTGATTAAAAATATTCATCTTTATCTCAATTACACTAGCTAGAATAGGGAGTTGCTCTTATTAGTAGTATCAACACTTTTATGCCTTGTTTCCATCTTATTTTAATAAGTGTAAAAGTGATAAACTATTTCAACAATACCACAGTCACTACTAAGTAGACAAAGAGGGCAAATATAGTTAAGATGCTAATGTTGGGCAGCAGATAGCACCCTCATGAGTTGGACTCCTATGTGATCATGGATAGAAAGGCAAATTTTCAATTGGGAAAGAGCAGTAAGAATATTAAAAATAATGCTTTTAAGTGCAAGTGGTACAAGAGTTAGAATTTTCAAAAGTTGAAGACTAGCTGCACCTTTCAAACCTGAGAGACTTCTAAGACAAATATTCTCCTGTAATTCTGTTATCCAAATATAAATATTAACACATTACAGTAATTAATTTTAAAGTTGATTTTAAGTTTCCCCATTTTAAAAATATATTATTTTACACATGATTATATATTTGTCAAACTCATAGAATATACAACATCAAGAGTAAATACAAATGTAAACTAGGGATTATGGGTGATAATGTTGTGTCAATGTAGATTCATTTATCAAAATAAATAGACCACTACTATGTAGAATGTTGATAGCATGGGGAAGTATTAGGGAGTGGGTAGGAGGTAGATGGGAGTTTTATATTTTTTGCTTAATTTTGCTGTGAATTTAAAATTCTTCTAAAAATAAAGTCTACTATATCAAATATATAAGCAATCTGCCATTTTCATTTATTAATAACATATATTGTATAGTATTCTATTTTATTGATTTTTTATACTTATGTTTTTAAATCTTTTATATTGAATTGAATGTCCTTATAACCAAATCCATGGCTATTTCTTGATAAGAAATCATAGAAATAAAATAATGGCTCAAAAGAGATGTACATTTTAAAAGCCTTTTTGATATTTACCATGTCCATCAGGTATAATAAATATTTGTTGATCAAATATTTGAATGAAAATGGGTAGCTTTTTGTGGGGAGGCAGGGAGTGAGGAGTCAGGACAGCTAGATTTTACTGGTCAAGAGCCCTGATGTCTGAGAAAATGTGGAAGAGTGAAAATTCCTGAAACTTTTTGATCTACGCCCTATCACCTATTGCTCAAAAATGCAGGGCACCTCTCTAAGAGGAGAATCTCAAGTGTTAGGCAGTTTTGAAATGCTCATATATGCCCAGTCCCTCACCAAGACCCACTGCCCTATAAGACTTTTGATTCTATGACAGATTATATTGAGGAAGAAAGCAAGTATATTCAGCTTTCTGAGGTAAAAAACTTCACTCATGAATCTCGGATTTTCAGAACGAGGGTCAAATGGGAGGGTCTTGGTTATCTGAAGAGCAATCGAGGGGCTGGGCTTTGGCAGAGTTGTGCCAGGCTCACTTGGCTCTTGATCTTCCTCTCACTGTGTCTCAGTGACATCATCTGTTCTAATCAGCTTTCGAGGACAAAGTGAGTATTTGTCCAATGCTTAACACCATGTCTGTCACAAATTAAATGTTCATTAAATATGTGTGTCCTTGCCTTTTTGGAACTGGAAATGCCCAAATAATAATTAACTGAGGTGTGATGCTCTTTTTCACAGTAAACTACTGTAGTTCTCATACACAAATCCTCCTTAGGAACATCTTGTGCAAAAGAAATAACAATGGCAACCTTATCAGTCCCTTCCCCTATCTCTGCTACCAAACCACTGTCACTACTCCATTGGGAACCTCCTCCCTGACCCACTCCCAGTGAGAATTGGAGCACTTTCCCATAGTCATCTATCTACAGATAGTGGGGAGGCTGGTCCCATGGTCCCTTAAATTATTTTGTGACAAGCAAGTTGATACAGTAGGAAGAAAGTGGACTGCAGACTCAGGATTCCTGGTTTCTACTTC
This sequence comes from Pedetes capensis, assembly GCA_007922755.1. Taxonomy (NCBI): domain Eukaryota; kingdom Metazoa; phylum Chordata; class Mammalia; order Rodentia; family Pedetidae; genus Pedetes; species Pedetes capensis. Next base: position 206,570 of record VMDO01000864.1, read on the forward strand.
CCATTCTGCCATAGTCTAGCTGGGACCCTTGGCCTCCTCATTTTACATCTCTCTGCCTTAATTTCTGAATATGTAAGAAAAGGGTGGACTAAATAGTTCACCTGCTTGCACATTCAGCATGCACCAGCCGCCTGTGATTCATTTTATTCATGAAGTAGAGGAAAATAGAAGTACATTGGATCCACAGCCTCACCCCTAGGGCTGCCTAGCATTGCAGAGATTCTGATGCATTGAGCTCAGGCCTCAGGGTGATTCAGCACAGCCTCTATTACTTTTGGATGCCAGACTCATGTTTCTTTCACATAACATACTGTGGGGATGGGAGCAAGAGGCAACTCGGCTTTTACATGTTAAAGATGCCATCCCATTTAATCCTCATGGTAAGGCGTCACAGTTGGTATTATTCTGTTTTATCTGTAAGGAAAATAAGCCTGAATGAGATTAAATAAGACATAGGTGACCTAGTTGGTAAATAGGATTTGAATTCGGATCCTCTCCCTCAGTGCCTGTACTTTCTGCCTTGGTGTGTGAAGTGTGACAATGGATAAGCGCATCTTCCATCATCGTGTTTCTAAACAGACTTTTGGGGAATAGCCTGGGCACCTTTCTAGTGTTGCTTTGGTGGGAGAATATGTTTAAATGGCCTAACAATTGACTTTCAAATAAGAGGTTTTAAAAAGTATATTTACAATCTAAATACGACCTGTATGTGTATTTGGTGTACAGCTCAGCAAATCAAGTCTTTGTCATGTTTACATGTATTCTCAGCTTCCCTCATTTCTGGTCACTTTCTAGTCTTAATGCATCAGGTCCATCACTCAGCCACACTTGCCTCCTAGCTAGTGCATCACCCTACAAAGCCCATCTACTCCTGTATACAGGATCAGTTGTTAACAGTTAGTTGCTTTTCTTTAAAAATGTTCCCGATCCTGTCCCTCCCCTCAAAGTTTCATTGCTCCCTGTAGGCAGGCTGACTCACCTCCTAATTAACTCTCCATCCTGTTGACCAGTGAGTGTGACTCAGGCACCTGGGGGAGAGAAAGAACCAGGGCAGAAGCAAGGACAGGAACCTCCTTGAGTTCCACAGAGTCAATAGCAAAGGACTTTCTCACTTTAACCAAGGACAAGGGGAGTTTCCCAAGACCCCAGAGCCCACAGAACAGCCTCCCAAACAGTTCAGTGCCCATCCTGGGGTGAAGAGAGAGATGTGTGGGGAGGGTCTGACATCCGGACTGACAGGAGAGAAGCCAGGGGCTCTGTTCAGCTGTACACTCCAACCCCATGGATCTGGGGCAGGGCAGGCACTGGGCAGTGTGGGGAAGGAACCTGAGTACTTCATTATCCTTCAGATTCTAGACTTGAGAGCCCAGCTCTCTTTAAGTTTTTGCCTTGAGCTTTGTAAGAATTCTTGCTACATATCTTTTAATCCTTACCTCCTTCTGGGAGTGACCTTGAGAGCTTGTGTTCCTTATTATCAAAAGAACCTGGCTGAGCTGATTACTGATAAGCCACCAGAGCCCTTTCCTTAAAGCATTTGAACCATCACTACAGCTCTTTTGGGCTGTGTTTGTGGAGGATGGATCACCAAACAGCTGCAGGGCAACCAGAGCCTCTTAGCAGACCTCCCAGCACATAGCCAAGTTGTTGAATTAAATTATTACACCAAGGCCAGCAGAAAGATTGCATTAAATCACCCTGGAGCATATGTTCCCATGAGGTAGGGTGACTGTAGGCTTCCAGCAAATACATCTCAGCCTCATAATCAGAAAAGAAGGTAAGATGTTGAGTGGACCCCAAGGTCACAGAACAGTCACAAATAAGCCTTTTCAGACAAGCAAGGAGCCCTTTTCAGACACATCCCCAGGTCATAGGGTTTCAGAAATGATGATTGCACGGCTCACAGGCAGCCACTCTCTGAATGGTAAATGCTGCTGATCAGGTCAAGTCTTTCCCACTGAGTCCATGAGCAGCTTCAGAATCTTTCTCCACCTGGTGTTCCAGGAAGCTAATAAAGATCAGAAGGTTGGCACCTGAGGCAAACCTTACCTGAAATCCTTGATGTAACATACCCTTCTCATTGCAAAAGGGAGCAAACTGAGACCCAGGGAAGTTTGGCACACAGTTACTTGACAAAAGGCCTCAGTGTCCAGCTTGAGTCTTTTGACTCCTTACCCAGTGTTTTTCTCTAGTAAACTAGCTCTGAACCTTGAAACATCCATTTACACTGTTAGAGAAACTGAAGAGACTTCCCAACGTTTATGACTTGGATGGTGTCTTATGTAAAGCTATCCAACATCCACCTCAGATAGAGGAAATGAACACCCAGGATATCTTGCTCTTCAGGAATGGATTTAAAGTCAAATATAACCAGCAGGTAAGATACAAACTTTGGCATAATTCTCTTTTTCCCCCTACTTCCTGCCTTTGCTTCCTTTATATTTCTCTAAAATCTAGCAACTGAACCCCAAAGACCATATAGATGGCAAACAATGACTGGATGTTGTGGCATACACCAGTAATCCCAGTATGTGGGAGGATAGAGAGTTCAAGGCCAGCCAGAGCTACATAGTGAAACTCTGTATCAAAAAAAAAAAAAAAAAAAAAGACAAATTACTAGAAGACATAAGTACTAAAGCAAAATAGTGAAGCTCAGGAGCATTTTATGATTGATTTCTGTTGTCTTGAGCATTTTGCTCTATAGCAAAAGCTTCTTTTGCAGGTACTTTGCTCTCTTGGTTCACTTACTCATAGGGACCAAAAATCTTTTGTTTTGAACTCTATAGATGAAATTTTCACCATTAATATGCCATATTGCTGAATGAAGATAATTATGTGATGAAATTAAGACATTTTGCAATTATATCTTGTAATATCATTAATTTCCAGATGCAAACAAATTATATCTACCTTAAGAAGAATAGTAATTTCCTTTGTCTCTCTCACAAAAGCAGGTAATAACGATCTTTCTCCTGCAATTATTTTAGACAAATTTTCCGATTTGTTATCTTAGACCTCTCAGAGCACTAATGATACATTGTTCCATGTTTTACTTTTATCACTGTATTGCTAATGATCTTTTAGATTGAAAATGATGTTTTCTTTTAAAAAAACATTGACACTCATTGTCTTATCTCTCCAGCCTCTTCATAATCTTAGAAGAGAAATCATTAATGGTAATGAATAAATGGGCTTATTGAAAAAAATTATGCCATGGATAACTTGCCCCCATCTATACTGACACAAGAACTATTTCATCCGAGGCATAAATAGACAAAATTAATGACACAGAACAAAAAAGCTTAAAGAATCATACCCGTGAGTAGCTTACAAAGTTATCCCTATCTTTATTAGAATCTTGTATTCATAACAAATCAACAAATATTATTGAGCATTTATCCTATGAAAAACACTATTTCATGGAGAACTAATGTCATTGGACCTTCTAAAATCTCAGAGTCTAGCTGGAGAGACAAGAATGAAAGAATCAATAGGGAAGGATGAGTAATGATACAAAACAAGAATTGCATTAGCAATATAAGACTAATGACCAGGTGAATTATAAGGAAAGAAATTCTTTGAGCTCAGTGGGAAAAGAAAATATGAGATTAGAGAACTCTGGGTATAGTTTTGGGTGGGAAAGACATAAACTGAGTACAAAAGAAAAGACTCCACAACCAAGGTTAAAGTTGATAAGGAAGCAGTCTCCATAATTCCATCTTTCATTCTCATTTGCATATTTCCATACCTCACTGGGACTTGCCCAGCCTCACTTTATTTCTTGTTTCTGTTCCTTTTTGCAGCTCTCACGATACTCTATCTCTTAGGCAAACTCTTAAATCGGAGTCTACAGCAAATCTGTGTCTCACCACTTGGACCTTAAATCCTATCATGCCTTCTGCCTTAAATGATGTCCTTCTTTCTTGCCTGGTATTGAATAATTTTTTTCTTTCTATGAAGTCCAGTTAAATGCCAGCTCCAGGATATGTTCTCTTGACCGCTCAGCTACAAGTCAAACGTCCTTCACTTGAAGTCCTACAGCTATAGTACCTTTTTTATTACCTCTATCTTGAACCGCCCTTGTTATTTGCTAAAACCCAGAACCATGATCATACTTTCCCATTAGGTATTTATGTATCTATGTCTATTCTTTGAGAACCAGCTCAGCTGCCAGCAGAGCTCGGTGCAACAGTCTTATTTGTACTACATGACCCTACACTCTTGACCATTGTTGATTGAGCTACAAGTGGACATCTTTCTCAAGGTGAGCAAAACAAATTTTCTTTCCCGGAAGTCATAACTGGGACCTGGAGAAACAAATGAGTTTCTTTTGGTTCTCAGATTTCAAAATATATTTACAGCCAAAGGACACTACCAAGAGAGTGAAAAAACAACCCACAGAATAGAAGAAAGTAGTTGCAAATCATATGCCTTATTAAAGATCTAGTATGTATAATATATAAAGACCTGTCACAACTCAACAACAAAAGGCAACCCAATTTACAAACAGGTCAAGGATTTGAATAGGCATTTCTTTAAGAAAAATAAACAAATGGTCCCTGCACACCTGAAAAGGTGTTCAATATCATTAAGAAAATACAAATCAAATCCCCAGTAAAATACTACTTTACACTCACTTGTTGTTATTGTTGTTGTTAGGTGCCATCCAGTTAGTATCCGACTCATAGCGACCCTACGTACAATAGGCAAAACACTGTCAGTGTGTCTCTGCTATTCATAGGGTTTTCAATGGCGGATTGCTTTTTGGGAGTGGGTTGCCAAGTCCTTCACCCAAGCCTACAGTATCTGGTGTTCCCAGGTGGTCTCCCACCCAAGTACTAACCAGGCTGCCCCTGGTTAGCTTCTGAGATCTGATGGGATCAGATGCCACAGGGCTACGGCTGCAGGCTTACACTCACTAGCATGGCCATAATAAAAAAAAAAATATGGTATTATTTCCCAAGGTAAAGACATTCCATTAGTATCCATGTCCAGCTGCTGTGGAAAATAGTTTGGTAGTTCCTCAGAAATTTACACGTAGAATTACCACATGATCCAGCAATTTCATTCCTTGGTGTATATCCAAAACAACTGAAAGTGAGACCGCCCTGGTTTTTTCTGTCTCTCAAGATCACAACTCAGCCCTCATGAGGCTGTAGCTGTATGTATTTCCAGCCTTCTACTTTCACACTCTTATTAAATTCCCTCTTTGCAATTCAGCAATTTGCATGGGTTTTTGTGATTGTTCCCAAAAGTTCCTAAGGTCCTATCCCCTCCACTTAGCTCCTGGAGGGCACGAAGTATAGAAGAATCCATCTCCATTTTTTGTCCAGAGGACCCACCTAGTCTATTATCCAATGTTTAACTGGCACATAGGATGTGTGTGTTAAAAAGAAGGATGGAAAAATGATTCAAAACCAACCCAAGCAAAAAAAAAAAATCTTTTGACCTAAGTAAAAACAGACCTAATGGAAGAAATTCCTCCCATTTCTCATAATAATTTAAATCAGGTTGCTTAGTAACCGTCTTCCTTAAAATGGTACTTTATATTTTAAAAATAGTGTTTTTATAAGAAGCTGTGGATTTCCCAGCCAGGTTTCATAACCTCATGCAGACCCATATGTCTTTTTTCCAGGCCAAATTCCAAGTGGCTTGCAGAGGAGCATGCACACTGAAAAGCAATGCTGAGAGAACGGACAGTAGAGTTGATAGAGGAGGAAGGATTTCAGTGTAATAGTATCATCAAAAACATGCGTGAAAATGAAAAAAGGTCTTGATCTTTATGTTATATACTGCATTTACACTCTTAGAAAGAAACCAATTGGGTAATATTGGAAAGGGCTGTCACCCAATGACTACATGATGTGGTATTTCTGTTAGGGCACATGAAAAAAAGGGAGAAAAGAACCCAATTACTTGGATTTAATATAAGAATTTTAGCCCCCTGAACTCAATGTAACCTAGGAGATGCAATGATTTTTAAAAATATTTTCATTGAATGTAATTTGGATATCCATTCTTTATTATTATATGTCATAAGTATATCATCATTACTTATTCTATAATCACTACATTTGTATGGCACTTACCAGTTTTAACTAACCATCTCCAAGACTAAGGATGCCTTGAATCAAAGAATGAAATACTATAGTGATGTTTATTTTTTAAAAATATTATCCATATCAATTTTTTAGTATCCTCAGGGAAAAAACTATCTTATTACTTATTTCAGGGTTATGGCTTCTTTTTCTGCTTGCTGAAGGCCAGAGGCAGAGACTTCAAGGGACAACACTCCATCTCAAACATTCTAAATCAGGGAACTCAAAAAGTCAAGTAGGCAGCACTCAATTGGAGTAATTAGCAGAATAGTCCATCTAATGTCAAAGTACCTGCAGGTAACCAATGCCACATCTTGATTATTGCACTGTTTCAATGCACTCATGGAAGGATATTCTACTACAACTAAAGAGCCCCTGGAATTTCCTAGGCATGTTTCCCTCTAAGAGTCTTGTTCAGTCATTTTCCCTGGGGTCAAGATGGCTGGACAATACCTCTTTGGAAACAAATATGAATTTTAATAAGACATTTGTAGGGGCATGATGGAGGAGCTCAGGGTGCCTGAGTGTGTCAGTTAATAATTTAGAAAACTTTTTTGTTCTGCTTGAAATCTCCCTAATTTTGTGACAAAGCTAACCATGTCACACAAACTGACAGGGAGCATTCTGAGTCGTCCATCCCTGATGCCAGTGTCCAGCCAATGCGTTTTTCCTCTCGTGCCTTTATGATTGTGTGTGTGTGCATTGAGAGTGAGCAATGAGGTCACCTGCAAGGTAGTTACACAGGAAGCCCCAGCTCAAGGGGCCACCATTGGCAGGGGAGCTCAGGGTGACCACTCCTCAACCACTGGACCTCACTTGGGAAGCCAGGAGTGGACTCCAGAGATGGATAGGAACATTTGATGGCCCAGTGACCCAGGAGCCCTTTCCAGAAGCCACTGCAACCTGCCCCAGGTCCCACAGACAGCCCTTCACACAAATGCTTTTAGAACAATCATTGTCTGTTCACAATGGAATCATGTAGCTTGAGGATTCAGAGCCTTACAATTTATGGTTCTTCTTTAAATATAGTTTACATAGCACATCCAGATATTAAGTTTGCCATACCTCACTAAATTCATTTGCCTATACACAATATTATTTCAGATCAAAAACCATTTTTCCCCTAACTGACAACCAACCACTTTTAAGGAGATAGAAGGACATGAATGACACTCTCAGCTCTACCTAGCTGAATGATCATGGTCATGTCAATGAGTCTTGACCTTTAGTTCCTTAATTTAAACTGATAAACATATATCACATAATCTCTAGGTTACCTTACCTCAAAATTCAGTATGAACAGAGAGCTCAAGTTTCTAGAATGGAGCCATAATGTGACAAAAAGTTATACCCAGTCAGCTTTAGTTTCTTCAATTGAACATTTTACAGCACATTTTCATTTCAGTTGAAATTAAAGTTCAATTCCACTTAGAATTTAAGTACTTGAGTACTTTATGATGTTAAGTGAATCAAATCAGATCTGACTCATAGTGACCCTACATACAACACAACAAAACACTACTCAACACTATGCCATGCACACAATCTTTTTTTATGCATAAGCCCATTGTTGCAGACACTGTGTCAATCTATCTAGTTGACGGCCTTCCTTTTCTTTATTGACCCACCACTCTCCCAAACATAATGTCTTTCTCCAGGGAATGATCCCTCCTGATTACATGTCCAAAATATGTAAGATGCAGTCTAGCCATCCTTGCTTCCAAGGAGCACTCTGATTGCACTTCTACTAGGACAGACCAGTTGGTTCTTTTGGCAGTCCATTGGTATATTCAATATATTTGTCTCCAGCACCATGATTCAAAAGCATCAATTCTTTTTCTGTCTCCCTTAACATCCAGCTTTCACAACCACATGATGCAACTAAAAATACCATGTCATGAGTCAAGCACACCTTCATCTTCAATGTGACATCTTTACTTTTCAACACTTTAAAGAGGTCTTTTAAAACACCTTTTCCCAATGCAATGTGTCTTTTGATTTCTTGACTGCTGCTTCCACAGGTGTTGATCATAGAATCAAGTAAGGCAAAATCTTGGACAACCTCAACTTTTCTCCATTTGTCATGAAATTGCTTACTGCCTCAGTTGCAAAGACTTGTTTTCTTGATGTTGAAACAGAATCCATACTGAGGGCTATGTTCTTTGATTGTCACCAGCAAGTGTTTCAAATCCTCTTCAGTTTCAACAAGCAGAGTAGTGTCATCTGCATAATACAGGTTGATAATGAGTCTTCCTCCAATCCTTATTCCATGATCTTCTTCATAAAGTCCAGCTTCTCGCATTATTTACTCAGCATAGCAATTGAAGTGGTACTGTAAAAGGATACAGCCTTGATGCACACCTTTCCTGACTTTAAACCAAGCAGTGTTTCCTTGTTCTATTCAAACAACTGTCTCCTGGTCCATGTACAGATTCTGCATGAGTACAATTAAGGGCTCTGGTATTCCCATTCTTTAATTTCTTGTGATCCACACAGACAAATGCCTTTGCATAGTCAATAAAACATAGCCATATTTCTGATATTCTCTGCTTTTGGCCAAAATCCATCTGACATGCAATGAAGTCTTTGGTTCCTCTTCTGAATCTGGTTTGATTTTCTGACAGTCCTGTGTTAATGTACTGCTGAAGTTGCTTTTGAATGATCTTTAGTAAAACTTTACTTGTGTATATTAATGATATTATTCAATAGTTTCCACATTCAGTTAGATCCCCTTTCATGGGGATAGGTGCAAATATGGATCTCTTCCAGTCACTTGGCCAGGTAGATGTTTTCCAAATCTCTTGGTATAAACAAGTGAGCACCTCCAGTTCTGCATCTGTTGGTTGAAATATCTCAATTGATATTCTATCAATTCCTGAAGTTGTGTTTTGCCAGTGCCCTCAAGGCAGCTTCTACTTCTTCCTTCAGTCCCATTGGTTCCTGATTATATACAACCTCTTGAAATTGTTGATCATCCACCAATTCTTTTTGATATAATGACTCTGTGTATTCTTTCCATCTTCTTTTGATATCTTCTACATCGTTTAATATTTTCCCTGTAGGATCCTTCACTATTGCCACTCAAGGCTTTAATTTTTTCTTCAATTTCTTAAGTTTGAGATAAACAGAGTATGTTCTTCCCTTTTGGTTTTCTATGTCCAGCTCTTTGCACATGTCAATATAATATTTAATTTTGTGTTCTTGAGCTGCCCTTTGGAGCCCTCTCTTTAGTTCTTAAACTTTGTCTTATCTTCCTTTTAGCTACTTGTTATTCAAGGGCAAACTTCAGAATCTTTTTTGACATATAACTTGGTCTTTTCTTTTTTTTTTCTGTCTTTTTAATAACCTTTTGCTTCTTCATGAATGTCTTTGATGTCATGCCACAACTCATTTGGTCTTTGATCATTAATGCCTAACATTTCAAGTCTGTTCTTGAGACGGTTTCTGAAGTTAGGCGGGATATACTCAAGGTCATACTTTGGCTCATGAACACTTGTTCTAATTTTCTTCAGTTTTAGCTTGAACCTCCAAATGAGCAATTGATGGTCTGATCCACAATCATCACCTGGTATTTTTCTGACTTCTGATATTGAAGTTTTCTATTGTTTCTTTCTACAAATGTAGTCAATTTGATTTCTGTATTTTCCATCTGGTGAATTCCATGTGTATAGTTGCTGTTTATGTCAGTGAAAAATGTATTTGCAATACATGATCTGACAAAATTCTATCACGTGATCTCTAATGTTTCTATCACTACGGATGTATTTTCTAACTACTGAGGCTTCTTCTTTATTTACAGCTTTTGCCTTCCAATCACCAGTAATTATCAGGGCATCCCTATTGCAAGTTCCATCAATTGCAGATTTCAGAAGCTGGTAAAAGTATTCCACTTCTTCATTTTTGGCCTTAGTGTTTGGTGCATAACTGGCCTTCCTTATAGGTGTATGGATATTATTCTATCACTGACAACATTGTACTTCAGGACAGATCTTGAGCTGTCTTTTTTGATGATGAATGCAACCTCATTTCTCTTTACTCTGTCATTCCCAGCATAGCAGACTGTGTAATTATCTGATTCAAAATGCCCAATACCAGTCCATTTAGCTCAGTGATGCCTCAGATATCAATGTTAATGTGTTCCATTTCTCTTTTGATGATTTCTAATTTTCCTACATTCATACTATGCACATTTCATGTTCTAATTATTAATGGGAGTTTACAGTTTTTTCTTCCTCTTTGGAGTCATGTCACATCAGCCAGTGGAGGTCCCAGGGGCTTTCCTCCATTCCTATCATTAAGGTCAGATCTACTTTGAGTAGACAACTCTTCCCCAGGTGTCTTTTGAATACCTTCCAGCCTGAGGGCCTCATTTTCCAGCACTATATTTGACAGTGCTTCTCTCCTGTTCATAGGGTTTTCAATGGCTAATTCTCTCAGCTCAGCTGAAACCTGTCCACCATTGGTGACCCTGCTGGTATCTGAAATACTGATGGCATAGCTTTCAGCATCACATCAACATGCAAATCCCCATAGTACAGTGAACAGACAAATGAGGCTGAGCACTTTATGGGTCATTTTAACTTGTGACATCAACAAATTTCATATTCACATACTGTGAATGAGATCCTATGCTATGAGTTGGAGATAAATGAAGAATGAGGTATGGCCTCTGTCCTCAGAGAGCTCAGAGACTCATGTGGGAGAAGCCAATTAAACAAGCAATTGCAGCTCATTGTGATGTGGACTGAACAGTAGGTGTGATATGGGCACTTAGGAAGGACTTGAAGGGCCAGGTGCACAATATCTAAAAGAAGACCTGACAGAGAGGAAGTAAGACAGGCAGAGACAGGGAAGCTGTATGTGCACTGGCCTGGGGATAAGAGCAAGCATGGCAGCTTGCGAACTTGAATAGGGCTGGAGCCCAGGGATGGAGGAGATAACTGGAGAGCAGTAAGTCTGAAAAGTTTTGAGATAATTGCTATTGAACAAAACAAATTGGAAAGCAGAAAATGCAAATTAGAACCACAATGAGATATCATTCTACGTTCAACCCATTGGCAGCAATTTTTAAATTTGTCTGTACCAAGTGTTGTCAAGAAAGTTGTTGAACTGATTCACCTCTATGTCGAATGTGGTGAGAATATAAATACAGCAACTTTGTAAATGTTTTGAGATAATCTTTTATAACCCAGCAATTTTGGCCTATTTACATCCAGAAGCAGAAAATAACTCAAATGTCCTTTAAAAACAGATAAGTTTAAAAACAGTATAGGTATACATACGCTACAGCAATAAAATACTTTATCAGCTAACTATAAATGTGTGTCGGGGATGGGATTTAGCTCAGTTGGTAGAGCGCTGCGCAGCAGTCCCTGAGGTCCTAAGTTCAATTCCCAGCACCACAAAATGGGAGAAGGATGTGGCAATCTACTCCCAAGGCAATCCCGAATCAGCCATCGAAAACCCTATGAGGGTTGCTATGAGTTGGATACCGACTTGACGGCACCTAACAACAACAACAACAACAACATAAATGTGTGCAATGATATTATTACAGATCACAAACTTAAAGTTGGAGGTGAGGAGACACAAAAATGTGTATAGCATTACTCCCTTGATATCAAATTGAAAAATGTTGTTGTTGTTAGGTGCCATTGAGTCGGTATCCGACTCATAGTGACCCTCATAGGGTTTTCAATGGCTGACTATTTCGAGATTTACTTGGGAGTGGATTGCCAGGCCCTTCTCCCACTTTTGCAGTGCTGGGAATTGAACTCAGGTCCTCAGAGACTGCAGCGCAGCACTCTACCAACTGAGCTAAATCCCAGCCCTAATTGAAAAATAGGGGATGCTAAATTCCTTATTTGGAGATGTATAAGAAAAGTAGCAAATATATTTTTAAAAATAAAATTATAAAAGATCAAGGTAAAGTTATCTCTTGGAAGGAGAGTAAATATGTGATTTGGAAAGGACTGTCTGGGAGTCCTGGAGGTTTGGCCATATTCTGTCCACTTAAGTGGTCTAATAGGTGGTTTTCTTTAGAATTATGCATTAAATCGAACCCAGCACAGTGGCACATTCCTGTAATCCCAGAAACTCAGGAAGTGGAGGCAAGAGGATCACAAGTTTGAGGCCAGAAGCAGCCTGTGTAATTTACCGAGACTCTGTCTCAAAATAAAAGTAAAATATGGGCTGGAGGTGCAGCTCAGTGGTAGAGTACTTGCAAAAGCATGCATGAGGTCTTGGGTTCAACCCTCTAGTACTGTAAAAAAAAAAAAAGTTATATATTAAACTGGACTATATATTCTGTGGGGCTGGGATTGAGTTCAGTTGGTAGAGCGCTGCGCTGCAGTCTCTGAGGTCCCAAGTTTGATTCCCAGCACTGCAAAAATGGGAGAAGGCCCTGGCAATCCACTCCCAAGGCAATCCAGAAACAGTCAGCCATTGAAAACCCTATGAGGGTCGCTATGAGTCGATACCAACTTGACGGCACCTAACAACAACAACATATATTCTGCAGGGCTGGGGTTTAGCTCAGTTGGCACTGCAAAAATGGGAGAAGGACATGGCAGCCCATTCCGGAAACAATCAGTCACAGAAAACTCTATGAATAGCAGCGAAGCACTGACATAGGGCCAGGCATGGCACATTGTTTGGTTGTGTTTCCTTCTGTTGTACACAGGATCACGATGAATCACACATGACTCAATCGCACCTAACAATAACAGCAACAGATATTATGCACTTTTGTCAATGTATGTTATATTGCACAAAAACTGGAAAGAAACGCAATTAGAATTAAATATGATCAAAAAAGAGGCCAAGAAAAAGAGAAAGAAAGAAAAAGAGAGAAAAGCAGATTAACATGTATACTTGATAGCTGTCTTAGTCTGTTCAGTGTTGCTCTAATGAAATACCCGGGGCTGACATTTCTTTATAAAGAAAAGAGGTCCTGGACATTCAAGAGCATGGCCTCTGAACCTGTTCAGCTCTGGTGAGGGCCTCATGGTGGATGGCATCAAAGGGGCAGGAATGGACACTGAAGAGGAATTCAAGAGAGGCTGGGTGAGGTGCCAAGCTCACTAGTAATAACCCTGACTCAGGAACTCATTCAGTCTCACTGACCTGCCCCACTTATGCAAAGCAGCATTCATTCATTTATGAGGGCAAAGCTCCCATGACCCAGCAACCTCCTAGTAGGTCCCACCTCCTGAAGATCTCACCACCTCAGCACCTCCACACTAGGGACCAAGCTTCTAACACATGGACCTTTGAGGGACAAACCAGATCCAAACCCTAGCAGTAGCCCTGATGGTATTTGGGACTATGGAGATTAGGAGGAATGGTGATACCCATCCAAAAAAAAAAAAAAATCATTTTCTTGTCCCCTAGTTCTGAGCATTATGTGGGATCTCTCTTCTTGGAGACAATAGCCAAGGATGGAGAAAGAAAGGCAGATACGACAGCCCACTCCCCTACCACAGATGTCCGAAGGGTTTTCCTCACTTCTCCTTGGAGCCCCATTGTTGTGTTTCTGTGTCCCCTCACCCAGCCTCATGAGTGCTGGGCTTTGAGAACTGTTGACAGGAAGAAAACTTTAACCTTCTTTCCTCTCAGTCCTCTGGCAAAAGCAGTGGCCCAACCTTGAGGCCCAGTACCACTTGCTCACATTTCCCCACTTTTTCCTCTGTGTTGTTGAAAGCTCTTTCATGCATTTTCTCATTTACTGCTTCAATAGCCTCCAGATGTGGGTAGAGTAGGTGTTGTTTATTATTCCTTGAGAAACAGACACCAAGGAGTCATCCGGGGTCAGACAGCTTGGATGAGAAGCTCCTGATTCTGCATCCACTTCAGGGTGCTGTCCTACAAGCTCCACATATCATCGAATCATAGGGTCCACATCCCATACCCCAAGTGTAAGCATCTCTGCACACCTGTGAGAACCGCTGAAAGCCCAGAGATTCCATGAGAGATTTTATGTCAGCCATATATTAAAGCACTAAGTGACAAAACGATGGAATTCATCTCAAATTCTAATCCACTCAATTTTATAGTTGAATCTAAGCCTCAGTAGAGTATTCTCCCTCTCTCTTTCTCTCCCTTCCTCCCTCTCTCCCTTTCTCTCCCTCCCTCTCCCCCCCCCTCTCTCTCTCTCTCTCTCTTTCTCTCCCCCTCATCTGTGTGTGGGGTGTGTGTGTGTGTGTGTGTGTGTGTGTGTGTGTGTGTTATGAACTTTGCATGCTTTCTTCATTTCACAAAGCACTGGAGAAACAAAGCATCCTCTGACTTGCCAAAGGTTTTAGCCTTTCATTGTTCCATCTCAAAGGAAAGGAAAAAAGGCAGCGATTCCCCCGTATTTAAAAGATCCAATTTTTGGTGTGAAAGAGTAAATGGCTCAGAGCTGACCCCTTGGAAGCATGTGGTGAAGAATGAAAAACGAATAGACAAGTGAAAATCAATACTTCGTTGCTACTATCTATCAATCCAGGGAAGCCAACACCAAATGTACATTTCTCTCCTTTCAGTTGCTTCTAAATATCACACACTAATATCAATATTTGGGCCAGTTTTGTTGGGTGTTATGACATCATCTAAGAAATATTTCAGTATGTAAAATTTCTTTGTTGGTGTGCTTGGTTTTTTAAGAAAAATGTACTGTGTTAAAATTGTAACTGGTAAAATAAATGTGTTGGTGGGTGATCACTTGTATTTCAAAATGATTCTTTGTCTTACAAGAGAATTCACTGAACACACTCTTTATCCTAGCTCTCATGCTACATTGTGAAACTGGATTCAATGTCGTCCTGAAAAATATGTAATTACATCTTCTCAGGATCCCTCTACTGCGTAGAGTGAGGACCATTTCAATATTTGTTTAAGCTACAAATTCAACAAAGCCCTTTAAAAACATGTTCCAGAAATTACTCTGGTCTCTTTAAAATCTAAAACTAGGTTAGGCTGTCCCCAAAGAGAAAGGAAGAGAAATGAGATGATCCCAGTGGTAAATGTCCCAAGCCATCTCAAGACATAAAAATCAAATTAGAATTTTAAACTACAATCAAAATCATCATTGTAATAAAGATCTCTAATAATGATAACTTTTCTAAATTATAATAACTCTTATCAATTTAAGTTTATAATCTATTTAAAATATCAGGTAGATTTGTGGCATTATACAGTCCTATGTCAATTTGGACAAAGATAGCAATGATACTAAATTTTTCAATTTGAGCACATGGTCCCCCTAATTTTGTATATAAGCAGAGATGTTGCCACTTTTCTTAATCTGGCCTCTTCAAAACCATCTTCCAGAGCCCAGCAACAAAGCCACCCAGCGTCTCCTAATCACCTAGTTCAGGAAACATGGAGCAACTCTGCCAACAGTTTTCATCACTTAGTGTCCTTAGGCAGTTTCTTCCACCTCTGTGAATTTCCGTTTCCAGGTCCATAAAACAGATGATAACCAGGACCTACCTCCTAAGGTGGTTGTGAAAATTAAATAAAATAATATACAGAACATGTTTTTTGCACATTGCCTAGCAGAAAATCAATGACAGCTGTTGTTATTTTTTGAGTTCAGAATTAGGGAACATTGGTTCTATCACTTACTCTACCACAACTAGCTACAAGGCTAAGGGTGACTTTCAATTCCTGCAAGCCTTGAAGTCTCATTGCAAAATGAAGATCTTTTGGGGTCAGGAACTCTGCCATTTTTACTCATAACATTTTTACCACCAAACATATGGAGTTTTCCACACAAAGAACCAACTCTTCAACTCTCCAGACACCAATGGGGCATCCTGCAATTCAACCAAATTCAGACTCTAACTACTCAGAGTCAGCATAAGCCCCACCATTAAAGGGCTCCACAAAAAGAGTCCCTGTTCAGACACCAACTCCAAGTCCTGCATTTCCTGTACTTCTGACTGACTGGATATAAATCTGGGCTCCCATGACCCTTCTTCAAGTTCAAAAATTTACTCAACTGCCTCACAGAACTCAGAGAGACACTTTACTTGCTATCATTGAAGAAGGGCCCAGTCTAAATGACTAACTCACTCCGTATTTTTCCTCTCTGACTCCATTCTGCCTCTTTAGCTTTCTTTTCCTTCTGGGTCACTCTCCTCTGTGTTTATCTTGGATTTTAGGAAAAACAAGACTGCTGATAAACATCTTTATGACAAAGGACCGAAGCAACCCCCAAAGCAAGGCTGAGACTTGCAGAATAGATTACTTCATGATGAGATCTTACTCCCCAAGTAGGAGCACTTACCCCATAATAGGGACTGAGTCTTCTGCTACTCTAAGCAGGAGCAGTCATGTCTCAGAATCAGCCCACAGGGACTGGATTGCCCTCTCAAGAAACGACAGGATAGTGAGACAGTGAGTTCTCTGGAGAACCAGAACTGAGAAAATGATGAACCAGACCACTGACTGCCAAGATTACCTGCTCTGCCAGCTGTCCTAGGCAAACCCCCAAACTTTGCCTTTTGTTCGCCTTTTCTATAAAACCTCAAAGTTCCTGCCAGCTCCTCAAAGAAAGAGCCAGGGTTACTGAAGCTTTTTGTCTGTTCTTCCCAAGGTGCTTACATTGGTTAAGGCTCCTCTCTCTGCCCTTTACCCCTGCTTGGCTCCTTGGCACATTGGAATGGGTGGCTGATTCTAGTTTATTGGGACTCAGAGCTAGAGTTTTTGCCGTAAAATTCATCATCTTATTATAAAGGATACAAGTCAGGAACAGCCAAATGGACAAAATGCTTAGGGCATGGTATGGGGGAAGGGCATGGAGCTTCCATTCCCTCTTCAGATGCCTCATCCTCCCAGCATCTCAATGTATTCATGAACCTGGAAGCATCCTTTAGTTTTGTGTGGAGGTTCCATTATATAGGCATGGTTGTTTAAACCACTGGGCATTAATGATTGAACTCAATCTCCAGGCCCTCTTCTCTCCTTGCAGGTAGAGTGGAGATGGGTTTGAAAGTTCCAATCCTCTTATCACAAGTTGGTTCCTCTGGCAACCAGCCCACATCCTGAAACTATGTAGGGCCCATGAGGAGTGGCCTCATTCCCATGAATTCAGGTATGTTTGAAACAGGCTTGTTATGAATAAGAAAAAATGCTCTTTCACTTCTACCTTTTAGGAAATTACAAGGGTTTTAGAATATCTGTGCCAAGAACTGGAGACAAAGACCAAATATTTATTTCTTATTACATCATAATATTACACTAACTTAAGGCCATGAGGTCAGGCAAAAAAAAAAGAAAATGTACATATGAAATATGCCAGGATTAAGACAAAAGAAAGTGTTGGAAACTGTCAGGAACTTGGACGTTCCTCCCAACCGAAGGGCACATAGATTCTAAATTGGTTAAGCACACCAAGACTGACAAATCACACAAATACACGTCTCATTTTAGGGGTAAGTTGTTTGTAATACATAGTGAATACTCTAGTATTTTTTTTAGGTTTGGTATTTTCTTAGTCTTTTTTTTTTTTTTTTTTTTTACATATTCTTCTTCTTCCCCAAATCTGCTCCAAGTAACAGTAACTAGAATGGTGGATGACTTTTTATATTGTCCCTAGAGTCTGAGCTGCTCTTGTTCACTCACTTTCTACCTCCAAAGACACTTATGTAGCTCCCTCCTACACATGCACAAATATCATTTCCTGAAGCTGCCATGTTGGGTGTCTGTTTTATTTGGACTACACATACATTCCTTGCCACTCTGTGCCAAGATGCCTTTCTCTTTGTGAGAGTTTGAGGAGAAACTTTGCATCCTATATGTGTTCTTGATGTAGGTTAGAAAGCCAGAAAAATTGGGGGGACATGGAAAGGAAAAGAGCTTCCCCAGGATCTGAATTAAATCTTACCAGCTGGAAATTAAGGTCTTTGACACATCTACAAAGAAAACTGGTGTGAGGATTGACTGCATGGAGACATTATTTTGAGAGATTTTAAATGAAAAAATGTTAAAAATAGCAATAAGCCATGTTTAGGGTCAAAATGTATGTGATCTCTCAGTTTAACCTTAATCTCACAAACAGAATGATAGGTCATGTTTACAGTCAATATATACTTAGACAACTCCATTGTGACTCTTTTCTTATTCTGTAAACTTCCTGGACAACCCAATAATCTCATTTTATCTTATTGGCACCTCCCTAAACCTTAACAATGTACCGTATAAAGCCATAATCTCTATATATATATCCATTGTGAAGACCCCTAAGGGCTCTTCTCTCTTGAAAAGCCTGTGTCCACATCTCAGACAAGTATTATTAAACTTAACAGCCTTGTTTCACTCTCTGACTCATCCTGAAGTTTATTTCTGTGATGAAGCCAAGGACCCAGCTTAACCTGAGTGGAGGTCCTGACAAGGGGAACTCCTCAGGCTAGACAGCAATGCTCTTTCTTGCTGGTACTGACATTCTGATCAGTGCTCAACTCTCCTTGGATATTTAAGCCATGGTGATGAAAAACTGTGGCAGTACAAATTCCCATTTAGAGTACTCATTTCATGCTTCTAGATTTTTCTTGGTTCCCTGAACATATAGTACAATCAGATTGCATTGTTAAGTCCACAGTAAACAAGACATGTTCCAACGTGCTGAAGTATTTTTCCTCCTTTTACTTCCTACTCAAGGCCTACCTGATGCAGACCAATTCCTTTGAAATCTCTTTTTAAAATTTTTTCTTCTATATTTTCCACAAACTACAAACAACTTATAGTAACAACATTCTGGGGCTCAGAATGGAGCAAGAACATCCTAAGCCCATAGAAAAGAACAAAATACAAGGAGTCAAAAAGAGTCACCTACTTTTTTCAGGCCTTGCTACTTGACAAAAAACCCTTTTCAGATTTCTTTCATTACCTCAGAAACAGAGGCAAATGCCTTAAGAAGGGTCATATAATACTTTGAAAGGCCTATTGCCACAGTGTGGTTGTTAAGCCCTTGAGAAACAGTGGGCTTCTCTTAAAGTATATGGAACAATTGAGCCCTCTGAGAGTCATCTTAAATCAGAATATGATAAATTGATTACTCCAGAAAGCAAAATATGATTGATTAAGGCTTAAAAATCTGTGGTGTTTGAGTTGCTCACCTCTGGTTCTTTCTGATATATTCTGTAGTCCAATAGAACACAAATTGGGTCTTACAAAGGCTCTCTGGCTCTGAGCTGTAATGTAACATATGGCAAAATGAGCTCAACACAGAGTTATGTTTTTCTTTTCTTAATCCTCCCAGTAAGACTAAATTCCAAGAGCAGGATAGAAAAAGAGAAGCAGACAGAGAAATACAAGTAAGCTATGGAAATAAAAGCTACAACCTGGCTATGACTCTGAAGAATCATGAAAAATGTGTATCTGTAATAAAGAATGTGAAAGCCCTGGCTGATCCCTTCCCAAGCTCTTTGCACTCCTTTGCCTGGTCCTGAGACATTTGGGAAATCTAAAAACTGGTTTCAGTGCATGGATGTATACTCAACTAATGGATCCACAGGAAAATACTAAATTCGCTCTCCTAATCTGATACAAGGGGCTGGGATTTAGCTCAGTTGGTAGAGCGCTGCGCTGCAGTCTCTGAGGTCCTGAGTTCAATTCCCAGCACCGCAAAAATGGGAGAAGGACCTGGCAATCCACTCCCAAGACAATCCCAAAAGAGTCAGCCATTGAAAACCCTATGAGGGTTGCTATGAGCCAGATACCGACTCCACGGCACCTAACAATCTGATATAGGAAAATCTCTGAAACTTGAGTTAGCTTTTTTTTTTTTTTTTTTAATGTACATTTTAAGGCCATTTTCTTTCCTGTAACACATTTCTGCAAGTCATGCCAACATGACAATAGGGAAGGACCTGGATATTATTCCATTTCTCTTCCTTCCTTCCTTCCTTCCTTCCTTTCTCTCTTTTCTTTCTTTTTCTTTCTTATTTCTTTCTTCCTTTCTTCCTTCCGTCCTTCCTTCTTTTTCTTTCTTCCTTTTTTTTTCCCTGAAAATGAAAGTTCTTGGTCAACTATATAGGCAATTTAACTAGTGGAGTTCTCAATAGGGTATGGCTAAAACATTAAGGTCCAAGCTGGGACTCTGGAAATCACAAGAGGGAAAAAATAAACAATATGTAATATATGAGAGCTACTGCTAATGATGACATTTGCTGTCACTTTACAGTTTGGGATTTGGAATGCTAGCCTTACACAGTCTAGTTAATTCCCTTGGTGTTATCTATAATTTGGACAAAAGGGCAGTAGAATAGTTATTGTTGTTAGATGCCCTTGAGTCAGATCCAACTCATAGCGACCCTATGTACAACAGAACAAAAAACTCCCCGACACTGGGCCATGCATGGCACTATGTCAGTGATTGATTCTCTGCTATTCATAAGGCTTTCTGGGGAGTGGGCTTCCAGGTCCTTCTCCCATTTTTGCAGTGCTGGGGCTCAAACCCAGGGCCTCAGAGTGTGCACAGCAAGCACCAACTGAGCTCAGCCCCAGTAGAATACAGGAAGCAGCAAATTAAATATTTTTGACCTGAGAAGGGAAGGAATAAGATGTCCAAACAGTCTTCGCAGCCACACTAAGCTGTATAACTTCCCAAAACCCCATCCTTCTGCACAGAGACTGAGCACTCAGGTTCCAGAGCGGCATCCACTGCACTCTAGTGTGAGCTTAGGAAGTAAAGCCAGTAGTTGGTCCGTAAAGGCTGATCATTTTCAAGTCAACAGAAAAGATACTAAAACCTATACATTTATTTGAATCTGAATGAACATTTGTTGATGTCCAGCAATTGTAGTTATAATATTTAATAAAAATTCTGCTTTGACTTTTAAAAATCAATATTAACTGAATCGTGTCTGCAGGAGAAATTCTCTAAGAAGAGATAATTAAGCTAAAAAGTATGAACCATGCCTGCTACCAGGTGTGAGTGTACGAGTTCCTGTAGGATCTTGTCAGCACTGGATTTTTGTTCCACTTTAAGTAAGTATAAGCAAATGTTTCACAGTTACTCCACTTTCACTGCAACTTGAAGTAGTTTTAAAGGAGTTTTATCTCATTAATTATATCAATAGGAAGAAATTGGACTCCTTCACAACAGCATATCTTGTTTTCAAGATCTCATTTTCCATACTTGTGTAGTCAGTACTAAATTAGGCTATGGTTTTTAAAAGTGAAGCATAGTATTGAGGCAATTATCCTTCTGTTCTCTCTGCTCTATTTTAGGAACAACAACAAAATACTAGAAGCAATAATAACAGTACTGCCACCAGAACTGACCTTGGGATCTACATGTTTCTCTAATCAGCTGGATGAGCTTGGACTTAGCCTCTATCCTTAGTTTCTTATCTTCTGTAAAATAGAGATACTATTCACCTTATTATATTCACAAATTGCTTGGAGTACAGAATGAGATAATAATTGTAACAGTGCATTGAGAAATAACATTTATTAAAAATATAACAAGCAGTTAGTAAATCATAACAACAATAACCCAGAAATTTGTTAATATTAAAGTTACTACTTGTAAGACATAGAAAGTTCAGAATCAAAGAGGAAGGGTTTAAAAGTTCTAGTACCAAACAATAAAATAAGGAAAAAGCAACAATTCCATTATTTCCTATCCTCTTGAGATTTTTCCAAGAAGACATAGCTTTTTTAAAAAAACTAAAGCATGTAATTTTCAACTAGGTTTACATATGATGTCAATTTCCCTGAAAGATTAAACAAATGTGAATCAAATTTAATGTTTATCAATAAAATAACCAAAATTAGCATATTTTTTATGATGCATCGACAGAGAAAGCCCGTAAGTCCTCTCCACACACAAGTATATTAGAAAATCAGCCTCCACTGAGGTGGATCATTATAAACTATAGGTATTGGATTTCTGGTAATATTATAAATTGTGTTTCATTCATTGTTTACTTGTTGCTTAAGACTACAATATATTGAGAAACCACAGAGGACTTAAACAAACAGAGAGATAGTCCAAGTTTATGATTTGGACAGCAGAAGATGATTAAGATGTCGGATTTCCCCAAACTTTTCTATGGTCATTGTTATCTTCTTGGGTGTGTGCATGTATGTGTGAGTGTGTGTGTGTGTGTGTGTGTGTGTGTGTGTGTGTGTGTGAATTGAAAATTTGATTCTAAAATGTGTATGGAAACGCAAAGAGTCTAGAAAAGATGAGACAATTTGAAGAAGAAAATTTGGAAGACTTAAGCTACCAGAGTTCAAGACTTACTCTTAAAGTTGTAATAATGAAGACATGGTGGTTGTCAGTCCAAGGAGGGATGTCTGGACCAATGGAACAGAACAGAGGGTTAGAAATAAACCCTCACAGGTATAGCCACTTCATTAGCGGCAAAAGCAATATTGCAACTTAGTGCAGAAAGAATGGTTATTTGCGCAAAGGGTGCTGGGGAAACTGGATATCCATATGGAAAAAATGAAGAGTGTGCTTTGACCCTACCTCACACAATATGCTAAGATTAATTCAAGATGAATCAAAAACCTAAAAGTGAAAAGTAAAACAATCAAGCTTTTATAAGAAAACAGGAAGAATATCTTCATGAATTTGGGATAAGCAAAAACTTTTCAAACACAACAGAAAAAGCATTAAGAACTTTTAAAAAAGATAATGATCAATTGGATTTTAGTAAAATTCAGTGAAATTAATAACTACTATTCATGAATTCTAATCATTAATAAAGTAAATGGCAAGCCAGAGACTGAGAAGGATATTTGTAATATCTTTATTAATATATATGCAATAATTATACATGTTATGTTGTTAGGTGCTATCGAGTCGGTATCCGACTCATAGAGACCCTCATAGGGTTTTCAATGGCTGACTGTTTCGGGATTGCCTTGGGAGTGGATTGCTAGGCCCTTCTCCCATTTTTGTGGTGCTGGGAATTGAACTCAGGACCTCAGAGACTGCAGCACAGCTCTCTACCAACTGAGCTAAATCCCAGCCCTATACATGTTATATTTATATACATTTATATAATTATATATATACCTACAACACATACATATACAATTTTACATAGTACAAATTTATTCATGTAATAAAGAACTAACATAGAGAATATATAATGAACTTCTACAAATCCATAACAAAAACCTCAATCTAAACTAAAATGGGAAAAAGATTTAGGCATTTCTTGTCACTCCTCATAAAAGTATGTAAAAGTAACCAATAAGCATAAGCAAAGGGTAATA
This sequence comes from Pedetes capensis, assembly GCA_007922755.1. Taxonomy (NCBI): domain Eukaryota; kingdom Metazoa; phylum Chordata; class Mammalia; order Rodentia; family Pedetidae; genus Pedetes; species Pedetes capensis. Next base: position 229,888 of record VMDO01000864.1, read on the forward strand.
TAATTTGTATCATAGAATTTCAAGTCAAAACTGTGATGGAATACCACTACACATACTCCAGAATAGCTATAATTAAAAAGACTGACAATGTTGTTGTTGTTAGGTGCCATCGAGTCGAGTCTGACTCATAGGGACCCTATGTACAGCAGATCGAAACACTTGCTGATTCGTGCCAGGCAATCCATCTTATTTATGTTTAAGCCCATTGTTGCAGACACTGTGTCAATCCATCTGGTGGAGGGTTTTCCTTTTGCGTTGACCTGCCACTCTCCCAAACATGATGTCCTTCTCCAGGGATTGATCTCTCTTGACTACATGTCCAAAATATATAAGACGCAGTCTGGCCATTCTTGCTTCCAAGGAGCACTCTGGTTGCACTTCTTCTAGGACAGATTTGTTGGTTCTCTTGGCAGTCCATGGTATATTCAATAGACGTCTCCAGCACCACAATTCAAAAGCATCAATTCTTTTTCTGTCTCCTTTGTTCAATGTCCAGCTTTCACAACCATATGATGCCACTGAAAATACCATGGCATGAGTCAGACGCACCTTCGTCTTCAATGTGACATCTTTGCTTTTCAATACTCTAAAGAGATCTTCTGACACAGCTTTTCCTAGAGCAATGCGTCTTTTGATTTCTTGACTGCTGCTTCCATGGGTGTTGATTATAGAGCCAAGCAAAGCAAAATCTTGGACAACCTCAATCTTTTCACCATTGATTTTGAAGTTGCGTGCTGACCCAGTCGTAAGGATTTTTGTTTTGTTGATGTTTCATCATAACCCATATTGAAGGCTATAATCTTTGATCTTCATCAGTAAATGTTTTAAATCTTCTTCACTTTCAGCAAGCAGAGTTGTGTCATCTGCATAACGCAGGTTGTTAATGAGTCTTCCTCCAATCTTGATGCCACATTCTTCCTCATAAAGTCCAGCTTCTTGGATTATTTGCCCAGCATGTAAATTGAAGAGATAGGGTGAAAGTATACAGCCCTGACACACAACTTTCTCAACTTTAAACGAGGCAGTGTTTCCTTGTTCTATTCGAACAACTGCCTCCTGGTTCATGTACAGATTTCTCATGAGCACAATTAGGTATTCTGGTATTCCCATTTTCCAAAGTGTTGTCCATAATTTTTTATGATCCACACAATCAAATGTCTTTGCATAGTCAATAAAACATAGATAGACATCTTTCCAATATTCTCTGCTTTCAGCTAATATCCACCTGACATCAGCAATGATGTCCCTAGTTCCCCGCCCTCTTCTGAATCCCGCTTGATTTTCCGGTAATTCCCGGTCTATATATTGCTGCAGTCGCTTCTGAATGATCTTTAGTAGAATTTTGCTGGTGTGTGATATTAATGATATTGTCCGATAGTTTGCACATTCAGTCGGATCCCCTTTTTTGGGAATAGGCACGAATATGGATCTCTTCCAGTCAGTTGGCCAAGTAGCAGTTTTCCAAATCTGTTGGCATAAACATATTAACACCTCCAGTGCTGCATCTGTTTGTTGAAACATCTCTATTGATATCCCATCAATTCCTGGAGCCTTGTGTTTCGCCAGTTCTTTCAAGGCAGCTTCCACTTCGTCCTTCCACACCATTGGTTCCTCTTCATAAGCAACCTCTTGGAATGGCTGGTTATCTACCAATTCTTTCTTGTATAATGACTCTGTGTATTCTTCCCATCTTCTTTTGATGTTTCCTGCATCATTTAATATTTTCCCTGTAGAATCTCTCACTACTGCCACTTGAAGCTTGAATTTTTTCTTCACTTCCTTAAGCTTGAGAAACACAGAGTGTGTTCTTCCCTTTTGGTTTTCTGCCTCCATCTCCTTGCACATGTCATTATAATATTTGTTTTTGTCTTCTTGAGCTGCCTTCTGTAATCTTCTGTTTAATTCCTTAACTTCATCATGTCTTCCTTTTACTTTAGCTGCTCAACATTCAAGGGCAAGTTCTACTGTCTCTTTTGACATGTAATTTGGTCTTTTCTTTTTTTCTTGTCTTTTTAAGAACTTTTTGCTTCCTTCTTGAATGATATCTTTTTTGTCATGCCATAACTCTTCTGGTCTCCTATCATTTGTATCTAATGCATTAAACCTATTTTTGAGGTGGTCTCTGAACTCAGGTGGGATATATTCAAGGTCATACCGTGGCTCTTGTATACTTGTTCTAATTTTCTTCAGCTTCAGTTTGAACTTGCATATGAGAAGTTGGTCTGATCCACAGTCAGCACCTGATCTTGTTTTGACATTTGTACAGAGCTTTTCCATTGTCTCTTTCCACATATGTAGTCAATTTGATTCCTGTATGTTCCATCTGGTGAAGTCCATGTGTATAGTCTCTGTTTATGATGTTGAAAAAATGTATTTGCAATGAAAAGGTCATTGGTCTGACAAAATTCTATCATGTGATCTCCAGCTTCCTTTCTGTCACCAAGACCGTATTTTCCAACTACTGAGCCTTCTTGTTTGTTTCCAACCTTTGCATTCCAGTCACCAGTGATTATCAGTATGTCTTGATTGTATGTTTGATCTATATCAGATTTCAGAAGCTGATAGAAGTCTTCCCTTTCTTCATTTGTGGCCTTAGTGGTGGGTGCATAAATTTGAATAATAGTCATTGAATAATAGTCAATGGAAGGCCATTAAGTGCCCTTTGTTGTAGGCATATGGATATTATTCTATCACTGACAATTGTATTTCAGGACAGATTTTGAAATGTCTTTTTTGATGATGAATGCAACCCCATTTCTCTTTAGTTTATCATTCCCAGAATAGTAGACCATACACTTGTCTGACTCAAAATGGCCTATGCCGGTCCATTTTAGCTCACTGATGCCTAGAATGTCAATGTTTATGTGCTCCATTTCTCATTTAATGATTTCTAATTTTCCTAGATTCATACTGTGCACATTCCATGTTCCAATTATTAATGGATGTTTACAGTTGTTTCTTCTCATTTTGAGTCGTGCCTCATCAGCAAATGGAGGTCCCTGGGGCTTTACTCCATTTCCGTCATCACGGTGGACTCTACTTTGAAGAGGCAACTCTTCCCCAGTAGTCTTTTGAGTGCCTTCCAACCTGGGGGGCTCATTTTCCAGCACTATATCTGATAGTGTTTCTTTGCTATTCATAGGGTTTTCAATGGCTAGTTGTTTCGGGAGTGGCTCACCAGGTCCTACTCCCTAGTCTGTCTTAGTCTGGAAGCTCAGCTGAAAACCTGTCCACCATGGGTAACCTTGCTCATATCCAAGGTACCAGTGGCAGAGCTCTCAGCCTCATTGCAACACAAAAGCCCCCACAGTGCAGCAAACTGACAGACATGTGGGGGAGACTGACAATAACAACTATTTAAAAGGATATAGAACAACTAGAACTCTCGTATATTACTTGTAAATTGGTGGAACCACTTTGGAAAATATTTGACTGTACCAACTAAATAAAGATAAGTCTATCTTATGAAGTAGCAATTCTGCCCCTTAGTGCAAGTCCAAGGAAAAATGTTTGAATATGTCTACCAAAAGGCATGTACAGCTTCATTCATAGTACCCAAAATCTCTAAACACCCAAGTGTTCTTCAACAGTAAAATGGATAAAATGAATTACAATATATTCATGTAATAGAATACTACCCAGTGGTCAAATAAACTATGGATACAGGCAACAACATAGATGAATCTCACCGACATTATGTTGAGAAACAAAAAGTACCTCCAGATATAGTACACGTTGATGGGTTCATTTAAATGAAGTGCAAGCACACACAAAATGAATCTATGTTTACAGAAGTTGAAACAGTTGTTTAACTCTGGGGAATTATTGATTAGGAAGGTGCATGAAAGAACTTTCTAGGGTAAACAAAATAGTCTATATTTTGATTTGAATGGTTATTACAAAGGTGCATACATATGTAATATTCATTATATGTACACTTAAGCTTTGTTAATAACTGCATGTTATATTTCATTTTAAAAGGAAAGAAATGGTCTTTCACTTTAAAGAGAGTAAAAGTTGATCTCTTTTCTGAAATAGAATTCTATACTCTTGGTGTTGAGGGACACCTTAAAGATAAGGCATGGAAGTTATAGGGTCTTGCCCAAGGGTAATAACAAATTGTGAAAAAGTTAGGATCAGACAGTAGGCTGATCTTACTAAAGAACACCTAAGGATCCTGTCTTTTCTTCTCTTGTACTCCACTTCCCTAAAGTACCCCCAAGAATGATCTAAGTGGGCCTTCATCCAACCCCTATATCTTAAGATGCCTATAAAACTTGGCTCATGTATTTCTCTGTTGGAATTCTTTCTCTTGTTTTATTTTTTTCACTACATCCCCTGTTTATCTTTTCCTCAATATAAATTTCCCCTGTCTATATCTGTGATATGACACTTATTCTTTTTCTTAATATTTATTAAATATCTACTGTATGCAGGTGATGTTTTAAATACTTGTGTTTCAGCAATGAAGACATACAAAGTCCCCATCTCTGTTGAATTTACTTTTGGGTAGGAGAGAAGCAAAGTTAGGAACTAGCACAGTCATGAAGACTATGGTCAGGAGACAGCAACAACACTGCTCTTTAGATCAGCTTATCCATGAAGTTATCTCTGAGGATATGACATTTCAGCAAAGACCTGCATGAAGCAGGTGATGAATCTCTGAACGAGACTCCTCAATGCATCTGTTCATTTGTCTGTTCTGTTCATGCAAAAATCTGATTGATTTGATGGCAAAAGTGGTGTCTTAACTTATCTTTCTATTTTGGATCATTGCGTTGTTGCTGCTAGGTGCTGTCAAGTCTGGTCCAACTCAGAGCAGCCTCATGTACAACAGAGGAAACACTACCCAATACTGTGCCATGCCCAGCACTGTTGTCAGTGCTTCTCTGCCATTCAAAATGTTTTCAATGGCTAATTGTTTTATTTATTTATTTATTTATTTATTTATTTACTTACTTACTTATTTATTTTGGGGGGAGTGGGCTACCAGGTATATTTTGAAATAAGTGAATGAAATAAGCAAATCAAAACTAGCAAACTTTGTGTTTCAAAGGATACTATTAGGAAAGAGAAAAGAAAACCACAGAATGGCAAAATATTTGCAAATAATATAACTGATAAAGTATCTAGGAATCTATATTTCTAGGGCACACAGAGAGTTTTTACAACATTAACAGAAAGACAAACAATGCAATTTTTTTAATGGGTCAAGGATTTGAAGAGATATCTCTCCAAAGAACGATATGTAAATGGACGGTAAGCATAGGCAAAATGTTCAATATGACTGTCATTAGAGAAATGTAAGTCAAAACCTGAGATGCCACTTAATACTCACTAGGATAGCTATGTCTGCAGTTGTAGAACTGTGGCCTCCCATCCCATCAGATCTCAGAGGCTAAGCAGGATTAGACCTGGTTAGTACTTGGATGGGAGATCACCTGGGAACACCAGATGCTATAGGCTTGGGAAAAGGACCTGGCAATCCACTCCCAAAAAACAATTAGACATTGAAAACCCCATGAATAGCAGAGACATACTGACAATAGTGTTTTACCTGTCGTATGTAGGGTCGCTGTGAGTCAGATATTGACTTGACCGCACCAAACAACAGGATAGCTACAATCAAAAGGACAATTACAAATGCTGACAAGTATGTGAAGAAATAAATAGAAGCTGATGCATAAAATGATGCAGTAATTTTGGTAAATTGTTTGGTAGTTCTTCAGAAAGTTAAATCTGGAGTTACTATGCAACCAAAAAATTCTACTCCTAGATGTATACCCAAGAGAATTGAAAACATACCAGTATAGTCATCAGAAACATGTACAGGAATGTTCATAGCAACATTATTTAGGAGAAACAAAAGGTAGAAACAATGAAAATGTCCATGACTTAATGAAAGGATGAAGAAAATGTCATGCATCCATATGATGCTATATCATTCAACCATAAAAAAGAAATGAAGATCTGATGCATGCTATAACACAGATGAGCCTTGAAAACATTATGGGAAGTAAAAGAAGCCAGATGCAAAGGGTTGCATAATCTATGATTCCATTAATAAGAAATGTCTAAACTAGACAAATCCATAAAGATAGAAGTAGATAAATGGTTGCCGGGACTTTGGGGGTTGGAGGAATTGGGACTGATTGCCAGTTGCCATGGGTTTCTTATTGAGATTATGAGAATATTCTGGAATTAGAAAGTGGTAACAGTTATGTGCCTTTGTAAATAAACTAAAAACCACTGACTTGCACACTTTAAAACAGTGAGATTTTTAGTATGTACATTATATCTTAACTTCTTAATGAATAAATAAATGAGTAAGTAAAAACCCAGGAGCAAACTCAGCCTTTGTGAATTTATAACAAATATGTGTTCCCCAAATCCCATATCCACTGTGAAATGGTAAAATGCCACCATTTAGTTCCCACAGTTTTCCCTGCCAGCTGCACTCTAAGTGATGACAATATCTAGCCATCGGTACTTGAAGCCATGAGCCCAGCCAGGGGTCTGGCCATGTAGTCAGCATTCAAGGCTGAGAACTCATAAGAACATCTGTTGCCAAAGCCAGTTCAAGACAACATCCATGTATTACCTGATTACAATTCTTTACAGCCTTAAAATTCTACAGGGGAAAAATTGACTCAGAACAAAAGATGTACTGGTGAATTCTTTCTATAACAAGCCAATCAAAGGTAAGTAAAGCAAAGGAATAATAAAAGAAATGGAGGAGGGCTTTGGATAAAACCAGTAAGCTCTTTTGAGCCACTTGTTTATGTCAGAAATCAATAGAGATGTTTTCTTTTGCTTTGGAGAGTGAGAATTGGCATTTGTTGAAATTGGATCTTGAGGCACTTAGATTTTTTTTTGCCTCGGTACTGGAACAATGGCACACATTCTGTTTACAAGAAGCTCTGATCACTGGGGCAAAAATTGTACCAATTGAAGTGATTTTATTCTCAGCTCTCTGGTTTCAGGCTTATATAGAATAAGCTTGGAGATATTAATGGGCAGTTCACAAAGAGAGCTCTTCAGACAGTTCTGGAAATATGTAAAATAGTTCTTCAGTGAATGTTTCCAGAAATATCATTAAGCTATGATGTTAACAGGAAGGTGTAAGAGAAAGAATGCCATTAAAAATTCCTCTGAATGGGAATTTCATCTCAGAAATGGAGAATGGTTATGGTAAATGAATGCTCTTCAAATAAAACAGTTTTATGCAACAAACCAAAATTAAGGGGGCAGTGCATGTTAGCTTGCTTCATATGACTTTGTTTTAATTAAAGTCTGATTACCACAGCTGCTACTTGTTTGCCTAATAACAGAGCTTTGGTGTATTAAAATTAGAGAACTTCAGCCTGAGCCTGAGAGGAAGCATGTCATGGTAACCTACAGTGTGCAGACTGTGAATTGCTATAGGGTTTTGCCTAAAGCCCTGTGAAATTCATGGCAAAGAGACCATTGTGTTGAGCTCTGGAATAAGAAGCAGATGTCCAAAGATGTCTCCAAACAGTCCAGTATAGGCTTCTGCATACCCCTGTGGTGACTCAGAAAATTCTTCACCAAAATTGCCCACTGGCTTGGTTAGTCTTTTAAAGATTCCCTGGTTCCCATCAAGCATACACTTAGGACCCAGTCAAAATGAGGATGTTCAGAATTGCCTTCCTTCCTCTATAGTGAAAGTATACTTCTGTGGTTTTTCACTTGAATGGGTATAAGGTTTATAACAGGTTTTTCTGGGTTAATGGACCCTTTAGCCTGATCAGCAATGCAGTTCTAGATGGGGACAGCACCAGAAAAACAGAGAATAATTGGCCAGTTGTAGCATGTGAGTTTTGTCTAATAGAACTATTTACACCAGCCAATCACTAACATGCCTACATTCTTCTCTCCTCAAATCCAATCCCAGCTGTCCTTCCCTTTGCCTTTGGTCATCATGAGCTCTGTTGTCTAAACCTCAAACTGTGCATAGGTGTTCTCCATGCAAGGCAAGGTTGATAAATCCAAATGACAAGTGTTAGGTGGAATTCTTCTAGTTTGAGAGCAAGAGATGTTGGCCTGTGATAATGCTTGCCATGCCTGTCTCACCCTCAGCTCTAAGGCAGATCCTTCCCCCTGATTTGCCATAAGAAACCCCATTTGACCCTTACTTCTTGGCTAATGCTGATTGGGCTAGAAGCCAGTGACCTAGCCAAGATCAGCCACCAACAATGGGGGCATGGGTAGGACAACCTCAAGTTTCTTAAATCTAGAAAAACTACTATTTGGGGTATCTTTACACAACCTCTACAACTAGAGTAGAAATTGGAAGTGGCTGGATTCTGAATGATGAGATACTACTGTTCAGTTTCTTAGGTAACACATAACTCCATGGCTATTTCGCTCTATTTTCTAAACTTTTTCTGCATCTCTTTTCCTTTCTGTTAACCTGAAGGAATTTATCTCTCTTCCTTATAATCTGATGAACCCTAAAAAGACAAAGAGTTTGATAAACATCAAGCAGCCAGGGATCATATCTATTTGTTCACTGTGATATACATAAAGCCTAGACTAGAGTAGGAGGCTCAATATGTATATTGAAGGAAATTTTGCAGTTATTTCTGCAATTTTTAAATCTTTAAAAGTTGGCTCCAAGTTATCATAGTATTAAAGGATGAGAAGTAGATAGATTTACATCTTTCTCTGACCTCTCCTGTGTCATTCTCACCCTCTCTTCTTGGCTTCCAGCATCACTGGCATCCTTTCAGTTCCTCAAATATCCTATGCTCACCTACCAACAGCACTTTGTGTGCACACCTCTCTCTGCCTCCAGATCTTCCCTTTTGTCTGTGTGGCTGCGTTGGCTCAGCCTGTGTATCTCCTCCTCGTGGAGACCTTCCCTGTCCACCTAACTGAGGTAGATTGCTCTTCCCATTGGCTCCATCTCAGCCCCACACTTGCTTCCTCCATGGCAATTACTACTACTCACAAAAATTGCATTTATTTTTTGTTAATTTGTTTTGTGTCCCTGCGTACCACTTGTTAAAATTTCATAGGGAGGAAGAGTCAGAGTCTGTGCCCATCAAGGTTATCATTAGCCCATCAGAGAGCAGAGCACACATAGGGCCCTCAGTGAATAAATGAGCATCCAAGTGGTATAGTAGAATGCTATAAGCATTCTAAGCTTTGTTTCCTATTACCTATGTGACCTCAGGTGACTATTTCACTTCTCTGACTTCATTTTCTTATCTGCAAGATGGTGATATAACTGGCTACCTCGTAGTTTTGTTGTGAGGAATAACTTGCCTATTATAAATAAAACTAAATGTTACAAAACTTAAGAGAGAAAGCAATGTGCCTGGCACATTTTAAGGGACTGAGTAAGTGCAATTAATATTTAAATGTTTTCATTGCCATCCTAGACAACTTTGAAATCAGCTTTCTGTTTATTTACTATAATACTATGTAAAGCAACTCTACACTTTTTTAACTGTGGATTTACGATGTGGGGATATATATTAATCTAAGTGAACTCTGAATATTGTCAATCTTGGTAAATAGCCTATCTGCGAAGGGTAATTTCAGGTTAAAATGTAAAGCGATTCAATTGAAATTCAGCTAATAATTGGGAATAATTAATTGAAGTTAGTAAAGAATTCTTATTTAATGAGTTTTATCAATATGGTGTAGTGTTTTACTTGTCTTATTAATTGATGTAGCTTATGTGCTGGGATGATCTCATTAGGGAATATTTAGGTCTCTTGCAAACACACTGAGAGGTCTGCAGCTCAGAGTTCCCCACCAGGGGTACGGGGTTTTAGGACTTACAGAGTAGTGGTTCTTAAACTTAGCTTACATCAAAATCACACAGAAGGCTTAGAAACTCAGATTACTCCAGAGTTTCTGATCCAGAAAGTCTAGGGAGGATCTGAAGATCATTTATACATTTCTGACAAATTCTCAGGTGACTTTGATGCTGCTTTTGTGGGGGCCTCACCCTGAGAACACATAAGAGACTGGGAGTGAGCACCAGGAAGTTGGCACTCTGACAGTCATGGGACCACTCCAGTAATAACATCCACCAATGATAAATCTCACACAGTGCATTAACTCAACAACTATATTTGGAAGTTCCGACTAGGAAAACAGAATGGAAATTGAACTATCAAAAACTGATTTCAATCCCTTTGCTGAACAAGTAATCCAAGAGTCTAGACTTTATGAAGAAGAACACAACATCATGATTAGAGAAAGATTCATTAACAACCTGTGTTGTGCAAATGACACAACTCTGCTTGCTGCAAGTAGAGAGGATTTGAAACATTTACTGATGAAGATCAAAGAACATAGCCTTCAGTATGGATTTCACATCAACATCAACATAACAAAAATCCTTACAACTGGATCAGTAAGCAACTTCATGATAAATGGAGGAAAGATTGAGGTTTGCTGTACTTGGTTCTACAATCAACACCCACAGAAGCATTAGTGAAGAAATCAAAAGATGCATTGCCTTGGGAAAAGCTGTTGCAAAAGACCTCTTCAAAGTGTTGAAAAGTAAAGATGTCACTTTGAAAACAAAGATGCACCTGACTCATGCCTTGATACTTTCAGTCACATCATATGGTTGCAAAAGGTGGACATTGAATAAGGGAGACAGGAGAAGCTGTGACGCTTTTGAATTATGGTGCTGGAGATGAATATTGAATACACAAAGGATTGCCAAAAGAATCAACAGATCTGTCTTAGAAGTGTGTGATCACACACTTAGAAGTGTGATCAGAGTGCTCCTTGGAAGCAAAGATGGCTAGGTCTTATGTGTTTTGGACATGTAGTCAGGAGGGACTAATCCCCGGAGAAGGACATCATGTTTGGGAGAGTGGCAGGTCAACAAAAAAAAGGAAAACTCTAAACTAGATGGATTGACACAGTGTCTGTAACAATGGCTTTAAATATAAATAAGATCATATGCCTAGCACAGGATGGAGGAGTGTTTCATTCTGTTGTATGTAGAGTTGCTATGAGTCGCACCCGACTCAATGGCACCTAATAACAACAACAAGGGCTAAGGGGCTAGGGTTTAGCTCCGTTGGTAGAGTGCTGCTCTGCACGTTCTGAGGACTGAGGTTCAATCCCCAGCACCGCAAAAATGGGAGAAGGACATGGCAGTCCACTCCTAAACAATCCCCAAACAATCAGCCATTGAAAACCCTATGAGGGTCGCTATGAGTGGGACAGGACTTGATGACACCTAACAACAAGGGCTGATGGGCCAAATGTGGTGGTGAGGTACCACAGAGAAGAGCAGCATGAGAAGCCACCAACTCCTGGACCTTTAAGGCAGTAGGAGGAGGTAGTTTCACTGGAATTCAGGGACATGGAGTCTAGAGAAAGTAGAATCATTGACCTTACAGTCTACTAAATGGGATGTATGGAGCTTGGGAGCCCTGACAGTATTAGGTGCCATGGGGCCTTATGCTTTCTAGAAAAGTATGGTGGGCCTCCCCCCAACACATTTATATGTTGAAAGCTAATCTCCAATGTGATAGAATTTGGAGGTTTGGGCAGGATATTAATCCATGAGAGTGGAGCTTTAAGGAATGGGTTTAGTGCCCTTCTAAGAGGACAGAGAGCTAGTTCTTGCTCTTTCTGCCATGTAAAGATACAAGAAACCAGCAGTCTGTAACCCAGAAGAAGGTCCTCAGCCAAATTTAACCATGCTGGCTTGCTGATCTTGGACTTCAACATCCAGAACTCTGAGAATTAAGTTTCTGTTGTTGATAAGCCATCTAGTCTATTGTATTTTGTCATAGCAGTCCAAACAGACGAAGACAGGAAGCATTTAAGTAAGTTGATTATGTCACTTTATGAACTCGTATATGAAAAGTAAATGCATTCAAAAGAGAAGCTGGACTTAAAATGAAATTATAATACAATATAGTCTTGCTTGTCTGTTTAGAAAGAAAGTTATGGAAAGAAATATTTTCTCTTTTCCAAAATAATCATTTTTCATACAAAATTAATGTTTTGAAGTGGAAAAGCTCTCAAAGTGGCAGTGGTCATCTTTTGAATCTATGAATATTTTTACTGTCATGTAAATTACACTAAAATTAATAGGAGTTGAGGACATATATTGAGGGGAAAGGGATAGATCCCTCCCTGAGCTTTAGTAGGGGACTATAGTTGTGCTGGAAAATGGAATTTTAGGTGTGATGCATAATCAAGCATGAATTAATAGTATGGCAAAGTGGAGTCTACAATAAAAACACGTAACTGTCTTTTAAAGCTCAAGTACTCTGCTCTGTTTGACATCCTAGAATTAGGCACTTAAATCAGATATCTTTAAATCCTTGCCAGAAAAACCCTGAATTTCTCTTGTAAGCTTGATTTTTTTGGGGGGTGGGGGGTGGGAAGGAGGTAGGTGGTAGGATTACAGAATTGTTCCTTTGAATGTTGTTCCTATGGAATGCCTCAGAATGACACTGACATTTGGGGGAAAATATTTTATGAGGATCTGAGATAACTGCAGAACTGTTTGCTGGCTGTAGTCAGATGATAATGATATCAACTTCGCCTGGGGAAAAACGACAGCATAAAATTCAGCTGATTTGCCTAGACAAAATGACACAAAATTGCATGTATTTGTCTAGAGCTTTCTGGTAATAGCGTTAGAGGGATAGATTTTTGTTTCTTGGAGAGCAAATAGTTTGGAGACAGAGTTCATACCCAATATATCATCGTAGCAATAAATAAGCGTCAGGAATTGTCTTTCTCTAGGATTAGACATTACTGAGTAGTTTAGTTAGGATGGTGGCATGTTTTTCTTACAATTCTCCATTCTTAAGTGGACCATCTGTACATCTTTCTTTCAGGCCATCAGCTGAGCTTATCCTATCTCGGGGGAGATCACACAGCAGTGCCTATTAGTAAGAGAACACTTATTTCCTCCCAACAAGATTGAGTCTGTGCTAGTCTTCACGTACAGGTGTGTTTCACGTGATAAAGTCAATGTGTTCCTGAAAGGTTGTGTATAAATTGAGTCATTTTTCCTCTTGGCTCATATTATCATGTCAAAGACATTGTATCCTCCTTCCAGACTGAACTTTAATTAACATCTAACACTTTAACTTTCAAATTCTCTTTAATCCTAATCTTGGTAACCTTAAAAACACGAAAAATAGCCAACTTCACAATTTGGATGATCTTTTTATTCACACAAATAACTTTTTTCTCGACCAAAGGCTTTCTTATAAATAATAAAGATATTTATCTTTTCCTGAATAAATTAAATCCAGAGAATATGTATTGAACACACCATGTGTGCTGTGCTGGCTGCGGCTGAGTTGTCAAGGGATCCTGTTCAACCCCTATAGAAAAAACGAAGTCTTTTCTCAATCATTATCACCTGAGAGAGTCACTTTCAGGCCGCTAAGAAAAGCTCAACATTCTGATACTTTGGGAATTCTACTTCTTTTCTTTGTGGAATAATGCTGAGGGGCTACTGTACAATACACATATATGTTCAAAGTCTTATCTTCACTGTTATCATCTATTGTATGATCATGCACTGAAAGTGCTGGTCTGAAACCTAATGTTCAGTTCTCAGCAATTAAGAGTTGTATTAATTTCTCATCTTTCTTCTATTGCACTCTAGATTTTTCTGCTGCTAAACAACACCTCGGGCTGGGATTTAGCTCAGTTGGTAGAGTGCTGTGCTGCAGTCTCTGAGGTCCCGAGTTCAATTCCCAGCACCCCAAAAATGGAAGAAGGGCCTGGCAATCCACTCCCAAGGCAATCCCGAAACAGTCAGCCATTGAAAACCCTATGAGGGTCACTATGAGTCGGATACCGACTTGATGGCACCTAACAACAACAACAAACAACTCCTCATACAATAGGTTACACCACGGAGTCATACTATTCTAGATTTGAATTCAGTCTCTGACACCTACTACCCATATGTCATGTCTGTGCCTCAATTTTTCTCACCTTTAAGAGGGATTTATTATGGACCATCTTGTAGGGCTATTGATAAAATTAATAGCAATGCATGTAAAATGCCTAGCACAGTCACACATATACTGATACTCAAATAATTGTTATCATTGCCTTCTTCATTTTCAGTATCATCATCACTAGACTTTGTTAGTGATATTTCTTTAGTACTACTAGATTGGAGACCTGTAATTTTAAGAGCTACCAGAGTATGAGGTATAGCAGATGCCCTATAATTACTTATTGAAAAATCTATAAGTAAAATTGAACGTGTGTATTATACTCCAGATTTCTTAAGCTCTATGGATACAAAATAATTCAGGTCTACTAACGCTTAAAATGGGTGGGGTTTTTTAGCTCAGTTGTGCACTCTGAGGCCCAGGGCTCAATCCCTAGCACACAAAAAAGAGGAAGAAGAAGAAGAAGAAGAAGAAGAAGAAGAAGAAGAAGGAGAAGGAGAAGGAGAAGGAGAAGGAGAAGGAGAAGGAGAAGGAGCAGGAGCAGGAGCAGGAGCAGGAGCAGGAGCAGGAGCAGCAGCAGCAGCAGGAGCAGGAGCAGGAGCAGGAGCAGCAGCAGCAGCAGCAGCAGGAGGAGGAGGAGGACAATGACGGACGAAGAGGAGGAGGAGGAGGAGGAGGAGGAAGAAGGGGAAGGGGAAAGCGAAGGGGAAGGGGAAGGGGAAGGGGAAGAAGAGGAGGAAGAAGAAGAAGAGGAGGACTTGGCAGCCCACTCCTGAAACAATCAGCCATTGAAAACCCTGTGTATAGCAGTGAAGCACTGACATAGTGTCAGATATAATACAGTGTCAGGGAATATTCGTTCTGGTGTACACAGGGTCACTATGAGTTAGACTCACCTCAAAGGCACTTAACAACAAAAATTCTTAAAACACCTATTCTCATAACTCCTTAGTCTCCTGAAATATGCTTCTTGAACATTTTTGTGAGTCTCTAGGGTAGACTTACATGTACATAGATAGACATGGGTCCAGAGGGTTCCTCAATCATATCATCAGGCAATAAATGCACCAAAGCCCTGAAGGCACCAAGATGCATAGCAGTAATGGCAATGGGACGTGCAGGTGTCGCTCCCCATGTGGCATTGCATCCATTAGAGGGGCTCAAAAGCAGTACTGCTTGGGAGCCAAGGGTCCTGGCATAGGCACCAGGCTCTGCTGTGGACCTGGGAAGTGATGAAGAGATAGCACCATGCCACATTCAAAGTCATTCCCGTTCTCTAGCCAAGGCTCTGTGCTTCAGCTCTAGAACCTGGCTCCTTCCTCCTTAGGATGAATCATCTTCAGGAGGCAGCCCAGCCCCTCATGGAAATCTGAGTCGCTCTAGTGCTCTAGTGGCTCACCTGACATGCTAGGCCACATCTGGACTTTGGGAGTGGATACATCAGTTCAAGTTACAACTCCTGCTATGTAATAAAATGCTGGTAAAAATCAATGTGCTGTTTCACTCTGAGACGGTGACAATCCATACTTCCTGAAAAGGTTTCACTTATTGTTTTCTCCCAGTGTGAATAAGGGTGTCTGATGGGAGACCCGAGGTTTCTTTTTAGGAGGAAGCAGGAGATGGCATAACACAGCACAAGTCCAAAACGAATCTATTCACACTTGTCACAGACTTCTAGGGCCTGTCAGACTTGTCACGGTTCAGAGTCCCTTATAGGAAAGTTTGTAGGCCACGTGGAAATAGCTCCTGTACAAGTGTGACACCAGAAACCACAGAGTTAACCCTCTCTCACCACACTCTGGGAGCCAGGTAGATGGATGGGCACAATCAGGATTGGCCTTTTTTTTTTTTAAATCAAATATCAACTAACTTCTGGACCTCCACAGGATCCTGGAAAACCCCTAAGCACAAAGAGTATTTGCAGTTGCTCTAGGAACAAGTTATGAAGACCAGTGTCCTAGCTGAAACGCCCCAGTAAGAGGGGAATTTGGGTCAGTGACCAGGAGAGCCTAAGCGAGAACCAGCTTTGAGGAAGCACATTTGCCCACAAATGATTGCTAAGCACTTTGCGGTTGTCAAGTTCCTAAGCACTGAATAATAATAAGGAGAGGGGGCTTCCAGAGAGTAATGACTAATGGCCCCTCAATTTCCTGCTGATGCTGGCAGTTTTGTGTCATTTTGTTTTTATGTTAATTTATGCACACAGGATTAGAATGTAGCATTATGTGGTCATTTAATTTAATTGAAGTATGGAACTTCATGGGCCCAGTTTTACATTTCCTTATAGATTTCAGTGATTTTATCTTTAGCATTTAATCTTCCCCCCAGATCACCATTCCTAATGGCAATAATAATACATTTACACTTGCATCACACTTTTCCTTCTAGAAGCTCCAAGCCTTGTCATGGCCCATTACCCCCACAAGAGCTCTGCAAGGCAAATGCCAGGGAGGATTTTAAGCACTTTCCCTAGGTTTAACAGACATAAAAAGGTGAAGCCTTTATCACAGAGATAAGTTCCCAGCCATTTAAATTACTTTTAGAGAGCAAGGAGAAGCTTTGCTTATGCATGAGGCTTCCACTGTGCTCTGTGTTTTTCATAGCTCAGAAATATGTGACCTTTAAGGCTGACAGCGCACACAGAGTGCGGGTAACTTGTTAGGGAGTCTTCATTGATCACCCGCCCCCCTTCTCTTTAGGAATGGAGTGTTGGTGTCTCACTGCCTGGAAAAATAGCCAAAGGGCAAAGAGAAGGAAGCACCAATTGAGAAGTGGAAGAGAGACAACAGGGTTAGTGACCACCCTGCAAAGTGCCTCCCTGGGGGACTTTCCTGGTGAGCACAGATGCACCCAAGGCCTATCATGAGGCAGATTGATTCTCCATTCTTGGGACCCATTCAAGCTCTTTCTGAAGTGTCCCCATGGAAACTCTTTTCTTCTAAAGGCCAGACAAATAAAGGAAATGCTGCAGAACTTTATGTTCAGGTGTTAGCAGAGAGGAAGGATGATGGGGGAATCCCTCTGCTGTGCTAAAATAAGGGGCCATGGAAAGAAAAAAGCCAGAGGTGTGGCCTTATCATATTTGCATGTCCCTGGAGGGACACAGAAGTAGCTGGGGCTTTTCCCTTACTAGAACATCAGAGCAAACACCATCTGGCCCAGGTCCTCAGTGATTAGCAAGATTCTGTGCAGACAGCCTGGCACTGTACTGTAGCCAACAAGGATGCGCTGGGGTAGGGCGGGGGGAGACAATAGCTAAAGACCTGCTCCCAGGTCTGGCCCACTCATAGACTTCTAGATAGTTCTGTTTTAGCCCTAGCTGGTATACAGTGATTCAGTTCCGGCACTGACCACCCAGAGTTAGGATAGATCCCACAACATAGGGCTCAGGTCCTCTATAAGATTGCTCCCACTGTAGATGGCAGCCACACATCTGACCAAGTAGCTACAGCTCTGGGGCCTTCATGTGATCTCCTTGGGTTCAGTAACTCACAAAAATGACTCATAGAACTCAGGAAAGCACTATAGTTACAATTATGGCTTTATCATAAAAGATACAGAATAGACCCAGGCACAGTTGCACATCCCCGTAATCCCAGTGACTTGGGAGACTGAGGCAGGAGGATCTCAAGTATGAGGACAGAGGCAGCCTGCATAATTGGGGAAGAAAATAAAAAATGGGTTGAGGGTACAGCTCAGTGGTAGAGCGCTTGCAAAGGAGGTGTGAGACCCTGGAAGCAACCCCATAGTACTGAAAAGGAAAAAGAAAAGTACAAAAGATACAAAATGGAAAGACAGGGTTCAGTCTGGGAGGGCCTGGAGCACAGAGTTTCTATTTGCTCTCCTCCTCCTGGAATCAGGAGGTGGTACCCTACCGAGACAACAATGGGTTCACTCTACTGGGCTTCAGAGTCCAGAGTTCTTACTAGAATCGCATCACATAGCCTGATTAACAATTTGGCTGCATTATATATATAACTCAGTCTCCAGCTCCTCTTCACTCAGAGGTGGGGCTAAAGTTCCAACCCTCCAATCACATGCCAGTTCTTTCTAGTGACCAGTCTTCATCCTGAAGCTACCTGGGGCCTTCTATGAGTCACTACATTGGCATAACCGCAAGTGTGATCAAAGGAGCTCATGAATAACAAAGACACATCCATCATTCAGCAAATTCCAAGGGTTTTAGGAACTCTACTTCAGGAATCTGGGACAAAGTCCAGATAAATTCTCAACCACACAGCAGAGGCTCCTGAAGGAAGCAGGAGATGCAACACACGTTGCCCCTCTGGGGATTCATAGAGGCATAAGAGAGAGAGTATAGAAATGGAATGCAGAAACTGAAGTTTTAAAGAGCACTTATGAGCTGCTCACAATGGCTAACACTTGGAGGTAAGAGGATCACAGGTTTGAGTCCAGAGGCTACCTGCATAACTTAGTGAGACCCTGTCTAAAGATAAAAAATATAAAAGGGGCTCAGGTTACAGCTCAGTGGTAGAGCACTTGCAAAGTATGTGCAAGGCCCTGGGTTCAACCCCCAAGTACGGAAAAAAAAATTAAATAACAGGAAAAAAACCCATGTCCTCCATTCACTTTTTTTTTTTTTTTTCAAAGAGAAAAGCACTTATGGTTGGGGGCCAGGAGGAAAAAAAAAAGACATTTGGTTTATTTTTTAAAATACTTTAATTCTAGCATCTTTTATTTCTAGCAGCTTTAAGACTTGATAGTCTGTATCAGTCAGCCATTGACGAAGAGCCTTCTTTAATTCATTCAGTGCGGGCGAATTAAACGTGGGCCTACACTCTCACTGTATTTTCTTAGTCTGCATTTTTTCCCCATTGTTCCAAATCCACAGAAATACTACACATCAAGGCAGGCATGGTGGTGCATGCCTGTAATCCCAGCGGCTCAGGAGGCAGAGGCAGGAGGATCACAAGTTCGAGATCAGAAGCAGTCTGCGTAACTTAGCAAGACCCTGTCTCAAAAAGTAAAAAAATGGGCTGAGGGTGCAGCTCAGTGATCCAGCACTTGCAGAGCATGCAAGCAAGAGGCCCTGGGTTCATCCCCCAGAAATGA